>JAENPR010000083.1:1200000-1529098 GCA_018135685.1 Themeda triandra | reverse complement strand
CGTTTCCATGTCACCTCCGACGTCAAGGAAGTCTCGCCCTGCCTAACCGTCGGCTTGCTTCGCTTAGCTGATTCATCTCACGCCTGCAGACGGGGGTTGCCCTTCTTTGATGTGCTCAAACCCGCGAACCTTTTAAGTGGGGCCCCGCCCAGCAGTGCCTTCGATAGTCTCAAGCGCATTACTCAAGCTAACAACCCTCGCGAGCCCGGAACCTTCTCGGAACCGCTATCGCTATACGCTTCGCAGCTTCGCCTCACGCGGTGCCGTCTTGGTCAAAGAAACCCTCGAGGATCATCAAAGACGAGCAGATGCCCGTATATTACGTATCGAGGTCCTCGAAGGTCCCAAGAAGCATTATTCGTAGCTCGAAAAGATCGCATATGCGGTGGTTATGGCTGCAAAGAAGCTCAAGCACTATTTTCGGGCCTCATCCCATCACAATACCTTCGCACGTCCCTTTGGATAACATCTTCGTAAACCTGAGGCAAAAGGGGCGGAATCGCCAAGTGGGCTTCACAACTCGCCGATTACACGTTAACCTTCGTTGCGACACACAATTAAATCGCAAGCTCTAGCAGACTTCATCGCCGATCGGACCCTGATCCTCACAACAAGGCGAGAAGACATCGAACCTCCGTGACAAGGCACGTGGACGGAGCGTGGGGGCGCCCAAGGGCCGGAATCGCAGCAATCCTAACTTCACCTTCGGGATCCAAATCGGATACGCCGCAAAGACTCGAGTTTCAATGCACCAACAACTCGCCGAGTATGAAGCCGTCCTCTTGGCCCTCGCTAAGCTTCGTGCCCTTCGTGCGCGGCGATCATCCTGACCGACTCTCGTGTGATCGCGCCACATTGAGAAAACTTTCAAGGCAAAGGATCCGGAGCTACGTAAATACCTTCACACTATCCGCAGCGTGCTTTCTTCTGGGCATCACCACAAAGTCCATACCTCGTAGCGAGAACAGGAGGCGGAGACGAAATAGCGAAGGCCGCACCTCAATCAACTCCACTACCTCCTGACGTCTTCTTTGAGACCTTCGTTAGCTCGCAACCGCCGCAACACACCTCCAATGAGAATGGTCAACATCATATCCAAGCGAAGATTGGCGGGCTCCTATCATAGCTTACATCAAGGGCTTCTATGAACCCGAATCGAAGGAAGAGAAAAAGAATGATTCAAAGAGCGCGAGGGTACAAAATTGAAGGCTGCAACCCGTATAAGGCCTCGGTCACGGCTCCATGGCTAAAATGCGTCGCCACAAGCGAAGGTATCGCCATACTCAAAGAAATCCACCCGGGGCATCCGTGGCTCGCACAATGGCCCTAGGGCTCTAGTTGGAAAGGCATTCGGACAAGGGTTCTATTGGCCCACCGCTTTGTCCGACGCTTCCTTGCCGGGTGCGACAACGCGAAGGTTGCCGGCCCGCCAACCATTCAAATGGACTCCGGGCTCCGACCACTCGTGATCTACCCAACATGGCCAATGCGCGTTGGGCCATGGATTTGGTTGGACCCCTACCGACCGCTCCCCGAAAAGCTTCCGCTGCACGCGGTGGTGGCGGTGGAATACTTTACCAAATGGATCGAAGCTCGGGCGCTTGCCACCATCACCTCCGCTACGGTACAAAAGTTCTTCCGGCAAATGCATCGTATGTCGCTTCGGCGTCCCAAGGGATCTCACGGTTGACAATGGAACCCAGTTTGATAGCTTCGCCTTCAAAGAGTTTTGTTTCCAAATCGGCACCAAAATCCATTTCGCCTCGGTCATATCCATGATCAATGGACTAGTCGAAAGGGCCAATGCAATCATCCCGCAAGGAATCAAAAAGAACCTCACGTACAAGCCACTTGGGCAAATGGGCGGAGGAGCTCATCACCGTCGTTTGGTCTCACAACACCTCCGATGGCGGTGGCCACCGGCATCACTCCATTCAAGTTGCTCTATGGAGAAGAAGCCGTGCTCCCAGGAGAGCTCCGCCACGGGTCACCAAGAACCACCTCCGATACCAACACTCAAGATGAAGCGCTTGACAAGGACCTACTCGAAGAAGTAAGGTGCAAAGCGGTCAATAACCTCCGCAGCTACCAGGCTGAAACCCTGAGGTGGAGAGACAAGAAGGTCTCACCACGTGACCTCCGCCAAGGAGACATGGTCTTGATCAGGAAGCAGAACGCGAAGATGGCAGGCAAGCTCCAAGACAAGTGGCTCGGCCCTTACATTATCACAAGTTCTGCAAGACAAGGCTCGTTCCACCTCCAGGATGCCGAAGGTCGCAAACTACCACACACATGGAACATCGACGACCTCCGCAAGTACTACCCTTAGCATTCTCACAAAGAACTATGTAATCATTACCTTCGCATCGTTTTTTCCCTTCTCTCCTTCGCTTACATAGACTACCCTTGCACTCTTTTTTCTTATGCCCAGGGCATGAGGTTTTTTAATGAGGCAAGAAAATTATGTAATATAGCAAAGTTTTATTTCCCGAGATTTGCATGTCAACCACCGCCGAAACGGACTAGGCTATGCCTCGCCCTCATCGCGAGCCGCTATAAGTGCGGGGATTGCCTCGGGCCGACAATCGACCCCGACCGAAGGTCACCCCGATGCAAGCCCATCCACAAACCCCGCCCGCCGAGCCGGGGCTGCGATGAAAGCAAACTCCACCTCGACCCCGCAGAGGGCGAGGAGCCGGAGCTATCAAATTCCGCGAGACCCCGCCGCGGGCCGGGCTGCGATGAAAGCAAACTCCACCTCAACCCCGCAGAGGGCGAGGAGCGGAGCTATCAAATTCCCCGACCCCGCCGTCGGGCCAGGGGCTGCGATGAAAGCAAACTCCACCTCGACCCCGCGGGGCGAGGGCGGAGCTGTCAAATTCCGCGACCCCGCCCCGCGGGCCAGGGCTGCGATGAAAGCAAACTCCACCTCGACCCCCGCAGAGGGCGGGAGCGAGCTATCAAATTCCCGCACCCCCGCCCGGGGCCGGGGCTGCGATGAAAAGCAACCCACCTCGACCCCCGCAGGGCGAGGAGCGGAGCTATCAAATTCCGCGGACCCCCGCCCGGTCCGGCCAGGGCTGCGACGAAGCAAACTCCACCTCGACCCCGCGCAGGGCGAGAAGCGGAGCTATCAAATTCCCGCGACCCCCGCCGCCGGGCCAGGGCATGATGAAAGCAAACTCCACCTCGACCCCGCGAGGGGCGAGGAGCGGAGCTGATCAAATTCCCGCACCCCGCCGCCGGGCCGGGGGCTGCGATGAAAGTAACTCCACCTCGACCCCGCAGGGCGAGGAGCGGAGATATCAAATTCCCCCCCCGCCACTCGGGCCAGGGGCTGCGATGAAAGCAAACCCCACCTCGACCCCCGCAGAGGGCGAGGAGCGGAGGTACCAAGATCCGCAGACCCCCGCTAGTTAGGCCAGGGGCTGCAATGAAACCAAATCCCGCTCGACCCCCGCAGAGGGCGAGGAGCGGAGATACGAGCTTCGCCACCCAAACTAAAAAGAGCACCAGGTCAACGTTCGATTCAACACCCAGTTCCTCAAAGTATCCACGTCCAGTTCCAAAAGCATTCAAGGACATCTAACCACATCCAATTCCAAAAAACTTTCAAATTAACACAAAGCCATCCTATTGCACCCGGCAACCAGCATACTCCCATATATAGCCTTTACTCATTAAACCCTCGCCGTACAAGCCAGACCGTGTAGTAAAAGCCCCGTACCCCTCATTAACCACCACACCCACCCTAGTACCCTGCAAATATCAAGCATTCAAACCTAATCTGAAGCCATTACATCTGTTCCATCACCACTACCATCAAAGCATGCTTATTTAAGCAAGACCCAATAGCCAAACTCAAGCACCTCAAAACCATGTCCGGCCATTAACAAACTCCCTTAGGAATGTGAGGAGTCAGGAAGGAGAGCCTAAGCCAGTGTTTGAGCCGAAGGTCTCGAGTCCGCAGCACAGCCACTTTAGCACAGTTCCAGCTAGCCTTTAGCCCATACCAACCCAACCACCGCAGCCACAGTCTCCGAAGGTCAGGGGCATGAAGCGCAATACCCTTACCATCCATCACTTGCACACACCCTCCGACAGCCACCTCCGCAACAAAACCCAGCAGCTTTATACAGTCACGCGCAAGGCCACAACTTGACATCTGCTGCAGCCCAAACCACCGCTGAGAACCTAGGAAGAGCTGTGCCTGAGCTAAAATCTGAACACGCGAAAGTAAGGAAACTAGCGCGTAATCCTGAACTCAACCCTCTCTCCAACAATGCGAAGCTGCTCACCTTCGGAATTCAGCAACCAAGGTTCATCATCAACCAGAACCTTCGTGGCAAAGAACACAATTCAGTCTTTTGAACCGCTGTTCCAAAGGCCAGACTGGCGCCATGTAAACACATGTAGGCTAAGCTCCGATTACAGTTCGTGCAAAAGATCCTGTATCAACTAAATATAAGTCTTATTAACTATCACTACCTCCGCAAAACACGCGCGAGCCTCGCTTTTAAAAAGTTGGGCGTCGCTGCGCTTTTACTACCTCCGACAACTTACGCGAGCCTCGCTTTTGAAAAGTTGGGTGTCGCTGCGCTATCACTACCTCGCAAAACACGCGCGAGCCTCGCTTTTGAAAAGTTGGGCGTCGCTGCGCTTTTACTACCTCCGACAACTTACGCGAGCCTCGCTTTTGAAAAGTTGGGTGTCGCTGCGCTATCACTACCTCCGCAAAACACGCGCGAGCCTCGCTTTTGAAAAGTTGGGCGTCGCTGCGCTTTTACTACCTCCGACAACTTACGCGAGCCTCGCTTTGAAAAGGGGCGTCGCTGCGTTATTACTACCTCCGCAAAACACGCGCGAGCCTCGCTTTGAAAAGTTGGGCGTCGCTGCGCTTTACTACCTCCGACAACTTACGCGAGCCTCGCTTTTGAAAAGTTGGGTGTCGCTGCGCTATCACTACCTCCGCAAAACACGCGCGAGCCTCGCTTTTGAAAAGTTGGGCGTCGCTGCGCTTTTACTACCTCCGACAACTTACGCGAGCCTCGCTTTTGAAAAGTTGGGCGTCGCTGCGTTATTACTACCTCCGCAAAACACGCGCGAGCCTCGCTTTTGAAAAGTTGGGCGTCGCTGCGCTTTTACTACCTCCGACAACTTACGCGAGCCTCGCTTTTGAAAAGTTGGGTGTCGCTATTTATTACTACCTCCACAAAACACGCGCGAGCCTCGCTTTTGAAAAGTTGGGCGTCGCTGCGCTTTTACTACCTCCGACAACTTACGCGAGCCTCGCTTTTGAAAAGTTGGGTGTCGCTGCGTTATTACTGCCTCCGCAAAACACGCGCGAGCCTCGCTTTTGAAAAGTTGGGCGTCGCTGCGCTCTTACTACCTCCGAAAACTTACGCGAGCCTCGCTTTTGAAAAGTCGGGCGTCGCTGCGCTTTTACTACCTCCGAAAACTTACGCGAGCCTCGCTTTTGAAAAGTTGGGCGCCGCTGCGTTTCACTACAGCATTTCATTACCCCCGCGTACAAGCACAACATGCATCAACAACAACAAGTTAAAAGTTCCCCTTTACAAGTCACCTCCTCAGGCGACCTTGAGGGTCAACATAATAATACAACACTCGACCACGCTTCCGCCGAGACCGTGGTCGAGTCACCTCCGCGGCCATAGATTGCACTACCCCTTCCAATATGTCGTCAACAAGCTCCTCCGCAACCATGCCAACAAATTCCTCCACATCCGTGAAAATTATCTCACGACCAAGAACACATTCATCGTCCCGTCGCCGCTAATGACTACCACCTCCGGGAGGCCGCGGTTTGCGTCGGTCTCATCGCCGTCTTCAATAAGAATCGGGGCACTCCAAGAACCTCGCCGACTTTTTACCACAAGAGGTAAATCCCCTTCAAGCACCCTCGAGCGAAAACACCGGGAGATCACGCATGTCTATCTCCACCGGTTCCTCCTTCGAATAAGCAATCCGCCACTACCTCCGGATTCCTCGACCGTCTCCCACGGCCAGCGGTCCGGAGGAGTTGGCGCGATTTTTGAACTGACCGATCATACTTCGCTACCCTCCACCACCAAATCCTATCAAATTTTGCATGAGGATTCTTGCCCCTCAGATTAATCCAAATGGCTCCCGTCATGAAAAAATCTTGACGATTCAAAGATCGACGGAACCACATTAAAAATAGCAGCCCAAAATCCGAGGAACTCGCTGCCGAAGGCACACGATCGGTGCTCGCCAAACCTCCGCCCTAACACACGAAACTAAAACCCTCGCAATAAACAAGCGGAGAGACCTAGGCAGAACGCCAAAACACCGATCAAACTTAAAAAAAAAAAAACCGAAGGTACCATCAACCGACCAAATCAAAAAGCCTTACGGCCCAATGTATCTTACAGACGCCCAGAGTGCACGCAGTGCAAATCGTTCAAAAATGTTTCTCTCCAAGTCTCACCAAAAGAAAACAGGATCAACCAACCATGGTCTAAGCCTGTTCACCGGGGGTAACACCAACCTGCTCGTCAGCGGAGCCTTCCGGAGGTGGGTTGATCGCGGGGGCAGTTTCAGTCCCCTGCGCGCCCGTCTCCGCGGGCCCTGGCACTGAACCTCCGTCGGCGGACGTCCCGGTGGTCGTCGTGGCGTTGCCCTCCTCCGGAGGTGGTAAATCCTGCGTCCCCTCAGCCAGCGCGTCAATCTGCAAAAGCCAGGAAAGTCTCTTTAGAAATCAAAGCAATTCAATAAATACAACAGTTATCCACGGACAAGAAAGCCACGCGATCCTTACCCCCGCAGCAACTTCAGCGACAATTTCGTACGCCAGTCTGGTACCTCCGCAGACAGCGAACTTGTCGAAAGCCGCATGGCCCACGGAGGCAACCAGCGAATCCTTCCTCGCCTCACGAACCTCCTCCACGGTGGGCCAGCGGAAGTCGGCGCCAATAATCTTGCGGGCGTGCTTGCTCCCCGCATCCCTAAGGGCGCAGGCAGTGGCCGAACCCCAGCAGAAAATCCCCGCCTCGACCAGCTGATCAAAAAAGGGCGTCAAGTAATTCAGCTCATTCTTCAGCCACTCCGCATAGCCTTCGACGCTGGGTTCAGCGGGCAGATCGCCGGTGGGAGCCCCGCCAGTATGCGCCAGCTGCGCATCAAAGACCCCCTTCACCTCCGCCATGCATTACCTTCACAAGGGCGCGCATCAAGTCCGCCTCCCTCTCCTCTGCATCAATAGCGCGCTTCTCAAAACGTTCCTTCTCTCCCTCAGCGACCTCCGCCCGCTTCTTCATATCTTCAAAGTCTTTGTTAGCATTCTGAAGCTCCGCCCTCAGGTCGACGCTCCGTGACACAGCAGCATCGCAATCTTCAAAAGCCTTCTTATTAGCCTCGCGAAGCTTATTCATATCGGTCTCGTGAGAAGCTTGCTCCGCGAGAAGCTCCTGAACTCGCCGCTCGAGCTGACGGTTCTGTTTTTCGAGCTCCACGATCCTCTTCTGTGCTTCAGCTTCATCCTTCGCGCAATGCTGTCGCGTGCCCCGTGCAAGCAAAATAGCTTCGATCATCTTCGCCTCGATGTCAATCAAATTATTCTCAACCTTCTGGCCTGCCAGCAACAGCTCCGCCTCGGGCACACTAACGCGCCCAAAGGCAGGGACCAAAAACCTCCGCTCCCCTTCACTGCAGATCAACCGGCAGTCGCGGAGGTCGGCACTGGTGTACAGGTGCGCTTTAGGGTCCGTGACCCCCGCCGACTGGGCGAAGTAGGGCAGCGAGCTCGGCGATGCTTCACCCAAACCCTTCTTTCCAGGCTCTGTATGGGGCGGAGGTACAGCTTCCTTCCCATTGACCCAGATATGGATTCCCTCGTACTCCAGCGGCTCGTTACGAGCGCCGGAGGAAGTCTCAGCATCCACCATCGCCAGATCTTGGTCTCCTCCTCCCTGTGGCTCCTCCGTCGCCTCTTTGGCTGCAGCCGTCTGCTGGAACTCCGCAAGGACCTGCTCCTCGAGAACATGGGCCGAAGTGATATCCACGTCTTCTTCCACCTTGTTGCCTGAACGACCCGAAGGAGACGAGCTGCTAGAAGACTTGTTGTCGCTGCTGCCGCTGCTGCTGCTGCTGCTGCTGCTAACAGACAAGACCGGAGGGGGTCTTGGCACCGCCAGCGAAGCCAAAGAGGGCACGCGTCCTCTGCCGCTCCCTCGCCCCCGTCCACCCCTGGGCGCCAGTGGAGGTCGCTGAGCGACAGGAAGAATGTCCAGCGCCTCCTCCGTAGACACAGCGGAAGAGAAGGCTGCGCCAGAACGAGTAGTGCCCGTCGACCCACCTCCGGATCTTCCCGCCCCCACGACCACCTCCGTCGGCCGGGGCGGGGACGTCATCGCTAGCCGAGACCTCGGAGGTCTCCGAGGCCGTTTCTGTCGCCGGCCGCTTCTTAGCCCGCTTCTGCTTCGCTGGGGCAGCAGACTCAGCATCACCCCGGTACTGAACGCCAAGCAGGTCATAAACCCGATTCACCCGGGTGACCCCTTCCAGCTCCTCCTTCATTTTTCTCTGCTCCTCGGCGTCCACTTTCCCGACGAGCTCCAGCACCTCCGCTTCAACCACACCACGAACCTTCTTCAAAGCCTCCGCCTCGCTCGCAGCGGAGGAAAACTCCTCCGCCCAAACAGCGCGGAGGTTCGGCAGATTCAAGTCCTTCAGAAACTCGTACCCCATAGCCGCATAAGATGACGGCCCCTCCTTCGCCAAGCCCGTCCAATCGTGGTCGGCTTTCAGAGGCACGACCTTCGCGCAGTGGTACTCGGCGAAGACATCTCGCTGCGCCATACACCGAGAAAGGTCGCGCATGGCGTCCTCACAAAGCCGCGACCCTTGGTCGGAAGCGGTGGTCACTTTCAGAGTTTCCTTGTCCGGGAGCGGGCGAAGGCCGCCCACCAAATCACGCCCCTCCGCGTCATCCAAACGGTAGTAGAACCATCTGTTAAGCCAACCTTCCCACTTGTTCTTCTGGGCCTGCACCGGAACCTTCGCGTTGTTCCGACGGCGGAACGTAAGAACCCCGAATTGGCTGTCCTCTGTCACCGTCTTGTCGCCGGTGGTCACCGTCTTCGTCTTCCTCTGCACGTGCATGCTGTGCACCTTCGCGAAGCCCTCCACAGTCGGTTCCACCCCTTGCGAGTGGCACCCCCACACAAACGCGCAGAGCTTCGGGAAGCTATTGGGCGTCAGGTGATGGAACTGAGCGCCGAACTTCCGCAGAGCCCCCAGCACGAGCGGGTGAGGCGGAAACCGGAGACCCGCTTCAAAGAAGGCTTCGAAGACAACCACCTGGTCGTCGTCAGGGTGCGGCGTCAGCACACCTCCGGGAGCCGTCGCCCTGCCCCTCTCCAGCCAACCTCTAGCAGCAAACCTATCGAGATCCCCCGCCGTCACTGAACTAGCTCCGATCTCATAAACAGGGATGGTGCAAACAGTGCCCATAGAGTCAGCCCCCCTCGCCTCTGATCCCTTCGCCATCAAACGAGTACCTCCGCCCCAACAGACAACCTCTACTCCCTCTCTGAGTACCTCCGCTCCGACAGACAACCTCCGACTTCCTGATGCCTCTCACCCCCGCACGAGTCTACAACCCCCGGGTCCGAATGAGCGAAAGTAAACTGGCAGTGGAAGCAAAGGTACGGCAGCAGGTAAAAAAGTGTCTCTTTCAACCTACCCCAACTATTTATAAGCCGGGAGGTTCACCACGGTAAAAGGCGGCACCAATCTCGAGGATCCAACAATCCAGCGGCGGGTAAAGCGCCACGCAAACCCTAACTGTCCTGTCGCCGCCGCAGTTGCGAAGCCCAGTCCGGCCCATTAATTGATTAAAATAAAGCGCAACTGGGCCCAGCTAAAACGGGCCGCGAGCAACGGTTGGGCGTCGCTGCGGAGGTGGACCTCAGGCGACACGCCACTGGACCATTCCCCCTCTTTTTCTTAAGGGCGTTGCTCCGACCCCGCCAGCCGGGCCGAACCATCGTGGGGCTACTGTTGGGGGGAACAACCTCCGCTAGGACCCCCCTACTTAGCTCCGCGGCCCTGACACGGGCCAAGACAGGCAAAACGGCCAGGTAACTTTGGACAACCTTCGCTCTGGGCGTCCAAATACGGCGAAGGTCGCTAGGCTTGTCCTAGCGATGCGGCGAAGGTACGACATACCTCCGCGTTCAGCCTTTCTAGTTCTCTCGTCGCGCAGGTGCGTGAAGGTTCAGAGGAGCTCCCCAGGACCTTCGCGGTGGGCGGAATTCTCAAGGACCTTCGAGGACGGTAACGTTGTCACCTGGCGTCACAGGCGGCGGAAGACCTCCAGACGATCGCCCACGGGATCAGGACGGGGGAACGCCGAAGGCCTGACGCGTGGCGGCACCAAAGGGCGACACGTGGAGCTTCGAAAGGCGTGGCACGTGGCGTCCTGGGATAGGTCTAAGAAAAGATGTTTTTAGTTTCGCAAAGTACAAAGTTGCCCTTGTTAAGGCCCACTTGTAAGTGTGATCAAAGTTGAAACCCTATTGTAAAAAGCCATTTGACCCTTGGTATGGCCTATAAATACCAAGGGTATGGCAAGTGTATGGGGGGGGACTCTTGGCCTTTCTAGTCCCAATTAATGCAAAACCCCTAAGGGGGACCCACCATGACTGATCTCTTTTTGCCATTTGTTTGAACCTCACACTCCTGTCTGGGAAACCTCCGCTCCCCTCCTCCGGATCCCGGCGAAGGTAGGGGGGCGAGCGTTTATACCAACACTAACTCACAATAGTAAAAAGAGAACTGCTCCGTACTCCTCTTTTTAAAAAATAGCACATATCTCAAAGATAGCATCATAGGCTTGCCAACCAAAACTAGTACAAAATAGGTTTGTAGCAACGGCTCGCGTTTTTTTAGGAGAGTGGCTGGTTATGGAGCCGTCGCCCTGCAATAGGCGTGCTCAGGTCCCAGCAAAGCAGTCGTTCCTACAAATCGAACAATAGGGGCGACTGGTGATACATGCCACCCTAGATTGAAACGCCCCCACAAATAGTCACTATAAGTAGAGACGACGTGGTAGGAGCTGCTGACTAAACCATCTCTACAAACCATCGCCAGCCACGCCTACAATAATAATTCCTATATAGTAGTGTCTCCTAGGGTAACTTGGCATTGTCCTTACCCTAACATGGTCCTTCATGGGCAAGAGCTTCAACTGTTCCATTGCTATTTTGCTCCAAAAGCCATTTGTGATTGGTTAAAATTTGGTAGCTTGCTCGAAAACACCATGCTAGTGCGATCCTCACTATATCTTCACCATGCTAGTGTGCAATGCGACAAGGGCTACGAGTTTGACAACTGTGTTGCATGGACCCATGACATTGCACTATTTTTGCTGTGTCCGCCATGGGCCTCTATTTCTGGACACCGGTCACGTAAGGATCCACCTTTCAAAATGGGTTAGCTTTCAGTGTCACACATTGGCAATTGCCCCTCACACTCACATTTTTATAGGTAAGCCATGTCTATAGTACGTGTAAATATCTTAAAAATTAAGGTTTTCTTATGGACTCCGAAAATAAATTGGGAAGTCCTCAAAAATATTTTTTTAGTATTGTCCTAAAATCACCAACAAATAATTATTATTGATAAAGTGTGCTCCAAACAAGCATGTTTATCTTCTAAAAATCAATTCCAGGTATTCATGTTTTTAACGAGGTATACTAACAGACTATTTTTAGTTTGAATGAGGTGTTTACAATGCACCTTACAAATACCATGGTGCTAGTATTTGTCTTTTTTTGTAGATGTACATGTGCTCTGCTAGTTGACATTAGAAATGCGAGAGAAGATTTTACACCCAGCTGAAGCTGCAGCATTGGGAGCCATGCATCACAAAAGCAAAGGACGTGTTTATTAGATAGAAAAAGGACAGGACATAGTATATGCCAGAGAAACAATAGAGGGTGTTAAATAATTATTGATTGACATTGGTAGTAGGACAGGGTATAATAAACAGTTAAACACAAATAATAAAGAACCAGCAATTCTAATTTTTTGTTTCTTTTTCTCTTTTGGGCCTGCTGCCTTGTAACATCTCTTGTACAAAAACCATTCTTTGATTCAATAGAAAATAGAAAACAATAGGTAGGGAGCTTCCCTGCCGTTTTAGTCAATAAAAATAAAAATAAAAATAAAGAACCAGCCATTTAAAACTTGGGAGGTCATTTGGAGCTTCCAGGGCTCTGTATATATACATGCTTCAATTGGTTCATGATACATACCTTCTTGTTGATGTATGGTTCTCATTAGGATATATCATAAGCATCTTTCTGGGTGTGTGAGGTATCAAGAATAGATTATCCTCCGAGCACGTCTACTGATGTGCACCGTTCCAGCTCGAAGGGACGGCTCGTGCAGCTGTAACAGCGGCAGCTTGGCCAGCTGGTCAATGACGCCTGTCATGTCACCAGGAGAGCAAGGGCGGTCGCATGAGACCATAGCCACTACAAGATGAAAATCCTCATGCATGTGCACGCATGACAAGTGACAGATTGACGCACGGGGCACCCCCTGTCCTTGATGCGAATGCTCGGGCTACTCCAGCTCTTCAATTGACTTCAGTTCATCCAGCTGAAACTAGAACAGAAACCGCCGTAACTTCACTGCTCATTGTGACAGACCAGAATGTGGATCGTGGAAGCTAGGGCGGATTTCTGTCCTCCTAGATCTCATGATCTGGCATGATTCAGGTGTTGGCGCAAGCTCAGCGCCCACAATTGCCCTCTATCCTTCAGCGATGTCCTGTCACAGTGTAATGATAAAGATGATTACATGTTCATATGGCATGCCTGTTAGCTCTGCCCTCATGTTCATTTACATTTTCTTACTTCATCTTTTCTTCTCGTTTAGAATTTTGATTTAATATCTCAGAATAGAAATGTTATTTAGCTATTCTTGACAACGGCTCCCATTTTCTTTCGACAATTGCACTTAAATATGATGGCTCCACTATGCTCAGTTTTTTCATATGTCCAGACTCTGTTCACTCCCACAATCACAAAGTGTGCAACGCAACATTGATACGAGTTCACCACAGCGGATGTTCTTTTGATGTCAGTGGCAAGAAAGAGCTGCCGACCCCAAAGAAGCCAACGTACAATGAATGCTACGACAAGAGACCTGCTTCTGGCCGTTCTGCCAAACCAGTTGACACACACTTGGATGAAGAACAGAGTCCTCCCAAGCCAGACACTGACGAATTGACGATGGGTTCGGGTCATCATTTCCTACAGCCAGTCCTAGCGCTTCGGCCACGCCAGGACTCCAACACTACAGCATGGGTTCTTCCTTACCGTCCTCCTGCCTTGTCAGACCATCGTTGAGCCCCCAATGAGTCCTCTCGGTTTGTTCCATAGCCTTAGCTACCTTGTAGTGCCACCAATACGTTGTGATCTGCTCATAATTGATCTGTAAATTCTTTCCATACACGGTGAATTAACTGTAAGCAGAAACCCTGCGGTGTTCCAGCCACAGCTAAGAATAGTTTTATAATTGCTATACCATCAATCCACTTCAAACTAGGATTGCAAGTGAATTTTAAGTGCCTTCTTCTGTTTTATTTTGCTGTTTGATTCCATATTCATTTTTAATATGATGTTTACCATGAAATATATAGGGTCCATTGATGCGGCCCATCCACACGAGCTCCGTGGCCAGAGCTAGAGCACTTCACATAGAGCTAGTTTTCATGTAATTGCCTGTACGTGAAAATGGTTTCAGCTCCATGCCTTACCGGCCAGAAACGCTCCTCTGCGCAAGACTGCTTGGGATGGCTCTACTCTATCCATCAGTGGATCCAGAGAAGAAGTTGGTGCAAGACCCACACCAAACTAGGCCATAGAAATACCATAGTACTAGTTTGTCCTATCTAAAAAGGGACATATGCTCTGCAATTCACAATAGAAATGGCAGCAGAAGTTTGTACAACCTACTGATGGAACCAGAATTGCGAGCCATGCATTAATCACAAAAGCAAAGTAATACTAAAAATGTATTTTCTTAGGAAAGGACTAGTACACATGTACTGCAAACAACAGAAGGTTAAAGAAAGGACCCAATAGCCATGTGCCCATTAAAATAGGTGAATGATGTTGGGCAACGTATCCTATGCAAACCAGACAAGCTGTGCAAACTTGTAAACTATCGATCTGGACCTCAGGATGCTCGTCTGATGGCTACGGAGAGAGGTGGGGTAATTTTACAACTAAACGCCCGCCAGCCCGCTTAGTAATTGTGTTTTTTTTCAAATCACCCCTCCCTAATCTCCCTACGTGATTGTTCCGGCCTCTTCGTTTCTCCCGTACAGAGGTCGCACAACCTCTCCGTTTCTCGCCGCAAGTCGCCGCCGACCTTGCCATGGACGTTTTTTGTGGTCCAGTATCTTGATCTTGAAGAAGACGCGCGTGTCCTTGGTGATGCGGCATTACCGACGACTACAGTATTCTCGTCCCTAGAGTGTTTATGCACCACCATGAACCGCCCGTCCGTGGACGCCGCGAGTTACTTGCAGTGCAGGCGTTTGTCCTCGTAAGCCAGCAATTCTTTGTGTTCTGGCGGTGGCGGCAAGCCTCCGAAACTGATCTGCAGGAAGGGTTCTACGTCGAGGCGGAACCAGCCGCCGCCGCTGCCTTCGAAACGGATCGCTCAAGCCAATCGCTATCAGCCTGCGCCGCGCTGGGCCACGGTGACCCACCTCTCCTTCGTGGCCAACATCAGAATTCTTGGACTGCACGCCATGACGAGGACCGGACAACGACCCATCAGTTGAGTCCGGCGGCTGGTCGTCCTTCATCTTCACGGGCGGAGGTAGAAAGAAACACGGGCGGCTGCGGCTGCGAAGTAGTCGAAGAGTTACGACCTTTGGACTGGACGAATGGATTAATGTGGGCGGGCCGGGGGTCATTTGAAAAAAAAACACAATTACTAAGTGGGCTGGCGGGCGTTTAATTGTAAAATTACCCCACCTCTCTCCGTAGCCATTAGATGAGCATCCTGAGGTCCAGATCGATAGTTTACAAGTTTGCACAGCTTGGCTGGTTTGCATAGGATACGTTGCCATGATGTTGATAGGACAAGGTCTAATTAACATAAGTAAAGAACCAACAATTACTAAACTCTTGAGGACATTTGAAATTGCTCTGGAGCTCGCTCTCCCTCTCTCTCTCTCTCTCTCTCTCTCTCTCTCTCTGTGTTTCTATAAATATGGTCATACTTGAATTGGATGATGATACCTACTGCTCGATGCATATATGGTTTTCTTTCTTGGAAATACGAATCAGAATTGGTGAGCATGACAGGCATCAGGAATAGGTCATCGTCCTGCTGTGTCCAAGCATTTGTGCCGAGCATTTGTGCCGTTCTAGCTTGGAGAGACAGTCTGTGCAGTTGTGCCACGATCAGCTTGGACAGCCTGTGATGCCACTAAGAATGAGAAGGACAATGCATGAGTTCAAGGCCACTTACACATGACTATCCTCGTAGATGTAAATGCACACAGAGTGAGGTAGTGGCACGGCAGGCGCCTCCGATTGCTGATCCTAACGCATGGGCCACTCCATTGTTTGTAGCGACCGGAGAGCTTTTAATTCTTATAGTTATATAGGGCGTTTGCCCCTATCATTGCATAGCAAGGACCAAATAAAAGTTTTTACAGCATTGAGGTGGATAGCACAAGTACATCAGGTTCTAAAACAAACTCCCAGAAACATTCACAACCGAACCCCTCAGTTGATAACATGAACATGCACTGTCCAACTCAGAAAACCTGACTTTCCATCAACAGGGCCAACTCCTGATCAACTAAGGGCAATGCTAAGGTACACTTTTTACCTCTGAGGAGGTAATATTTCAAATGAATCTCAGCCATTGATTTTTTTATTTAATGAATTACTTAATCGACTAAAAATTTAGGAAAGTAAAAATAAAACCGGCATCCCACTAATGACGGGAGGGGAATTCGTTAGATATGCATGCCGATTCTCGAGATGCATGCATGCAGATTCCCCTAATCATGGAAAAAATGACGGGAGATAAACAACTTTTTTCTCGGTGCATTATATGTATATATGACTTGACACGTTAATTATATGTATCAAAATCTTATATTTCCAGATCCAAAATTTTTTTGAGGGGAACGTTATCTGCACTAACAGGTTATGCACTCATGTTACCAACAATCATCTAACATATATTGTCACGGTCACGCTAACACACGTTGTCTGTTGTTTCAAAAAAAAAAAAAAAAAAAAAAAAAAAAAAAAAAAACACGTTGCCTGAACTTTAGACCTACACAAGTTACCTGACACGCTAACACGTTACGCCGACTCATGTTATCACGTACTACATGTTACCAAATATATCAAGTAAAAAGTTAGAAAATAAAAGGTTTACTATTTATTAGGGAAAATAAAAAGTTTACTATATTTAGTTGGATCACGCATACATCAATCACATAAAAAAAATCTTTTATTTCTATAACTTTCCTTATAAAATTAAATAAATATCATTTAATGTATTACCTCTTAAGAGATAATATGTGACCATGACCGTCCAATCAAAACAAATGAACGGCTCACAGTCACTTCGGAGTACCGCATCAAAACCCCATCAACTAAACCACTCCTTCACCTTGATAGGACAATGTAAAATAAACAAAAGTAAACATTGATGGGCATTTTTTAACTTTGCAGACATTTGGAGATCCAGAAGAGCTCTCTATATATATGATAGTGGAACTGGATGATGATATCTAGTTGCAGACCTACTGTTTTCTTTCTAGAATACCCTGGCATCCTTTTCAAGCTTGTGTCGTTGCAGCTTGGACGGACACTGCGTTGCCACATCAGCCTGCAAGGGATCGGAACGCCCCTACACCAGAACATGTGCTCCGCATATGTGTAAACGAGGTTAAGGTTCGACCGGCCCCTTTTTCCCTACTGATGTGACGATCCGTGGTGCTCCGAGGTTACACGTCACTGGGAACATGAGCTCGGCTTCCGCCACGTACTCATGGCTGCTTCCTTGGTTCCCCTGATCCTACTAGCGTGGCAGCGGGGGAGCCCGAGATGAGAGCGGCAGGCTGGAATCAGAGACGAGCGTGGTAGGATGGAAGCAGTGACGGGAAGATTCAGTTCGATCCTAGTTAGGTTCAATGGGTCACGACCCTGTCTGCCCCACTATCATTTGGGTTCTATCAGGCTCGACCCGTTGGCAGGTTTGAACCACAACCCTTGTGCATGTATGCATCTCCTCCATGCTTTCAGTCTCACATCAGTGCAGTCAAAAGCATTAGGACGGGCCGCCTATTGACCTGAGCAGTCCTGAATCACCAATTCTCAGTAAAGCTGGAAACTTTGATGAATTTACGGAAGGACTGATACTGTATTATAACTTGGTAATTGTTGACATTCGAATTTGGCAAAAGGAGAAACATCGCAAGTCGACACATCAACGGGAGCAAGATGGGTGAATTCGGCGCTGAAACAAGCGCCGGACGCACCTCAAGGTCGCGCCGGACGCGTGTGATGTGCGCCGGACACGACCCAGAGACGGTCAGGCCAGCCCCAAGCGCCGGACGCACGAACCGCGGAGCGCCGGACGCGTCCGGGTGGCGTCGGACGTTACTCAGAGCGGTCCGCGGGAGCCCGGAGGCTCCGGACGCGGAAACAGGCGGGCGCCGGACGCGTTCGGTCTGCGCCGGATGCAACGCAGAACGGTCCGCGGGAACCCGAAGGCGCCGGACGCGGAACAGGGCACAGCGTCGGACGCATTCGGTCCGCGCTGGACGCAACGCAGAGCGCTCCGCGCGCGCGGTGAAGCGCCGGACGCGAGGCGTCGGACGCGCGCCTGGCGCGCCGGACGCGTCCGGTGTGTTTGTCGAGAAACCGATTCGTTTACGAAACAGGTTTTTGGCAAGTTGTGACGTGGGAAACTTGATGGACGAGTTTTGGAGAGGTTTCCTATTGGGATAAGACCACCCCCCTATATATATGAGGGGATCACGGCCGATTGAACCCATCCAATCAATCGACACAAATCCAACACAAATCAATCGAGACGATCAATTTACCTTCTTCTTCTTCATCTACATCCTGCCCTAATTTTCTAGTTGCTGTTTGGTGCTTCTCTCCGCGAGTTCATCGGCGATCCTAGGCGCCATCCGCTGGTTCCTCGGAGATCCCCTACGTGCATCCTCCCGACGGCTCTTCCCGGAGGTTGTTCTAGGGTTTACCCTTCCGTCGGCGGGCTCTACGTCGGCTTATCGATCTCTAGATCGGTTTGCCAGCCACGCTACGTCGTCGTTGTAGTTGCAGGTCGCTTCAAGGCACCTCTAGGGCGTCCAAGGCCCACTACCATTGCGTTGGCAGATTTCTTCGTCAGCACACTTTTTGGCGACTCCGCTGGGGAGCGCAAGGCGCCGTCTCCAGTTTCCATCTACCGACATGGGGAGCAGCCGTGATGGTGATTCAAGTGGGGATGATCGCTCCGACGTCAACCCCAAGAACATCATCTATCCACAGAACATGGATGAGCTTCCCAACGAACTCCGTAGCAAGCTTCAAGGACAACTCGACGCCATGTGCAAAGCTTTCTTCGAGAGCTGCCACAAGGGGCGCTGGGACAAGGTCAAGCAAATCAAGGAGCCAGACTACGCCGAGTTGTTTGCATCTTCATCATCTCCAAAGGATAAGGTAAACGTTGACAAGCCCAAATTTGACGATCCTTATCCTACACATGCTGATTTTGCCGCTATGATAGACAATCAGAAAAAGGTTGTAGATAGTAATTTAGCTACTGCGGTAAATATGATTATGGTTAGATTCGATAAGTTAGAAGGTAAGCCACTATCCGATTCGGATGAATCGGATGTTGAGGAAGTAGAGTATGAATATGGTGTGCCTCCTAGTTTTTATGAGAATCAAACCCTTTATGCAAAGGCAAATAGAAGCAAATCGGGCTCCAAAACACATAAAACAAGCAAGACCGATTTTGCTAAACCCAAGCCTATAGTTACCTTTGCTGATGATTCGAAACGCTGCCAACGAACCGAACGTCAACAAAAGAGTAAGTCTTCGGCGGGAGAAGCAATCCTCCTAGACCTGCCGAAGTCACCTAGTGTGATTCCCCAACGAAGTAGGTCTAAAACTGCTCCTTCTACCAATTATACTGACACATTTAATCGGTTTAAGGAAGATTTGTCTAAGTCTCTTGAGGAAACTCTAGGTGTACCCCTTAGGCCTAGTAAAACTACCTACCACAAGCCATACCCCGTGCACTTTGATTTCATGAAACCCCCTCCAGGATGGAAAGTGTTGGATTTTCAAAAATTTAGTGGTAGTGATGACAAAACATCTATGGAGCATGTTAGCATATATTTAGCTCAACTAGGTGAAGCATGTGCCTTTGATTACATGAAAGTACGTTGTTTTCCTTGATCTCTTACTAGCACTACTTTTGCTTGGTTTACTTCATTACCTGCATGCACCATTGGTTCTTGGGCTCAATTAGAAGAGAAATTTCATAGTCACTTTTATACTGGGGTCCAAGAAACTAGATTGTCACATCTCACATTGGTTCGTCAAGGGCGAGATGAGCTTGCACTTGATTTCTTTAAAAGGGCTAGAGATATTAAGAACCGATGCTTTCAATTAATGATCTCTGAGAGAGATTTGGTCGATATATGCTTTAACGGATTGCATTCTAGGATTCATGAGAAACTTGAGAATGTTCAATTTAATAATTTCAACCACCTCGTCGAGAAGGCCGTTTATTGGCAATCGCGCCTGTTGACACCAGATGTGGCAAACGGGATTACCGCAAGCGGACGGGTAGTCAATGTAGCACTTCACCGGGTGTCGGTGTTTCGTACCCTGGGGGGTATAACACCAACGAGTAAATTTCTATGCGTGCTCCCTAATCCGGATGGTGATGCAAGAAGGACACAAGTGTTTATCCTGGTTCAGGCAGAGAATGCCCTACGTCCAGCAGAGGGGAGAGATTTGTATTATCTTGCACCTAAGTGCTTGTACAGGGGTGAATACAAGCGAGTCCTGGGACTTAGCGTGCGTGGAGATGTGTGAGTGAAGGCATAAAAACGTGCCCTAGACTAGGCCCTGGCATCCCCTTTTATAGGCCAAGGGGAGGCTCAGGGGTACAGAGTAGATAGGGCTGTCGTGGGCGTGACATCGAGGTACATGCGCCGTGTCAAGTTGTCGAGACTGTAGACGCTCCCTTTGGTCCGGTTCGAGCCTGTAGCGGCGTGGGCAATGATGGCCTGCTCATCCTCTTCGGTCGTGGGCTGACGTAGTCGAGGCATGGCGCCGGCGTAGACGAGCACGTGCGTCCGAGAACCTCGTCGTATGGTCGTTGAGGTGGAAAGACGGGACACTGTGCGCCCCATGCTCAGGTCGCGTCCGTCATCACTCCTCGAGTGGTTGGAGGCCGCCTCGAGAGGGCAACGATCCGAGCGACGGGACGGGACGACGTAGTTGGTGGTACGGAGAGCTGACGATGGCGTTCGAAGAGAGGTGCCGCACGTGGCATAGTGCACCATATGGCTCCACAGTGGCTCTGAGTCGGCTGACTGGGTGCCCTCGAGTCCCAAAGTCAGCGCTGCCACAGTCCTTGGACAGCATGCTGTCTCGTCCCTCTCGCATTCTCTGCACGAGAGTTGGCGAAAAGGTGATAGAGATAGCTCAGCCTCAGCAGGACATGGCGCAACAGTGGCTTCTGCCACCCTTGAATCTGGGGGATGGGCAGTGTAATGATGGACTTGACCAGCGTACGCCCTACTGTTACGGGCTCTGTAGCCATGGCGTTAGGCGGAGCGGATGGTATGCGATACTGTTCGGGCCTTGTAGCCATGTGCGGCTCTGGATGGGCAATGATTGAGAGCAACTCGAGCGGCCGCCCGCTCGAGCGTTCTCCGTCCCGCTCGAGCGGTTGCTTGCTCGAGCGATTTGCATCACCATCTCGAGCGGCTTGCTCGCTCGAGCGGTTTCCGTATTCTTGTCTCGAGCGGGCGGGCGACCGCCGCTCGAGCGGGTGGGCTTTGTGGTTTGTGAGCCTGATTTGAGCGTCGGCCCAGTTCGAGGAGGATTGGGATTTCTCCAGCCTAGTTTTCCGGGGGGTTAGAGATGAGCTAAGTTGGTTCGTCTATCTCTAAACTACTTGGTTTAGGACCCCCTAATCTAGGTACCCGACAGTAGCCCCCGAGCCCTTGCTTGATTGTGAAGAACTTCAAGCAAGGGATCATGAAGTGAAGTTGAAGTACCTAGACTTAGGGTCGTGTTGTCTCGAGGAGCGATTTCGTTCTTTCTCCGTGGGGGGCGCGCGAGCGTCCCCCGCGGGGGTAGCCCCCGAGGCCCCAGAGGAATGAGGCATTCCTCTGGGGGCTTTGAGATGAACGGTTTTGGGCAAGAGTATTATTAACTGGAGTTGTAGTGCCCTTTCGAGGGGTTTATCTCAAGCGGTCGAGCCCCCGATTGCTTTCGACCCTCTTTCGTCGAGGGGTGCCGCGTGTAGTCGAGCCCCCGAGCCCCGTGCGGCCGGTGCTTTGCCACTTCGCGGCGTTCTTCCCACGAGCCCTCGCGCCCGGACTCGTGGGGTGAAGAGCGCCGTGCTATCCGCGATTGGACGAGCCTCGACGTCTTCGGTGAGCTGGTAACGGGAAATCCAAGTGAGAGTTCGTTCCCTTTCGAGGGGAGACGACTTCGAGGCTCGGAAGCACTCTCATTGAAGCACCATACATAGCGACCGGGGTACCGGCCTCATACGACAGAGGCCGGCGGTTTGACTACCTCCCCTCGAGGGTTCCCTTGGTCACACTGTATTCGGCCTTGGATACGTCCATGGGGGCCTCGAGAGTTCATTCTCGAGCGTGGCCTCGTATTGGCTCCCCACTAGGTCGCCCCTTACTCGGGCGCTCGAGGGCGGCTGTTCGAACCCGTCCGTGGGTCAGCCTTCGCTCCCTTGAGACTTAATTGTGGGACCGGGGTCCCTGGGTTTCTTACCGTGTAAGGGACCGTCTGTCGAGACGTCCCGTCATCGCGGCGGTTCGAGGCGCATCCGTCCGTTGCAAGCGGCGCGCCTTTTTAGGCGGAAACTGACGCATCGTGGTGATCGTGGCTTGGCGACGGTTCCACTTCGTCTCGCGACGCGTGCGCCCTGTAAGTGGAGGTAGGTGGCGGTTTGTCAGGGCAATAAATGCGGTTACCGTTTTTGGCCGAGTCCGCCGGGGGCGCGCGGCCGTTGGATGGCGCAATCTGGGCCGCCGGATGCGATTCGCGCGGATCGGCTTGAGCTCTATAAATTTGGAGGAGTAGGCTCCCGGTTCTTCTTCCCCGCATTCTCGCCTTCCCCGCCATTCACGCCGCCGGTTGCACTCTTGCTTTAGATCCAATCCGCCGCCACCGTCTTCTGCAATCGCCGCCGCTCGCGACCGCCAGCGCCGCACTAGCCCACGGCTGCGCCTGCCTTCCGCGCCGCCGCTCCCCTCGCCATCGTTCCTCGTGCTCCGCCGCCGTCGTTGCTCCACCACCCCGCTCCCGTCGCCGACATGAAGAGGTCAGTCAGGAAGGCGGGTCAGAGCTCCGGTCAGGGCGCCGGTGGGAAAGGCAAGGGCAGAGGCAAGGAGGCCGCCAAGCCTTCCACGCCGGTTGTGATGGAGGAGGCGCTTCCGTGGCCTCGGTCCACGGTGACCGAGGCGATGCTGCTCAACCTTGTCAATGGCGGGTTGCTTCCGCCCAATCCGGCGGAGGGGGCACCCGAGTGGCGGGTGCCGGACGACGACCACCTCGAGCCCAATCCCCCGCAAGGCTACATCCTGAGCTTCATCAGGTTCCACCGGCGGGGACTTGGCGTGCGGCCGAGCCGCTTTATGCGGGCGCTCCCCCACCATTTCGGGGTTGAGCTCCAGCATTTCAACCCCAACTCCATCTCGCTCGCGGCCACCTACGCCGCCGTGTGTGAGGGGTATCTGGGGATGGCGCCGCAGTGGGACCTGTTTACCCACATCTTCAAGGCGACGCTCTTCACCAAGGCGGTGAAGGACAAGGAGGCCGTCGACGACGATGGTGATGAGGGTGACGAGGAGGAAGAGGAGGAGAACGAGGAAGAAGAGGAGAAGAAGCAGAAGCCAAAGGTCCGCCGCTACGTTCGAGCGGGCTCCTGCTCGCTCGGGCTGAAGAGGAAGGAGTGCTGGCTATCCGGCACGTGGGCGTCGAACAACGCCGGATGGGACGCGGAGTGGTTCTACCTCCGCAACGAGGGGGGCCTTTTCCCGGAGTACACCGGCGTCGTGCTGACCGTGCCCGGCTTCAACTGGGCGCACGGCCAGCCGCAGGCGTGCCAGCCCCGCATGAACTCCCTGCTCGATGCCATTTCGAGCCTCCGCAACCGGAGATCCGGCAACTTCTTCTTCAACATCGCGCATGTGGTTGCCGAGTTCCACAGCCGTCGGGTGCTCCCGCTCGCCGAACGCCCGCTGCGGCTGGATCAGATGACGGAGGATGCCGACCCTGCGGCGCTTGCGGCCAGCAGGATATCCGACGCACGCCTTCCGACCGCCACGATCGTGGCTCGAGTGCGTGACGCGATTGACGGCGGGAGGAATTTCGGCGAGAATCAAGTCGGCCTCTTCCGCATGCGTCCGGTCTCCAACCTGCTGGGTTATGTGAGTTTTTTCGAGATCCTCTTTTGTCATTTCTTGTCCTCGAGCGATTCTTATCGAAGCCTGTTCCCTCCTTTTTTTTCAGAATATCAACGACCACGCGGAGTCGAGGCCCCTGGTGAAGGAGGACGCGCCCGACCGCGAGGTAAGACGTGTGAGAGGCGAACGAGAGCACGCGGCGGCCGTCTCGAAGAGGGAGGAGAAGGCTCAGAAGGCCCGTGAGCTAGAGGAGAAGGAAAAGCACAGGTCTAGGCGCCGCCGGGCACGTGAAATACGCCGGGCGGCGGACCCGACCGACTGGAGCCCTAGCCTCGAGTCGACCGATGAGGACGAGAGCGATGATGACGGGGAGGACGACGAGGCGACCGATAGTGATGGCGCCATCGCCGCTCGAGCCCTGACGCCTCCTCGCTCTCGCGTGCAGGAGTTAACTCTGGCACCAGGCCGTCTGCGCGGCGACTCGTCACTGGTTCAGGCAGGCCAGCAGGAGGAGTCGTCGAGCCGCGGCGTTCGAGCGTCGTCGCCGGCCCAGGCAAGGCAACGGGGGGGCGTCCCAACGCTCCGGCCACCGCGCTCGCTCGCCGTCGCCGGCTCAAGCAGGGCGGCAGGAGGAGTCGCCCCTCCGTCCTAGCTATGGCGGGCGGGCGCCGTCCCCGACGCGGCGGGACTCTTCCTCCCGCCGCCATTCTTCTTCAACGGGCGCGCACACCCGGCAGCATGAGGCTGCAAATGTGCGCACTTCATCTTCTACGCAGCCCGGCGAGCAACGCCGGGCTCCTTCCATCGACCACCGGGCCGAGCGGACCTTGACCCGCAAGACCCAGGATCCCGTAAGGGACGCCGTGCCCGAGCCGGCCAAGGAGTCGGCCAGAACGGGGGTGGCCGCCAAGGTGTCAGAGCCCCCGAGTGGTACCTGCGGCAGGCTCGAGGTCCTCAAGTCCTCGAGCGACTCGGGGGCGACGAGGCTCGACAGCCCCGAGCGCCGTGGAGCGGCTCCGGGTGGCTCGAGCAGCGCCACTTCGACCACAGGGTAAGTTTTTCAGTCGACCCATCTCCTGTGGTCTTTCGCTTATGGGTGATCGTCTCGCCATAGTAATTTTTGTTTTTCTCTTTCTTCTAGGACTAAGCGTTCCCTGCAAACGTTGCCGCCCCTCCCTTCCATGCTGCCTACTAAGAGGCTGAGGACCTCAGGAGGGTCGAGCGGCACCCCGTCGATGCCAGGTGGAGTGACTCTTCCTCCTTCTACTCCTGTTTGGTTAGAGAGGGCCAAGGATGCACTTAGGCGTGGCAGGCTGATGGCAGCAGCGTCCCGTGCAGGTGCCGGGGTCGTGACCAAGGCGACGGGGGAGGAGGACGTCACCACCGCCACGGCCTCGACCGCCCTCCCGCTCGAGACCCCGTCGCTGTCAGGCGCGCTGGGCGACGCGGCGGCGGGCGACAAAAGGGCGACGGCCTCTGCACCGGTGACGGGAGCTGGGACGGAGCAACAGCCTATTGTGCTCGAGGACAAGAGTCCGAGCTCGGGCGCCAAGTCCTCCTGGCCAATCGGCCTGCGCCAGCTCGAGGCGGAGCGCAGGGAGAAGGAGGAGGAAGAGACGCCGGCAGCCACCGACCGGCCGGTGGGGGATGTGGAAATGCAGGAGGCGGGAACGGTGCCTGAGCCTCAGTCGAGCCGGGTCCTGACCCCCCCTCGGGATATGGAGGTCGACTCCCCCACAGAGCCACGGGTCGAGGTACCCCAAGTTTCCCCAGTCGAACAGGGGGAAGCCCAATCCACTGCTCTAGAGGGGACGCTCGAGGAGCACCCCACCCCCGCGCGGCAGGGGGAGAAGGCAGGGGAGCAGATGGAGTAGATGGCGGGAACGGTGGAGCAGCCTGCTTCTGCGAGCGTCGAGGAGCATCAGCCGCAAATGGAGCCGCGGACTGAGCAAGAGGAGCAGCAGCTGGAGGTGGGGCAGCAAGCGGAGCCGCTCACCGCTGCAGGCGGCGACGAGCACCAGGGCGGTGAGCAAAGGGAGGAGCGACTCGAGGAGCACCGCCTGGCGCCATATCAGGCGCCGCTGCTACTGCCGCGGTTGAGGGAGGTCATGGTGCCTCACCTCGTGCCCGACTCGACGACGGGTGAGGTGGAGTTCACCGTTATGTCCGAGGCCGACCACTGGGAGGAGGCCCAGAGGAGGCAGACGGCGTCCGCCATAATCGACAGCCATATGCGGACGGTCGGTTTTGGACATACCGAGCCTACCGACGTCGCCATCGAGGAGCGGAGGCGGATCGAGGCGCGGGCGCTTGCCCAAGAGGCGTCCTCCTCCTGGAGCCAGCCGCAACGCCCGATGACCCTGGCTGAGCGGGTGGTGGCGGCGGGCGTTGATTTGGAGGCCGTGAGAGGACTCCACTCTTCTGTCGACAAGGAGATGCGGGAGGAATTCCCTCTATGGGAGAGGCCGCCGCTGGTGCTCCCCGACCCCCTCGACCACGAGGCTCCTCCAATCGTGATGAACGATCAGAGGGAGCTCGGGGCACATATGGAGGCCGAGGAGCGCCGACAGTGGCTCGAGCATGCTCTGAAGGCCGCTCTGTCGATCGTCTCCGAGGACCTGCCCCGGCTTTCTTCTGTGAGTACTCTTGAGCACGGTTCCCCCTTTTTTTGTTCAGGCTTGTCGCCGTTTGTGTTTGATTTTTCTCTTTCGTGATTTAGTCGGTGCAAAGCTGCTCATACGCCAAGTCCGTCCACATCCGCGCCCTCCGTGAGAGCGAGGACGAGATCCGGCGATATGTGCGCATGGGGCGGGATGCTGAGGCGGAGTTGCACCGGTCTGCCCGGCTCCTTCGAGAGGCCAACGCCGCCCGAGACGCTGCCAAGGAGGATGCCAAGAAAGCCCAAGATGAACTCGCTCAGGTGGCGCAGGAGGCCGGGGCAGCGCAGCAGGAGGCAGGCGAGAAACTCACCCAAGCTGCGCAGGAGACGGAGGCCGCTCGTCAGAAGTACGCGCAGCTACATGCAGCCTTTGAGCAGCTCAAGAAGGACGCAGCTATGGCGCTGCAGAGCTACAAGGCCAAATGCCGGGACATGGAGCAGCTCCAGAAGGAGAAGGCCGGCGTTGAGGCCTATGTGAAGGAGCTCCAGGCAACGGTCACCCGGGAGGCTGCCGAGAAGGAGGCTCTTGCCAGCGTGCTCGAAGCGGAAAAAGAGCAGGCGAGCGGCCTTCAGACGGAGGCGGCCCACTTCCGTCAGGTAGTGACGGACAAGGACCTCGTCATCCAGGGCGCCGGCAAGGCTCTTGAGGAGGTGCGGACGGAAAAGCGTGACGTCGAGCGCGCCCTCCAGAGGAAGGAGACTGAGCTTGCGCGGGCGCTCGAGCGTTGCACCCGTAAGTGCTTGAATCCTTCATTCCTTTTTTCGCGCATGGTTCGCACGCGTTGATCGAGCGCTTGGTTGAGTACTGGATTCTTGTCGTCCTTTTTCAGGTTTGGAGGTGGACGTGGTGGACGCGCGTGAGTACACAAAGTCAACTCATGCGCTGGCTGAAGGTGCGCTCTCAGCCAAGGCCCACATCACCGGCGCCATCGACACCCTTAGCGCTAACTGGGGCTTCCCGCCGGTGGTGGACGTCGAGGGGCCGGATGCTGGCCAGAGCTACGCTAGCCGGGTCCGCGAGTTCGGCACCTCTCTGCGGGGTCGTATCCAGGAGGCTCTCGTCTTCGCAGCGCGCCGGACGATGGCCATCTTCTACTCGGGGTTCAACGTCTCGAAGGAGGACGCCCGAGCCGGGATGGAGGCCGTTGCGAGCGGCTTCACCTACGCCGAGGGTGAGCAAGAAGGAGGGGTCAACCCCCGGATTGAGCAGCTCAAGGCCGAAGCTGAGGAGCCGGGTGCCCGTCTTGGAGGTGATCTGCTGCGAGAAGTCCTCCCGCCTGACGTGGAATAGTTCTTAGTCGGCCTGCGAGTCGAAACCTGGGCAACAAGGCCCTTGTAAGAATCAAAGTATTCTGATCGTGGAATGGCCCTGGCGGCCTAAAAACTTGATGTTTGTAAACTGAATCGTTATGCTCTAGTTTTTTCGTTGCGCTTGATATCATTTTCCGCTTCCTTCCTTTACTTTGTTTTAGCTCAGCGTTGGTGCTGTGGTCGAACCACTTCGAGAGGGGATGAGTTAGGGCGCCGTAGCTCGGAAGCGTGGGAAGCCTTGTGCTCGATCGCCCTGACTCGGTGAGCTCGAGGAGACGCAAACACTTAGCTTACGAAAACTTCGAGGCGAGGAGGGAAAAATTACATCGAGCGTTGTTTTTGAAAAAACTAGGTGCGGTTTTTTCGAGGACTTCAGGGGGTCCCCCCCTGGTCTAGCCCCCGAGGGGGGCTTGACTTTGTGGAAACAAAGTCGAGCCCACCTTATGTATGAACAACAAGTAGAAAACTGACTTATTTATTCATACTAGCGATATATTTAAACGGAATATGTACAAGGCATCGAGGCCTAAGGGAAAAAGCGACGTAGCTGTTCGATGTTCCATGCGTTGGTGAGGGTTGAGCCGTCCTCTTTGGCTAACTTGTACGTTCCTGGCTTCAGCACCTCGACCACGATGAATGGACCTTCCCATGGAGGGGTCAACTTGTGGCGCCCCTTGCTGTCTTGTCGTCGACGGAGCACGAGATCGCCGACCTTGAAGTCCCTCTTGCGCACATTCTTCTCGTGATACTGTCATAGCTTCTGTTGGTAGCGCGCAGAGTGTAGGAGTGCCATGTCTCGAGCTTCTTCTGCTTGGTCGATGGTGTTTGCCAGCCTTTCCTGATTAGTCTGCTCGTTGTAGGCCTTGAGTCGAGGGGACCCGTACTCGAGGTCAGTGGGGAGGACGGCCTCAGACCCATAGACCAAGAAGAACGGGGTGAACCCAGTGGCTCGACTCTTTGTCGTCCGCAGACTCCACAGGACTGATGGGAGCTCGGCCGCCCATTTGTTGCCATGTTTGTTTAGACGTTTGAAAATCCTTGGCTTTAGGCCTTGCAAGATCATGCCATTTGCGCGCTCGACTTGGCCATTAGTTCGAGGGTAGGCGACTGCCGACCAGTTCACACGGATGTGGTACCGATCGCGAAGTCCAAGAATTTTTGCCCGTGAACCGGGTGCCATTGTCGGTGATGATGACGTTGGGAACTCCAAAGCGATGGACGATGTCGGTGAAGAACTCGACCGCTCGCTCCGAGCGGATGTTAGTGATGGGCTTGGCCTCAATCCACTTGGTGAACTTATCGATGGCCACGAGCAAGTGGGTATAGCCTCCCGTCGTCTTTTTTAGGGGTCCAACCAGATCGAGCCCCCAGACCGCAAATGGCCACGTGAGGGGGATCATCTGGAGCGCGTGGGCTGGAAGATGCGTTTGCTTGGCGTAGAATTGGCATCCCTCACACGCTCGAACAAGCTTGATGGCATCAGCTGTTGCAGTGGGCCAGTAGAAGCCTTGGCGGAATGCGTTTCCGACGAGGGTTCTTGGCGCAGCGTGGTGGCCACAAGCCCCCGAGTGCATGTCTCTGAGCAGTTTTCTGCCCTCCTCGATCGAGATGCACCGTTGGAGCACGCCGGTTGGGCTCCGGCGGTAGAGCTCCTTGTCATCCCTGTAAAGGACGTACGTCTTAGCTCGTCGTGCTAGTCGTCTCGCCTCTGTTCGATCCTCTGGCAACTCCCCTCGAATGAGATACTCGAGGAATGGTGCGCGCCAGTCAGTTGGTGGGCTCGTGGCCTGGTCGATTTCCATGACTGTGGCCCCCGTCGAGGGGGGTTCGGTCATAGTAGCAGGCTCATTGGCTGGTCCAGTCCCAGCCCCCGAGTCCCACTTCACAGATGGCTCGTGAAGATCTTTCGAGAAGACGTTTGGGGGGAGCGGCGCTCGAGTCGACGCGATCTTGGCTAGCTCGTCTGCGGCTTCGTTGAAACGTCTCGGGATGTGGTTGAGCTCGAGGCCATGAAAGTTTGCTTCTAGTTTGCGTACCTCGTTGCAATAAGCTTCCATCTTTTCGTCATGGCAGCTCGAGGCTTTCATTACCTGGTCGATGACGAGTTGTGAGTCGCCTCGAGCATCGAGGCGTCGAATCCCAAGCTCGATGGCGATACGCAACCCTGTAACAAGCGCCTCGTACTCTGCCATGTTGTTTGAGGCGGTAAAGTGGATCCACAGCACGTAGCGTATATGTTCTCCGAGGGGTGAAATGAAGAGCAGGCCCGCACCCGCTCCTGTTTTCATGAGCGACCCGTCGAAGTACAGGGTCCACAGCTCGGCTTGAATCTGTGCTGGAGGGAGTTGGACATCGGTCCATTCAGCCACAAAGTCAGCCAGTACCTGGGATTTGATAGCTTTTCGTGGGGCGTAAGTGATGGTCTCGCCCATGAGCTCGACCGACCACTTAGCGATTCGACCCACTACTTCCCGGTTTTGGATGATTTCCCCGAGCGGGAATGAGGACACTACCGTCACCGGGTGGCTTAGGAAATAGTGCTGGAGTTTTCGACGGGTGAGGACGATTGCGTAGAGCAGCTTTTGGATATGAGGGTACCGAATTTTGGCATCTGAGAGTACCTCACTGATGAAATATACCGGCCGCTGGACGGGGAGCGCGTGTCCCTCTTCCTGCCTTTCGACCACTATGACCGTGCTGACCACCTGAGTGGTTGCGGCAACATAGAGGAGGAGGGATTCGGCGGGCACGCCGTCTCGAGCCAGCCGAGGTGGCACGAGCATAGGAGGAGATGTGAGCATGCTCTTCAGCTTTGAGAGGGCCTCCTCTGCTTCAGGTGTCCAAGCAAAGTGCTCGGATTTTCTGAGGAGCCGGTACAGAGGCAAGGCTTTCATTCCCAGGCGCGCAATGAACCGACTGAGTGCAGCTAAGCACCCAGTGATCTTTTGCACCCCTTTCAGGTCTCGAATTGGCCCCATTTTCATGATGGCCGCGACCTTCTCGGGATTGGCCTCGATGCCGCGCTGGGTGACAATATACCCTAACAACATGCCTCGAGGTATGCCAAAGACACACTTATCGGGATTCAACTTGATGTTTTTAGCCCGGAGGCATCCAAACATCAACTCGAGGTCCGCGACAAGGTTTTCTACTTTTCGAGTCTTGACAACGATGTCATCGACGTAGGCCTCGACGGTCTCTCCTATGTGTTTCTTGAAGACACGGAGCATGCAGCGCTGATATGTTGCCCCGGCGTTTCGAAGGCCGAAAGGCATTGTCACATAACAATACATGCCCATGGGGGTGATGAATGAAGTCGCGAGCTGGTCGGACTCCTTCATTTTGATTTGGTGGTAGCCAGAGTAGGCGTCGAGAAAGGAAAGTACTTCACAACCCGCAGTGGAATCAACGATTTGATCTATTCGAGGTAAAGGAAATGGAACCTTGGGACATGCCTTATTTAAACTAGTGTAATCTACACACATCCTCATTTTTCCATTCTTTTTCTCTACTAATACAGGATTAGCTAACCACTCGGGATGATGTACCTCCTTGATGAATCCGGCTTTTTCGAGCTTCTCGACCTCTTCGCGGATGATCCTGCGCTTCTCCTCGTCGAAGCGGCGCAGGCGTTGCTTGACAGGTCTCGAACCGGGACGGATCTCCAAGGCATGCTCGGCGACATCCCTCGGTATGCCAGGCATGTCCGAGGGACTCCACGCAAACATGTCAGCGTTTGCGCGGAGAAAGTCGACGAGCACTGCTTCCTATTTGCTGTCGAGGGAGGCACTGATGGTCAGCGTCTTCTCCCCCGAGGAGCCTGGATCGAGCGGGATCTTCTTGGTGTCTTCAGCGGGCTCGAAGTTGCCGGCCTGTCGCTTGGGTGTTTGAGCAGAGGGCTCAGCCGCCATGTGGTCGAGCACCATGGCTAAGTCTTCAGACGCTCCCATCACGCTCGTCAGTGATTCTCCGTACTCGACGCACTCCACATCGCAGTGGTAGGCGTGCTCGTACGTGGAGTCGACGGTGATGACTCCTTTTGGTCCCGGCATCTTGAGCTTGAGGTAGGCATAGTTGGGGATTGCCATGAACTTTGTGTAGCACGGCCTGCCCAGGATGGCATGGTACGCCCCCTCGAAAGTGGGCACGTCGAAAGTTATGACCTCTCGACGGAAGTTCGAGCGTGTCCCAAAGACGACGGGGAGGTTAATGCGGCCGATCGTGAGCGCTTTCTTTCCAGGGACCACTCCGTGGAAGCCCCCAGCGCTCGGCTGGAGGTGGGCTCTCGTGAGGCCGAGCCGCGTGAGGGTCTTCATGTAGATGATGTTGAGGCTGCTGCCTCCATCCATGAGAACTTTGGTGAAGCGGGCGTTGAGGATGATCGGGTCGACGACGAGAGGGTAGGCACCGGGATTGGTGACGTGCTCTGGATGGTCACCACGATCAAACGTGATGGGAGCATCCGACCAGTCGAGGAACTGAGGCGTGGGAGGTTTCACAGAGAAGACCTCCCTGCGCTCGGCCTTCCGCTCCCGACGCGTCATCTGGGTGGTTGGGCCGCCATAGATCATGTAGCAATCGGTGATGGGCGGATACCCATCGTCACCGTTGTCGTTGGCTTGATCGTCGCCGCCCTTATCCTTGTTGCCATCGTCCTTGTCAAGGCCAATTTTCTTGAAGTAGCCTCGAAGCATACGGCAGTCCTCGAGGTTATGCTTGACCGGTTCTTTGTGGTACGGGCAGGGCTGCTTCAGCATCTTGTCGAAGATGCCCCCCTCCGGAGGGGGTCGAGGCTTCTTGCGCTCGGCAGCGGCCACCTCGTCCTCCGTGCCCACGCGCTTGCCTTGCTGGTTGCCCTTTTTCTTCTTCCCGTTCTTCTTCTGGGCTTTGCTCGAGCCCTCGCCGCCTCCCGGGGACGGTGCGGGCTTGTTCCCGGTACCGCCAAAGAAGGCCCCCACGGCCTCGTCACCGGCAGCGTAGTCGGCGACGACGTCCATGAGCTCGTTCACCGTCTTTGGGCGATTGCGCCCGAGCTCCCGCACGAGCTCTTTGCAAGTGGTGCCTGAGACGAACGCCAGGATGACGTCGTGATCGGGGATGTGCGGTAGCTCGGTGCGCAGCTTGGAGAAACGTCGAGCAAAGTCTCTGAGAGATTCCGTGGTATTTTGCTTGCAGCCACGGAGATCCCACGAGTTGCCAGGTCGAATGTAGGTGCCCTTGAAGTTCCCCTCGAAAATCTGGACCAGGTCGGTCCAATCGTAGATCTGGTTGGGGGGAAGCTCCTCGAGCCACCGTCGAGCGGTGTCAGAGAGAAACAGAGGGAGCTGTCGTATAATCGCCTTATCTTCTCGAGCCCCTCCCAGCTGGCAGGCCAGCCGGAAGTCGGCCAGCCAGAGCTCTGGCTTGGTCTCCCCGTTGTACTTGACCACGCTTGTGGGGGGTCGAAATGGGTTAGGCAACGGCGTGTTGTGGATAGCTCGACTGAAGACTCAAGGGCCCGGCGGCTCGGGGGCCTGTCGGTCCTCGTCGCTGTCGTAACGGCCCCCTCGATGGGCCTTGTATCCACGGTCCTCGGCACCCACAGCCTTGCGTCGTCGGTTGTCGTTGATGTCATGACGCGCATCTTGAGGCGCACGGTTGTCGTGGATGCGATCTCGAACAGGGGCTCGACCACCTCGAGGGGGTGCCTCTTGGTGGACGGATCCCTACCGCTCATGCCGTGGTTGATCTGGGGCCGCCTCATGCTGTCTTGAGGCCGAGCTCTCGGCCTGCTGGACGGCCGCGGCTTGGAGGAGCCCCCGGATCTCATCTCGTATCCGCAACGCATGCGGATTTGAGGGCGCCGGCATGTCCCGCAGCAGCATAGCTGCCGCAAGTACATTCTGGCTTGCTCGAGGGAAGTGGGCTGGCTCGGGTGGCGCTTCCGGTCGCCCATCGTTGACGATGCGGTTGAGGACGCCTCGTGCTTTTCCTCGAGCACCCAGAGCTCGAGGAGGGGGCAGACGGTTCTGCTCAGGCGCACGCTTGAGCAGTTCCAAATTTGCGCGCTCCTCATCCATCTTGGCCTCGATCTCTCTGAGCTGGGCCCATTGCGCCGCTCGAGCGTCGTCATCAGGGTGCTGGTTATCTTGGGCTCGTGGTGGCGGTCCGCGCGGCTCGATCACCTGCAGGGCTCCAGCTGCTGATGTTCCGGGTGCTGGCGTTACGTCTGCCCTGTTGGCTGTAGGGACGGCCGCGGCGGCGCCATCTCTGGTCTCCTCATCCGACGGGACGTCGTCGTTGAGATGAAAACACTCACGAGCCGGGTCATAGCACCCTGAGTCCGAGTCATCGGAGTCTGGGTTAGCGCTGGACGGCGTCCAGGGCCTCCCCGTGCTCTCCTCCTCGATCCAGCGGCGCATGTTCCCGACCGTGTTGCGTCGTTGCGAGCCAGGCGCTCTGTCAAACCCGCGGTCTGCCGACGCCGGCCACACAATCTCCAGGTCCACGGTAGCACGCAGGAGGGGGCCGGGGCTCTCCTCCCGTGGTCCCATGACCGACCAGATCTCATTGGCGTACGTGGTGGCGGCATTGGTGAGCCCAAACGGGCGCCTGCGACGAGCTTGGTAGAGCCCGTGCGGCAACAGGTTGGGCGACGTCGGCCGCGCGCGCGCTCGAGGCGCCACGCCGGGCTCTCTCGGCGAGCGCATGGCGAACGTGAAGCCAGGGTCCACGTCACGGACACCCTGTCCATGCACCACTCCCTGCCGCACACGTGGCACCCTGGCTGGGTGCATCGTGGCGTCCGGCTGGGAGGGCACACGAGCGGGGTGCTCAAGGCCCTGTGCCTGCTGGCGGTGACGCTGATGCTGGTGGCGTCGATGACGTGGCGGCGAGCCGTGGTGGCGCGGTCGGCGCGCGGCTCCTCCTGCGCGTGGGGGTGACGAGCGTCCCCCACCTAGTTCACCGATCGAGAGTAGAGCCATGTCGTGGCCTGGCCCGAGCGACACGAACTCTAGACTCCCAAACCAGATCACCGTGGCGAACGAAAGCGATGGAGTGGGTGATGCCATCCGGAAAATGGCGGGAATCGGGTGAAACACGCAGTACCCCTACCTGGCGCGCCAACTGTCGGTGTTTCGTACCCTGGGGGGTATAACACCAACGAGTAAATTTCTATGCGTGCTCCCTAATCCGGATGGTGATGCAAGAAGGACACAAGTGTTTATCCTGGTTCAGGCAGAGAATGCCCTACGTCCAGCAGAGGGGAGAGATTTGTATTATCTTGCACCTAAGTGCTTGTACAGGGGTGAATACAAGCGAGTCCTGGGACTTAGCGTGCGTGGAGATGTGTGAGTGAAGGCATAAAAACGTGCCCTAGACTAGGCCCTGGCATCCCCTTTTATAGGCCAAGGGGAGGCTCAGGGGTACAGAGTAGATAGGGCTGTCGTGGGCGTGACGTCGAGGTACATGCGCCGTGTCAAGTCGTCGAGACTGTAGACGCTCCCTTTGGTCCGGTTCGAGCCTGTAGCGGCGTGGGCAATGATGGCCTGCTCGTCCTCTTCGGTCGTGGGCTGACGTAGTCGAGGCATGGCGCCGGCGTAGACGAGCACGTGCGTCCGGGAACCTCGTCGTATGGTCGTTGAGGTGGAAAGACGGGACACTGTGCGCCCCATGCTCAGGTCGCGTCCATCATCACTCCTCGAGTGGTTGGAGGCCGCCTCGAGAGGGCAACGATCCGAGCGACGGGACGGGACGACGTAGTTGGTGGTACGGAGAGCTGACGATGGCGTTCGAAGAGAGGTGCCACAAGTGGCATAGTGCACGGTATGGCTCCGCAGTGGCTCTGAGTCGGCTAACTGGGCGCCCTCGAGTCCCAAAGTCAGCGCTGCCACAGTCCTTGGACAGCATGCTGTCTCGTCCCTCTCGCATTCTCTGCACGAGAGTTGGCGAAAAGGTGATAGAGATAGCTCAGCCTCAGCAGGACATGGCGCAACAGTGGCTTCTACCACCCTTGAATCTGGGGGATGGGCAGTGTAATGATGGACTTGACCAGCGTACGCCCTACTGTTACGGGCTCTGTAGCCATGGCGTTAGGCGGAGCGGATGGTATGCGATGCATGCGTTCGGGCCTTGTAGCCATGTGCGGCTCTGGATGGGCAATGATTGAGAGCAACTCGAGTGGCCGCCCGCTCGAGCGTTCTCCGTCCCGCTCGAGCGGTTGCTTGCTCGAGCGGTTTGCGTCACCGTCTCGAGCGGCTTGCTCGCTCGAGCGGTTTCCGTATTCTTGTCTCGAGCGGGCGGGCGACCGCCGCTCGAGCGGGTGGGCTTTGTGGTTTGTGGGCCTGATTTGAGCGTCGGCCCAGTTCGAGGAGGATTGGGATTTCTCCAGCCTAGTTTTCCGGGGGGTTAGAGATGAGCTAAGTTGGTTCGTCTATCTCTAAACTACTTGGTTTAGGACCCCCTAATCTTGGTACCCGACACCGGGAGTATTCCAGGTATCGTATTTTCCATAGGGAACGAGAAGTGGACTAACTAGGCCAAGGGATGCCGTCAGGCAATGATCAAAGGGCTTAGGATGGGATCGAGAGGTAATTCTAGTATTGAGGTTCTAACTTAGCTTATCCTAAGGATACATGAGAACTAACTCTATCTTTCTGCTGCGGCCGATGGACGAGACAGGTTGCTAAAATAACACACCCTGAAGCTACCACCAGTGTAGGCCTACAATCTAACCTAACAACACGCTCAGGAGAACTCCAAGGTCCCAACGGAAGGCTGCCACACTACACTTGTGGGCGTTCCTGGGTGCAGCCAGACGTTCACACCGGCAGATCTAGTCTAGACACCGCGCCTACACTATCTCCACTACTCTAAACACGGTCAGGGTTTAGAGCACTTCACTCAAGAGCCTAACATACGCTCGCTCAGGAGAGAGCAATGTGCCAGCAGAAAGGATGTATACTTATGACAAACTAAGACAGAAACTAATCAGATGAAAACAACAAGAAAGTAAACTTACTAGAAGACAAGCATCCGCTGAGGCGCTCCTAGAAGAAGACTCCCGACAGGCCGGGACTCCTCCGCTGGAGCTCCTCACTCTCTTCCCTCTATTCTCACACTATAGCTAATGGAAGCTCTTCCTATGATACATGGTGCACTTTGGACTAAGCTATAGGGGGGTATTTATAGGGGAGATGGAGTAGCCCCTACTCAAGTGCCACGTCAGCGATCCGCGTGACATCTCTTCTACACCCTTGGATCAAACTGACCTTCCCACCGACTTGAATGGACGATGCTCGGTGTAGGACACGTGGAAGTCATGCAGGAAGGCGGTGGAAGCAAACTGACCTCAAGTGGGTCCCAACCCCTGGTCGGCCGACCTATGGTTGGCTGACAGGTGGGTCCCACTGGCCTTCTAGAAGGTCCAGGTGGCAGTGGTTGCAATGCCAAGGTGTCCTGCCACCAAAGACAGGTCGCCGACCTGGCCTTTGGTCCCTGGCCCACGTGACAGCCTCCTGGTGTTGTCCTGGCTTGTCACTTGTATTGCTTGCTCATTTGAAGTTTGCTCAAATTTGCTCCATTCACGCTTGTTCAGGCTTGATTAGTACCTGTTTGTACCTGCATCCAAATAGTGACATGTACATGTGGAACCAAGTGAAATGCACCTATATCACTACTTGTTTGTCAAGTTAGCTCTAGAATGTGACCAATGTTGACGGCTTTCATGGGATGAAAACGGGTCTAAATGCCGTCAACAAGATCCCCCACACTTAAGTCTTTGCTTGTCCTCAAGCAAAGTTTAGAGAGAGAAAGGTACTACAACATTATTGAGATATCAGCAAGTACTAAGTTTACTTAGGCAGAAATCATTCATGTGGGTTATGTGGTACTGTCTAACATAAATCCTTCAGTTGTTGAAACAAATGGAATAGTTCTCAAGACTCAGTTCTCTACTCATTTCATATCCTTAATACTTAGAGTTTTTATAGATTTTCGAAAATAAAGCACATGTGTCATTCCTACTCCTCAACGGATACCTCTAGTCACTCAAGTGGTGTATGAATCCTCACCAAGGCACATCATGTATTTGCCTTTAAAAGCATCCTATCTCTAATAAGGCTTTATATGGAGCTTGAATAGGTATGTCAAGGAATAGCATACTTGCGGTGCATATATTGTCTTAGATAAGAAAGTAAGGTCTTGGACCACAATGAGAGACTCATCATGTCCCCGATCAAGATGTAAAGTGGAGAATGGAATGGATGATGAAAAGGAATTGGATGTATGATGGATGAGATTGCTCCTTCTTTTGATGCTATCTCTTTTCTACTTCTATTGAGACAAGGCTAGCTCTTTATTATCAATCTCACTCTCTCTCTCTTTTTTTAACTCTATCTCAAGAGATGCCTAGCCTTTTGGGGTGTGTCTCACCTAACAAATGATAATATGAGAGAGATTTTCTAACTTTGGAGCATGGAGCAATCTAGATGATGGAGATGGTGAAGGTGCGTACTTCCAGTGTAGAAGCAGCACAATAATGGTGGTATGGATGATGATGCGCGCTCCCAGTGTAGGAGTGGCATAATGATGTCGGTAAGATGCATGCTCCCAGGGTAGGAGTAGCATAAATGATGAATAGTGAGATGCGTACTCCCAGGGTAGGAGCAGCATAATAATGGTAGTTGTGGCAGAACCTCCCAAGTAATATGGCCCACATACACCCTGTCATTGTCTCAAAAGACTTCCGACAGCCATGTATGTGTTCCATAAGACTTATGAAGCCCTGTCGATGTTCTTAACGAACACCGATTGAACCACAATTAATACTCATACCCGAGATCAACAACGGAGTAACTACAATATTACTACATTTGTTACAAAATATATATCAGAGTGCGAAAGAATAAGAACATTAATTTTACAAGTAATGAATAAGTTAATATTTTACAAACTTAACTTTATATTTCGGAAGTAGAGTAGAGCTACAGAAGACAACATAGGTAGGACACCTAAGTCGTGAGAGGCAACCAAATCATGTCGAGCCCAGCGACACAACCATGGTCAGAAGTAACTGTCAACACCTGCAACAGGGGTAGAACAAACCCTGAGTACATTCAAGGTACTCCGCAAGACTTACCCGACTAAAAAGAAAAGACTCTCAAGGATATGTTGGCTTTTGAGTAGTTGACCTAGAAAAGAGGAGTTTTGCGAGAAAAGCATTACTAATCTTGAATCCTTGCAATCAATGTTTTAGTCCATTTATAAAGCATCAAATTCTATTCAACCTTTTAAGCTAGGTTTGCACTTGTTCTATTTTCAGCAATCATATTAAGCATCACACTTGATATTATTTCTCCAGCTGTCTCCTTCTCGAATCCAAGAGTCCATCATAATCCAATTCTTTCATGTTTCACTTGAATGCTACGATGCAGGTCAGGTGATCGAGTCTCCATAACCGAGGAGTAACGACGATTCGAACCGATTTACTCAGCTGAGGATCCCTAAACACACGATATAAGTGGGACTCTAACCCACAATAATATCAATTCTTAGCTTCGGATGTCCCAAAACTAGCCGCAGCTTCCACGCCACCCGAGAATACGGACCCCCTCGAACCCGAGACCTTGGGTACCTTGTCCCCCGAGGGTTCCTCTATTCCCGCCATCTCGCCACTCCCAGTGCGTGGGTTCGCCGTCCTAGTAATGAAATCCCCTAGGCAAGAACTTGCCCCGTAGGGTATGTGAGTAGTTACAAGTCTCGAAACACAGGCGGGCCTACAATGAACGGTCCTTACTCGACTCTGTCGAAAACACTACATCAAGACTCCATTCCCGATGCAAGTTACCCGACCGGTCTCAATTTAATATAACCATATTCTCATGCTCTCATGACCCATCTTTAGGTCCGAGAAGCAAAGATAAACTTGTCCTCTAAGATTCCATGATACCAGCCTACACTTCTACCGAAGTCTAAGCATGACTAAGCATAAGAACTCGTCATACTTATACTAACAGGATATCAGGATATAAAGTAGATCAAGGAAGATATGCGACAACGGTGTCAATCAACTCCTATGACTTAATGCAGATTACACTAGACTTAAGGTGTAAAATATTTGCAGAAATAGAAATGGGTTGCATGCTCCGGGGCTTGCCTGTGTTGCAGAGTAGTTAGAATCCCAATATCATGCTTGGCATCGACATCATGTAAGGATGACACCAACATCCAGAGAGATGACTTGGCATCATAAGTTAATAGCCTCCTCGATCACTGTTGTCGGATGATATTTCCCAAATACGATTCAGCTCACTCTCGAAATAACTACACGTAGTTAATGAGGTGTATTTTAGTTTGATGAGCTCATGGCATGATGCATTAAGGAACGACTTTGCAAGATCATAAACTTGAGTACAACTTTCCTTCATGATAGAGTTGTAAGCCAACAAAATCATTTAACACAACATCTAGAGTTACCCAAACATCTAGAATTATACATGTAAAACTTACTCTAGACAGACCAGCAGATCAAGATAATTCATGCAAGTCTATTTTTACCTCTACCATCAGAATTCCATCATAAAATCAAGCAATTAACTTAAACACCATGGATCATTATAAAATAATGACCCACGATAAAGCAAGGCACTACATACATTATCCCTAGGATTACATCAAAAACATTACCACTAATGACTTTTACTAACACGAGAAATATTGCTATCATGCTCTAATTGTCAAACTAAGTATGAACTCAAACAACACAAGTGCCAAGGATCATGTTGTGTTTATGACCCAGGGTCATCAATAAATCCCAAAGTCAATCAATCAACCCTAAATTATTCTAATTATTTAATTAGAGATTATTATAAGTTACAAGAATATAACACTAATAAAAGATTAATGACAAGATTAAGATATACTCAAACAACTTAATTAATTGCCAAAGGTCATTAAGAATTAATGACCTAAGGTCATCACACAATCCAAAAATCACACCAATTCCTAATGATTAAGGTTAACTAAACACTAATTAACTAATTACTTTAATTAAGGAAATTAAGGCATAAAATAAAAGTTGTCAATTTTATTCCAAAAACTTATTTTAAGTAGATTAGACAATAAAAAGTATATAAAAAAAATTTCATGAATTATAGAGTAATAAATAATTTACTAGAAATCAAGGAAGACACATTTATGAATTAAAAGAGCTAATTTTTACTCATATCAAAACCACTCAAGATTGGCATTTTGTACTTTTCCTACATCAAGCTCATGACATGAAACACACACAAAAATTTTCATAATTTTTGGATGCATATAATAGTTACTATGAATTTCTAAAGAAATGGACAAATAAATGATTTTCTGAAATACTAAAATAAAAGGGAAAATTGACTCCCGAGTTGACTTGGCCGGCGGCCCGATCTTGACCGCAGATTACTCGCCGGCGGCGAGCTCTCCGGTGGCGAGCCTGGGCTCTACGGGCTCAGCGCGACAAGGCGAACGCGGTGGTGTAGCTAATGCGGCGGCGAAGCTACGGCGACGCTTTCGTCGACGGCGAGGCGGACGCGGCGGCGCTGCGGCAAGCCTGCAGGGCTCGTCGGAGGTTTCCCGGCGAGGGCGACGCGAGAAACATGACCAGGAGGACCACGCGAACAGGACTGAACACCTAATTGAACCAAAACGGCAGCCTATGGACAAACACGACGCTCGCGGCGGCTCGATTCCGGCGGCGGCGATGGCAGCACACGGGCCGACGGCTATACGCGACCCCGATCCAAATTAAGGGTACCACGAGCATCAGGGTCTCACCATGAATGCGGTGCGCACGCTAGAATAGATGGAGACGAGCTGGAGCAGGATCGACGACGCTAGCGGACATGGCGGTTCGGTGCACCGGCGGGGGAAACGGCGTTCCGACGCGTCCCGTCGTGCGCTGCAACAAAGCACAGGCCGACGGTGGTAAGGACCCCGAGGCGACACCAAGTCATTAGACGGATTAGAAAAAGGTCGACGGCGCAGCACGAACGACGATGACGAAGCTCGGCGGTGTTTTCGCCGGACTTGAAGAAGACGACGGGGTCTTCGCGGTTCCGGTCGAATTGGGCGACAAGGTCCTAATCTACCGAGGTGGAGTATCAAGGTGGCGCTGCTAGGTAGCTTGTGGAGGCCAAGATGGCTCGAGGACAGTGCACGGTGGTGGCGAGCTCATGGTCGGCTCGGTTTGCCGCCAGTCAGGAAGACGACGGCACTCGAGCGACCTTGGCGGCGAGAGGTGGCGAGAGTGGGTTCGATGGATTCGCCATGAGATGGCGAAGCTAGTGGCGCGAGGAATTTGGCCAGGATGGCTCGGTAGTGGCACGACGCGAGGCGAAGGAGGACGGCAATGGCGTCGGCGGCAGAAGAGAAAGAAGAGAAGATGGAGTCGGCTGCTCCATCTTATCCCACGGCGCGAGAGGGGAATGACGACACGTCAAGGCAGCGGGACGACACGCCGGCGGCTGCGTGGCATCGCGGATGCACGTGGAAGCCGATCGAAACTCGCCGACGGTGAGCGGCGGCGTGAACGGGTTCGATGAACTTGAACTTTGCGAAAATTATAGAAATGCCCCTGGTCAAGAATTGCAAAATACTCCCAAATTTTGAACTGAACTCAAAAATTTACAAAAAGCAACCCCACTTAATTTTTAAAGATGTATATTTTCCTCAATAGGAACATTTTCGAATCGGCCTAGAAATTTGAATTTTGGTCAAATTTTGAAAAGGGGACAAAAACCGACAATCAAATATATTGAATAACTTTGAATTTTTCTAAAGAACTTGAAAATCTCCAAAACTATGAAATACTCATATTTTCAAACCAAATCTTTTCACAATAGAAAGTTTTCCCAAATTATGGATAGTTTTTGAAATATGGCTTTAAAATCAAAGGGGGACAAATGCTGGAAAACCGTATTTTCAAATTCATTTGAAATTCCCTTTTGAAACTCGAAAAACTTTGAACACCAACATTGAAGATCTCAACAAGACTCAAAATTTTCCTTTTTACACCAACCCCAAATTCTTTGTAGATTTTGAAATATGCAAAAGCGGGTAAAACCAGGGTTTACGGAAATAAGGGTTTGGAAAGGGAATTTGAGCTTGATTTGTTTTCTACATTAATTGGTTGGTCATTGGTGATCACAAACATCATCTAAGGACATTTTTTTAGGTCAATGACCCAATGACACCCTTGGTTGACCAAGTTGACTTATAAAATTATTTTAATAATCTCCAATTTAAACTCAACTTGAATTACCGAGACTTAGATGGACAGGTCCGGAATTCAAATCCAAGTTTAGAGTTGGAGTTCATTCTTAAGTGTTGACTTGAGTTCATTTCCTACAATTGACAAAAGTCAAAGAGGATATAAACCAAGTATTTGAGGTTCCATTAAAAATAAGATTTTTGGGTTCAAAGCACACTCAAGAAAAGAGCATAAACAACCTAGGAAAATAAATTTATTTTTAGTTGGAGCATGTCAAGGTTGACCTAGCTCACCCATTTGCAAAGCATCACATTCAAGGCAAAATTTTAGTTTGTTCTAAAATTACTTGCAAAAGCACATAAATGATAGCAAGTTAAATGAAACCTTAATCAAACATCATCATTTCATGTATAAAAGAAACCATCACATCGAAGGTATTATAAAAGTATGAAAGCATATCATGCCATGATGCTCACTTATTATACTTTAATCTTATACTTAATTACGTTCTAATTGTAATTAACATCTAGGATGTTACAACCTTACCCCCTTAAAGAAATCTCGTCCCGAGATTTCGGAGCAACAAAATCCCGTGGGGTAAGTAATGGAAAAGGAAATGTGTCAAGCAAATCAACTTGACAGAAGATCATAGAACAACAAGGTTCGATTCAAGGGTCACAACCAAGATACAAAAAAGGTTGCAACTATCAAGGTATTATGAATTCAAAGGAGTTAAAATATGAGTTACAATGATTGTATTGGAGAATTGGATACCTTTGTCGTGAAATTATAATAGCTCATGCCCACAAACCTTGATACCTGCGCGCACCCAGTAGTAACTTGTGTGACCGCGGCACACAAGAGGCTCTAGGTTCCGTCACGGCACCAGGGTTACGGAACATGGCAGCATTATAGGGCACAAAAATATTAACCCACATCTCATAATAATATCGAAATGTAACCGAGATCAAAAATCGGTCACAATCACAAGGTATTTAGGGAGTTCAAAGAGCAACATTGAATCCCAAGAATTTTCAATAAGTGAAAGTACATCCATTGTGATCTATAATGGTTCAGGAGCACCGACTACGATACCAATGCGTGCCCTGGTGAAAACTCAGGTGGTCGCGAATCACAGGAGATTTCAGGTTGACACGGCACCATAGTCACGGGTCGAGACACCACTACAGAACATATCAAAATGACTTTTGATAAACATTTGTCGAATGTGCATGATCAAAAGATTAGTATATTCAAAGAATGAGAACACACTAAATTTTGGATTATAAGGGTTCACGATCATAGACCTTGGTAACGGCGAACACCCAAAAGTAACACCACACAGGTAACCCTAGGGTTCGACGATATTTCCAAGTCCTGGGTCATGGTACCTTAAAGGACACAACCGTAGTGATGCTAAAACGACATATATGCCATCAACGACATCAAGGAGATAGCATGTGTCGATGTTGAAGGGAATCAGGGCGTGACACATACTTAACAAAAGAGTCAAGGATTTATACCAGGTTTCAATTTTTGAAGTAATAGTGTATATCAAGATATATTCCACAAATTCCCAATGAACAGGAATTTCTAGAATAAAAGATTATCAATTGGTCAACAAACCTGGTATATGACGAGATTCCACAATAGAACACTATAAACGATAATAATGCTCTTCAACCTTAAGGGGATTTTTTAAGTTTCATTAAAATATCATGATATACATGATATGCTCGTCCTATACGACCTCTCAATGTTAGAAGTACTCCAACTTCACCAAGTTAGTGAATTAGAGGGCTTGTTAGACGAACTGTCAGAAGATACTTCGACGAAGCTTTTGTCGAGGAAGTTGATTTTTTTTTGTTGACCCTCCGAAGAAGTAGCGAAGAACTTCTCGAAGTCTTCCAGCAAGAAAGAAAATAGATAAGGATCCATTTTTAATTTGTAAACTTCAAAAACTTTTATATTGTAAACTCATTTTGAAGTTTTCAAATGTAATGTTGTAGCCGATCCATCGTATGAGCTCTGATACCACCTGTGGCAGAACCTCCCAAGTAATATGGCCCACATACACCCTGTCATTGTCTCAAAAGACTTCCGACAGCCATGTATGTGTTCCATAAGACTTATGAAGCCCTGTCGATGTTCTTAATGAACACCGATTGAACCACAATTAATACTCATACCCGGGATCAACAACGGAGTAACTACAACATTACTACATTTGTTACAAAATATATATCAGAGTGCGGAAGAATAAGAACATTAATTTTACAAGTAATGAATAAGTTAATATTTTACAAACTTAACTTTATATTTCGGAAGTAGAGTAGAGCTACAGAAGACAACTTAGGTAGGACACCTAAGTCGTGAGAGGCAACCAAATCATGTCGAGCCCGGCGACACAACCATGGTCGAAGTAGCTGTCAACACACGCAACGGGGTAGAACAAACCACAGTACATTCAAGGTACTCCGCATGACTTACCCGACTAAAAGAAAAGACTCTCAAGGATATGTTGGCTTTTGAGTAGTTGATCTAGAAAAGAGGAGTTTTGCGAGAAAAGCATTACTAATCTTGAATCCTTGCAATCAATGTTTTAGTCCATTTATAAAACATCAAATTCTATTCAACCTTTTAAGCTAGGTTTGCACTTGTTCTATTTTCAGCAATCATATTAAGCATCACACTTGATATTATTTCTCCAGTGTCTCCTTCTCAAATCCAAGAGTCCATCATAATCCAATTCTTTCATGTTTCACTTGAATGCTACGATGCGAGTCGGGTGATCGAGTCTCCATAACCGAGGAGTAACGACGATTCGAACCGATTTACTCGGTGAGGATCCCTAAACACACGATATAAGTGGGACTCTAACCCACAATAATATCAATTCTTAGCCGGATGTCCCAAAACTAGCCGCGGCTTCCACGCCACCCGAGAATACGGACCCCCTCGAACCCGAGACCTTGGGTACCTTGTCCCCCGAGGGTTCCTCTATTCCCGCCATCTCGCCACTCCCAGTGCGTGGGTTCGCCGTCCTAGTAATGAAATCCCCTAGGCAAGAACTTGCCCCGTAGGGTATGTGAGCAGTTACAAGTCTCGAAACACAGGCGGGCCTACAATGAACGGTCCTTAATCGACTCAGTCGAAAACACTACATCAAGACTCCATTCCCGATGCAAGTTACCCGACCGGTCTCAATTTAATATAACCATATTCTCATGCTCTCATGACCCATCTTTAGGTCCGAGAAGCAAAGATAAACTTGTCCTCGAGATTCCATGATACCGGCCTACACTTCTACCGAAGTCTAAGCATGACTAAGCATAAGAACTCATCATACTTATACTAACAGGATATCAGGATATAAAGTAGATCAAGGAAGATATGCGACAACGGTGTCAATCAACTCCTATGACTTAATGCACATTACACTAGACTTAAGGTGTAAAATATTTGCAGAAATAGAAATGGGTTGCATGCTCCGGGGCTTGCCTGTGTTGCAGAGTAGTTAGAATCCCAATATCATGCTTGGCATCGACATCATGTAAGGATGACACCAACATCCAGAGAGATGACTTGGCATCATAAGTTAATAGCCTCCTCGATCGCTTGTTGTCGGATGATATTTCCCAAATACGATTCACTCACTCTCGAAATAACTACACGTAGTTAATGAGGTGTATTTTAGTTTGATGAGCTCATGGCATGATGCATTAAGGAACGACTTTGCAAGATCATAAACTTGAGTACAACTTTCCTTCATGATAGAGTTGTAAGCCAACAAAATCACTTAACACAACATCTAGAGTTACCCAAACATCTAGAATTATACATGTAAAACTTACTCTAGACAGACCTTGTGTGATTGCTCCCTGTTTACATCTTGCTCGCAACCTCGGTGCGCCTTCCGCCAATCCATTACCGGTCAGGGCATACCCCTGGTCGGACTATCGCCGATATTTCGTCGACAGTGGCGCGCCAGGTAGGGGCTGCGCACCGAGATTTTACGTCGATCAAGATGGTTTCCTTCCCGGCTTCCATGACTTTCGAAGCCGGCCTCACCTTCACCATTGGGACGATGACCTGGACAACCGCTCCAGACACCTCATACATCGAGAGTCCGCCCTCGATCTTAGCTCTACAAAGCAATGAAGATACAAATCCTTCGCCTCCTCGGTACGAGGCATCATCATCAAAGCTCGAGTTATCGAACTCCGGCCTTTTCTTCTAGGCACCAATCAACCACCGACGAAAATTGGGCCGATCTGTTGAAACAACTCATGATCAACGGGATAGGCTCATGGAGTTTTTTGCTCGGTTGGATCTATCCAGATTGAATCAAAGCAAGAATCACCCACTATCCTTCAACAGATCAAGCGCCAACAAAACGCATCGGATCGCAAGATCCTAGATCCAAGGGTTGCATCACCGTTCCCATACGGGTTGCCAAATACCGCTGACCTATTCAGCCACCAACTTTTAGCAGATTACCTCAAAGGCTGCAACCGGATCCCTGATCCACACTCAGATATGATCAGCTACGCTTTCGACGCACCCGAAGGACATATTGTCAACCATGTGCACCCCGAAGAAGTCACGGATGACCAATCTCCAGAGAAAACACGTGACGCTACTCCAGACACGCCCAGACTCGACGATTACTACAATATCTTAGAACTCTCGGGATCTGCCCATACGATGGTCTATTCCGACAACGAAGAAGAGGTACAATCTGCAAACAACAACACCAAGCGTATCGACACTACTCCGGATCTACAACTTACCGTGTTCCGACCCGAGAGGAACATGAGGAAATTCAGATCGAGAGATCCATGACCCGGCCAAATCCGCTCAAGAATTACAGCAATTCCCATCTTTCCCTCCCGGCCCTAGGGAACGCGGTATGTCATGTTAGTGACAACGAGGTCACCATCAATGGAGAAACCGGCGAACAAAGGCAACAGCGAGAGGGTCGGAACGCAGCCGGGAACAACGGAGACAAAACGAAGCCGCAATCCGGCGGCAAATGCTGACCAAGATCGTATGGTCGGACGACGCGGGGTTTTCGGCGAAATCTCGTGATGATTTTGACCTTGTAAATGAAAGACAAGTTCACACAACCCCAAGCGCTAATCTGGCAGTTGCTATTGACCGCCTCAAGACGGCCAACATTCCTCAAACTCCCCAAATTGAGGAAGCAATTGATTTTCTAGTAGCCGCTAAAGCTCAAGTAAACCATATGAGAGAACAAGCGCGCCCAGCCGCATCTCTCAGAAGCCACCGACCGCGTAGTTTCTTCAGCAATCAAATCCCAGACTCTAGAGAGGAGGTGCTAACGACAACAACTACGTAGACGATGGAGAAAGTTGTGGGAATTTTCCTCTGAGATTCCACCGAGACACAATGATAGAAGACGAGATCAACCACGAGATAACGAGAGATTATGGTCAACCTTTCAATCACCATCACGGTGAACAATATGATGACAACGACCTCCGAGCAGTCATCAACAACCGATACCGAGCTCGCATGGATGCATCAGGACCGAAGCCATATTCAGCTGCCCTACGAGAGGTAGTCTGGCCTAAAAGTTTCAGGATACCGGATATCAAAACTTACGATGGCAAGGTCGACCCAGAGCATTGGATCCTCTTGTACGAGGTGGCCGTACGAGCGGCGGGGAGGAGATGAACATGTCATGGCCAATTACCTTCCTATCGTACTCGACAATGGGCCGAATAATTGGTTATTACGCCAACGAGAGGGTCGATTCACGGTTGGCCCCAATTGCGACACCTTTTCATCGAAAATTACAGAACCACGTGCCGGCAACCGGGCACTAAATACGACCTAGCAAAGATCGTCGACTACCCAAATGAACCACTACGTCATTACATACGGCGTTTCTCAGAAGTCTGGACAACAATTCCAGACATTTCAGCAGTCGAAGTTGTATCCTTGTTCGTACAAGGATTACGACAACAAGGAAATATCGATCTACGAAAAGAACTCTTGAGAAGACAACCCACTACGACCGATGAGATGTTCAGAATAGCACGTGAATTTGCTCGCGTTGACGATGCCATGCAACAATTGCCCAAAACCGGACAAGGATACAGAAACTTCAGAAGAAACGATGACAGAGAAAGAGATTTTCAACGCAAAGACATGCGTAGAAACGACCGGTGCGACAGCAACCGTCGTGACGAACGACGCCGCGATAACCGCATACACAACAAATACAACAGAGACACAGATCAACGTGTCCATTCGGTACCGCCCAACAGAGAAAAGAAGCGAGACTTCGATCCCGAATATGAGAAAATCCTAGGCCAGGATTGCCCTAAGCATCCGGGAAAAGGCCATACCATGGGCGAATGCCGGGGATTCACAGCAATTTTTAGCAGGGCAGCCGCCAAGAAACAAAGATTGATAAAACGAAACAAGGAAAAATGACACGAACGGAAGGACAAAACCGAGGAAGAAGAAGACGGTGATAAAGACCCTCGACATCAATTCAACGAGCCCACCAAACACACATCGGCCATGATCTTCGGCGGCAAGGTCGGCCTCGAAAACTCGCGTGACAAGAAGTTACTAAAAAGGAGGATCATGGCGATCGCTAAGTCAGGTGGAGCAAACACAGATACCAAAGCTCCAGCCTGGTCGGAACAACCAGTCACCTTCAATAGGGCTGACATGTGGGCGAATATACCAGACGCTGGGCGTTTCCCTTTGGTACTCGATCCAGTTGTCAACCACATACGCATGGAAAGAGTACTCATAGATGGCGGCAGTGCCTTAAACATACTATTCTTACAAGCATTCCGAGAGCTGGGGTTAAAGATCGAAGATCTCGAGCCTTACGACTCACCATTCTGGGGAGTCATGCCAGGCAAACCTTCAATGCCATTGGGAAAAATAACCCTGCCCGTCCAGTTTGGGACAAGACAGCACTTCAGAAAAGACTACGTCAGCTTTATCGTAGCCGACTTTGAAGGCGTTTATCACGCCATACTTGGTCGACCAGGGATCGCAAAGTTCATGGCTATCCCTCACTATGGATACCTAGTATTGAAAATGCCAACATCAAAGGGCATTCTTTCTCTTAGAGGCAATGTGCTTATGGCCCATGATCTGAAACAAACGCCTACGCGGCGGCCCGAATTAGCCGACCTCAAAGCTCACATGGAGCAAACATGCCTTGAAGCAAAACAGATACCCGAAGCCGATCTCCGGATCCCGTCAAGCGATCTAAAAGATCGGCTAACAAAAGCAACGACACAAAGAAGATCGAGCTCATCCCCTGGCGATAAAGAAAGAACCGCCCTTATAGGAGCCCATCTAGATGACAAATAGGAAGACGCGCTCGTCAATTCCTAAGGGACAACATAAGCATATTTGCTTGGAAACCACGAGACATGCCGGGCGTCCCAAGGGAAAAAAGGCCGAGCACTTCCTTAATGTCTCGAAACCGCTAAACCAATCAAACAAAGATTACGACGGTTTGCTCGCGACGAGAAAGGAGGTGATTAGGGTAGAAGTGTTAAAACTATTAGCAGTGGTTTTATAAAAGAAGTGTATCATCCCGACCGGCTATCCAATCCGGTTCTTGTACAAAAGAAAAATGGCGAATGGAGAATGTGTGTTGATTATACTGACCTCAACAAACACTTTGCCCTAAAGACCCCTTTAAACTACCTCGCATCGACGAAGTAGTTGATTCAACCGCAGTCGCGAACTGTTGTCCTTTTTAGATTGCTATTCGGGGTATCACCAAATAGCCCTAGCAACCCACGATCAAATAAAAACATCGTTCATCACGCCTTTCGGCGCATGCGCTATACGACCATGTCGTTTGGCCTCAAAAATGCTGGTGCAACATACCAACGCGCTATCCAAGAGTGTCTTCAAAAGAAATTTCCGACCAGGTGGTCGAAGCATACGTAGACGACGTAGTCGTAAAAACAAAGGAGAGCGGATCCTTAGTTTCAAACCTAGAGCGAACCTTCGTCGCCTTAAACAAATTCCAGTGGAAATTAAACCCACAAAAATGCATATTCGGAGTACCATCAGGGATACTACTTGGTAACGTAGTTAGCCAAGACGGCATCAAGCCAAATCCCGAAAAGGTTAACGCAGTTTTAAAAATGACGCAACCCAAAGGCATAAAAGATATCCAGAAACTTACTGGATGCATGGCGGCTTTAAGCCGCTTCATATCAAGACTTGGCGAAAAAGGCCTCCCCTTTTTCAAATTATTAAAGGCCAAGCAAAAATTTGAATGGACAAGCGAAGCGAACAAAGCCTTCTTCGAACTCAAGACATATTTAACATCGCCACCGGTGCTAACAAGCACCTAAAGATGACGAAGAAATATTGCTATACATTGCGGCTACCGATCGCGTGGTCAGCACAGTAATAGTCGTCGAACGACAAGAAGAGGGACACACATATGGTGTACAAAGACCGAGTCTACTACATTAGCGAAGTTTTAAACGACTCCAAACGAGAGATACCCACACGTACAAAAACTTTTGTACGGGATCCTAATAACAAAACGAAAGTTGCTACACTACTTTGACACATATCCGATCACAATAGTAACAGAACATCTTGCCGTTGGTGACATTACGCGCAATAAAGATGCCGGTGGTCGGATCATCAAATGGGCAATAGAGCTTAGCCCATACACATTGAAATTTCAAAGCGAGAACAACCATCAAATCCCAAGCTTTGGCTGATTTTCTAGTAGAATGGACGGACATGTCCCTACCTCCATTTCAAAACGACGCCGAACGGTGGGAAATGTTCTTCGATGGCTCCCTTAAAATAAAAGGAGCGGAGCGGGCGTCGTGTTCAAAGCACCAAGTGGCGATACCCTAAGATACGTCTTTGCGTATCCATTTCAAAGCTTCAAATAATGCGGCCGAATACGAAGCCGCACTTCATGGCCTCAAGATAGCTATCGAGTTGGGCATAAAAAGGCTCCTCGTCTTTGGAGATTCTAATTTAGTCGTCCGACAAATCAACAAAGAATGGGACCGTACTAATGAGAAAATGGAAGCATACGTGGCGAGAGATAAGGAAGCTGGAAAATAAATTCTATGGTCTGGAATTCACCTATATACCAAGAGAAAAGAACAAGCTCGCCGACCAATTATCTAAATTGGGATCGATAGAGCAAAAATGCCACCCGACGTATTTGTTCAAGATTTACTATTACCTTCGTCACACAAGAAGTAGCACGGGAACCACCACAAAAGGAAACAGATTCATCGACGACAAAACCAAAACAGATGATATCCAGCGAGCATACTTCTAGCCCATCTCCGACCAGCAAAAACGGTATCATCGCGCAATCCGACCAAAGACACCCTTCGAATAAATGCTCCGGTAACAAGGTCGGGCAAAAAATCTATAGATAACTCCAAAGTTATTTATCCAAAGAAAAGAAAGCGACAAGATCCCTCAACCACAAAGGGATGTAACGAGCAAATTCCATCGGTACAACCTTTGGAACAAACAAAGGAGACAAAGCCGGATCGGAGAATTCCTTTTATTCGGTATCTCATTGACGAGGACACACCGGCGATAAAACAAAAACGGCGTCTCATAAGACGCGGTAAACATTATGTCCTAGTCGATGGGCAACTCATGCGCAAAAATGCAAGCGCGAAGTCTTGCAAAAATGCATTTCTTACGAAGAAGGAGCGAGAACTACTACTACGTATTCATGAAGGGATGTGTGGAAATCATGCGGCATCAAAAACACCGGTCGGAAAGGTATTCGAGCGGTTTTTTTCTTGGCCAACCGCACTCGCCGATGCTAAGAAACTAGTTCAGCATTGTAAAGGTTGCCAATTCTTCGCTAAACAAATTCATATCCCTGCACATGAGCTTCAAACAATACCAGCAGACATGGCCCTTTTCATGTTGGGGATTAGACATGATAGGACCATTCAAAAAAGCCCCCGAGGCGGCTATCAATTTGTCTATGTACTTATAGACAAATTTTCAAAATGGATAGAATATAAGCCCTTAGTCAAGGCAAATGCTCAAAAGGCTTGTTGAATTCCTAACGTGACGTCGTACATCGTTTCGACGTACCCAATACCATTATAACAGATTTGGGATCCACATTCACAGGTGGTGAATTTTGGGATTTTTGCGAAGACTTAGGAACAAAAGTGAAATATGTATCAGTGGCTCACCCTCGAGCCAATGGTCAAGTCGAAAGAGCAAATGGGATGATTATAGACGCCCTACGAAAAAGGCTATATCGAGACAACGATACCCATCCAGGAAGATGGTATCACGAATTACCTTCTGTGATATGGGGACTTCGAACTCAACCAAGCAGAAATACCGGCGTCTCGCCTTATTTCATGATATTTGGTGCTGAAGCAGTTTTACCAGATGAAGTGGCATTTGGCTCACCAAGAACAAAAAACTATGACGAGGAAGCCACAAATGAAGTCAGAAAAACTATGATCGATTCAGGAGAAGAGCGCAACTTGGAAACACTCCCAAGAACGGCTAAATATCTAGCGTCTCTACGGCGCTATTACAACGAGAACGTAAAAGAAAGACAGGTTTGTGGTCGGAGACCTCGTCCTCAAAAGAATTCGAAATCGACGACCTTCACAAATTGTCATCTCATTGGGAAGGACCTTTCCTAGTCAAAGCAGTCACAAGACCAACAACTTATAAACTGTGTACTCTAGACGATCCACCTAGAGATTTGCCAAACTCTTGGCACATAGAACACTTAATTAAATTCTATGCTTAAGGCAATTGTAATTTGTACAATAACAAGATACCGCCATCTGTACCAAAGCACACAGATATTCTTACAAAACGGTGCCAAGCACCACAAAACTTGATACCACAGGAAAAGTTTTAAATTATTGCTCAGGCACAAGATCTATCTTGTCGGCAATAACACACGCGGTGCCCCAACAAGCTTTCTGCAAGTCCTTGAGCTTCTCCGGAGAAGTATCTGCAGGCCGTCCAGACTCCAAACGCTTGAAATCTGCCCGAGGAAAGTGAGATTGCGCAAGAGCTAGAACACTCGACGCAACAAAGCGGCTCCCCTTCCCGACAAATTCCTTCAATAAGCGCCATGAACGGCGGCATTGATCCACAACAAATTCGGGAACAAGAAGGGGATTTGCCGGCCTCACTTCACCTCGCGCAAGCACGAAAAAGAGGCTGCAAACCACCCGCCATGGAAAGATAACGTTACATCAATTGCTGGTTATCATCCTTGACACGCCAAATTGCGCCATATAACGCTCATGCGTTTCTACACAAACACAATTTATAAGATACAATCGAGATCAAGACTTCAAAACACGAGAACATAACAAAGGAGAAAAACGCACCTCGTGCCTCCCTTTCCAAGCGTTCAATCTCTACGAGGGCCTTATTGCCTACTTCGTTCAGACGAGCAACCTTTTTCAGCAGGGAATCTTTCTCAAGTTCCCAAAGCTTTTCACGACCTTCATAAACTCGGATTTGCCGACCCAAATCCTCATTTTGCTTCCGCAGAAGACCATTTTCACACATGGTCGGCTTGAACTCTCTATGCGAGGGCGACGTTTTTCAGCAACATCTTCAACAGCCTGCAGAAAGGATCTTTTATAAACACCACAAGATGGGCAAAATAGAAAAGTCACTAAAGACAAGTACTAACCTTGACACGAGCCCGCAAATCAGCAAACACTTGCTCAAAACCATCAGAGATGGTACCCCTGGCAACATCTTCAAAAATGTGCCACTCTCCATCCTCATCCTGACGGGCAATGTAGCTGCGGCTGCCAGGAACATGGGCACCAGAAGAAGTTCCTCCTCTAATCTCTTCCATTATCTCAGGGCGATCCGCTGTTGATACACTGGGTCTAAAACTACCCAAGCGCATATTCGAGATATTGATCCCCTTCGACGAAGAAGCCGGGGAAGAATCCAGCGCCAAACCCGGCACGGATGGCTGTGCATCCCCGAGAGGAGGCCATAATGTTGATACCCGTAGTAACCACTACGGGTTCGGTAACAACATTTGCAATAACTGTCCCCGGATCCCCAACAACATCGGCGCGGGTGGAACAGTTTCTTGATCCACGACTACATTGGCGGCGGGAGTTACAACTTCAAGAACGACTTCTTGGCCCACCAAAGCGGTTCCGGCTTCCACCAAGGGCTCTCGCCCAAATCTTCAACAATAGGAACCACGGCAACAAAGAAATTTTTGCACAATAATCAAAACAATTCAAGGCATAGCAAAGATACGAGGCCAAGAAATTTATATACTCACGGTTCGAGATTGCTCAAAGTGAATGTTGAACCAATCAAGCATATCGGTCTCCACGTTACGAGCAAGTAGAAGATCCAATAACAACATCGGCCTCGGTATCACAAGGCAATACAGCAGCAGAGGCATTCTGATCCTCTAAAACCTCGGCCAAATTATCGAGGCTGAACTTCATCAGCCAAAAGCCCGGCTCTAATAATTGGCATAACAGGTTGATTCCCAGAATCAACAGCTGATTGAGGAAGCACACGGGGGGGAGTATAACTCCGACCACCACTACGCTCAGTGCGCAAACGTTTGCGCCGAGCAATTTCAGCAAGCGACAACTTATCGTCAGAATCAGATCCAGAATCTGATGACTCCACAATCTGACGATAACGACGCTTCTGACCGCCAGAAGCACAGGGCCGAAGAGATAAAGAGCCACCTGTCAGGACACCAGAATGTTTCTTTTTCTTCTCATACACAACCTTCCGCTTCCCGGCAGCTTTAGATTGATCATCAACAGGCTCCACGGCGTCATCATCAGCTTCCATCCTATCAATCCCCCGATCAAACCCGGTGCGCTGGTATTGCAAAGATTCTCCGAAAGAAGATCATCAAGAGGAACGCGAGAAACATAAATATGACGACCCTATACATACAACCGAATTCAGCATCAAAACAACCAAACCAGGAAAGCACGGAAATAAGAGGATAAAAGATATACCGGAGGAGGTGGTTGTCTCCAATCAAATGGCCTTCTTACAGGCTTAGGGATATGAGTATCATCCCCTCGTTTGAACATCTTCATGAGCCTCAAAGTGATATCATCAGCAGAAATTTGCTCTGGAGTCTCACGGGAAGGGTCGTCCTGTCCACGATACTCCCAAAGAAAGTTGAATCTCTCCTTCAGAGGCTGAATACGGCGAGAAATAAAAACGGCTGCCACCGTATAACCATTCAGGCCTTTCAAGTTCATCATTGCCAAAATTTCATTCACTTCAATCATTTCAGTAGCATTTGGCTTATCCGACCAAAAGTGATTGGGTTCAGGAATTTGAGTAATATCACAAGGAACAGTGCCGTCCCATTCGTTATCATTCACATAGAACCATTTCTTGAACCAATCTTTCACATTGTCAGTATGAGTAAATGACAGCCAGCGCGAGCGCATACCATCGCGAAGAGAAATGTAGCACGCTCCGGCTACCGGGCTACCCCCCAAATTTCCTCTCTTTTTCAACTCATAAAAATGACGGAAGACATTAAAGTTCGGCGGAATTGCAAGATACAACTCACAATACGCCACGAAGAGAGCAATCGTCATAATTGAGTTTGGTTGCAGATTGCAGACAGATATTTTCCAAAAGTTCCACTAGGAAAGTATGAAGTGGAATACCCAAGCCTCTGATGAAATAATCCTCAAAAACAACTATTTCACCATCATAAGGGCGGGGAACGCCTCACCTCGCGGCGGCACACGCCACACTCCAAAGGATCTTTGGCGGAATCATGCCCCCATCCGCCAAAGAATTCAGCGACGCCGCCGTCGGCTAACGTCGCGACCAAAGAAGCTTCATCTGTTTCTCATACTCCTTCTGTTCCTTTTCCTTCCTCTTCTCTGCTGCAGATTGACGCTTCTTCGCCATGATTCTCGGACGGAAAAGCTAACCCTAGACACGGCGCACGGGAGCAGAAGGGACTGATTGCAAGAACGGCAGGCAAAATGAAACCAAGCAGTCAAATGACGGCGGCACCAAGAGTTTTTAACCATACTAGGGTTTTTACTTCGATGGGCCGAGATAAAGGGGCCGCCCCTAGCGGAAAAAGGCTTTTTCGGTTCGTTTCTTTTTCCCCGTTTAAAATTCATTTTTTCCGCAGACGCACAAACTTACCGGACAACTGGCGGCCCGGTAAGCAAAGCTGCGACGGCCATTCAAGTCTGCCTTCTAGCTATAGTCTTAAAAACAGCCTCGCTAAAAAGACTGGGTTCACAGCGAAGCTGTTCCAACCCGCTGTAACAAAGTTACGGATAGCAAAGAATATAGCACCAACATTTCAACCCACACAATCCGACAATTTGAGCTGGGATTTTTTTGGCCAATGATACCGGTTATTCTCGCGCACAAATAGCTAAGCTATTTTCATGGGTTTAGATTCAAAACCATGGTCTCACAACCACGTGGGACCGAGTTAAGTAGCAAAGCTATCTTAGCTTAATCATGACAAAGTCATGGCATGGTTCAAATCGACCAGCCCAAATGAAATTTGGCCCGCTCGGTCTCACTCAAAGAGTGGTCGGAAACACATAAACCACGATATAATGATCAGTTGTCTCCTTTTTTAGACCCTGACATAACGTGTTCCACCTCATCTCAGGCTCGGGGACTACGTGGGCCCACGTCACCTGAGAGGTGACATGGGCTAGATCCTTCTTTTAGAGCTTGCTGCAACATATACTATCTTACAGCAACCTCGGGGACTACGTGGGCCCACGTCATTTGCATGACTCGGCCTGATCCTTTCTCTTCACAAAAAGTTTAGTTTCAAAACTAAGCTAAGGCAACGACCAATCACGACAGATACCATGTGATGGCAGGCATCACACGCTAACGAGGGCCCACGTCTCTAGATTTGGGACCCTTTCAAAATTCTTTTTTCTTTTCAAGAGCATCATAAATCTTTCGGTCAAAACCGACAACGTCAACCAAGTGCAAGCAAAGTGTGGTCGGAAGCACTAGACGGTCCTCCAGCCCTGCTCGGACCACACGTTGAACGTGTGTCCGACCACCCTTTCTCACTCAACCAAGCAAGACGGTGTTTTTTCCCTCAAGATCCATGATGCTCGGGGACTAGCTGTGGAGGTATAAACTCCATATACCCTCACGGCCTAGTTTGGGCCGACATGCTATCACCAGGCCGGCCCATCAAGCTCCAAGACCGATCGGCTCAGGCTGGTCGGACAGCCTAAAACGGGCAATAATATCGAAGACCGACAAGGAGGACAAGACCTAGCTGAGATAGGAAAGTTTAGACTTGTAAAGTATGTAAACTTAGTACCAGATAGGCTAGTTCCGACTTGTAACCTTGCTCCCCGTGATATATAAGGAGAGCAAGGACCCCCGTCCCAGAGGGGGGGAATCTGGCATAACGCACAGACTCATACATCCACATCATAATCGAAACAGAGAGCAGGACGTAGGGTATTACACTTCATAGCGGCCCGAACCTGGGTAAACCTTGTGTGATTGCTCCCTGTTTACATCTTGCTCGCAACCTCGGTGCGCCTTCCGCCAATCCATTACCGGTCAGGGCATACCCCTGGTCGGACTATCGCCGATATTTCGTCGACAGTGGAGCTGTGGAGGTATAAACTCCATATACCCTCACGGCCTAGTTTGGGCCGAGATGGCAATAATATCGAAGACCGACAAGGAGGACAAGACCTAGCTGAGATAGGAAAGTTTAGACTTGTAAAGTATGTAAACTTAGTACCAGATAGGCTAGTTCCGACTTGTAACCTTGCTCCCCGTGATATATAAGGAGAGCAAGGACCCCCGTGCGAAGGGGGAATGCGGCATAACGCACGAGACTCATACATCCACATCATAATCGAAACGAGAGCGGGACGTAGGGTATTACGCTTCATAGCGGCCCGAACCCGGGTAAACCTTGTGTGATTGCTCCCTGTTTACATCTTGCTCGCAACCTCGGTGCGCCTTCCGCCAATCCATTACCGGTCGGGGCATACCCCGGTCGGACTATCGCCGATATTTCGTCGACGCAGTGGCGCGCCCGGGTAGGGGGTGCGCACCGAGATTTTACGTCGATCAAGATGGTTTCCTTCCCGGCTTCCATGACCTTCGAAGCCGGCCTCACCTTCAACTTCGGAACGTTCACCTGGACTTCCAACTCAGCAACCGCTGCCACGACTCTTATGCCTCCGGCTATCATGCCGACAATGGCACCAACAATGGTGGCCGCGCCAAACCAGATCCAACTCATCCCGGTGACCACCATTGCAGTCCCAACCTATCCACCACTGATAGTTGACGGCACGGCGTCAACACCTCCGGCCGGTCCCAACCAAAGGAGACATGTCAGCAACACGGATCTACTCCGTTTGATCCATCAACAAGACATGAGGTTGATCGAAACCCATGCCAACTTCGAGTCGCTCCGACGACGCGTCAGGCGTGATCTACAACTCGCGTGACAACAAATCCCTAGTCCATTGACACGAAGGCAGAACAACCATCGTAGAGTCACTTTCGGACGCTCCGAGCGACCACGTTTGCAGCCGGTGAATCTACAACGACACGTTCCAACAAATCCTCATGGCAACCATACACGGCTAGATGGCGGCAGAAACTCACAGCAGCTCCGACCACGGCCGATCATCGTACGCGGTGGTCGGAGAGGCCAGCCAAGCAACATACGGCAGAGAATCCTGGCCGATATCCAAGATCTAAGAACGAGGACTTCACAAGCCTCACGGAACAACAGCAGTCCAGTTCGTACGACACAAACTACCCGACACGATGTACCTAGTCGGAATTACGTGTCAACAGCACAGCGCAGAAACGCCCGTCGGAACGAACGACGGCGACGCCAGCGAGAAATCCGACGAACTTGTCGGAACCCGCCAGCTGCACCTACTGTGGCAATGCAGCAAGAACGACCCCCACAAAACAATACATCTAACGCCCGGTTGTTCGCAGAACGCACCGAGCTAGCTGCTGCCCTTCGTCGTGATGAACAAAGGGAGAGGCGACGGCAAGAGGTATTGGTGGCCATGGCAAACGCAACAGAGCGAAGAGCTGAACGACCACGAGCACGTTCAACTCAATCCCCTTCAATGACAATGGCATCGGCACGCAGGGCCAGGGCACTTGCTGACCGACACCAAGATGTAGAAAGAAAACGAAGGGAAGCACATCAGAAACACATGGCAGCAATCAGAGAGAATCGCCGCAGAACCGGCAAGAGCCCATTAAGGGAAGATACAAGGGACTCGCCTGACATTGACGAGCCTCATGGTTGCACCCGGCAGGCCAACTCGGACGACTACGTATACAAACGTGCTCGGAGCCCTCCTCCTAGACGAATGGTTCCGTCTGTTCAAACAAACCGTAATGGGTTCATCACTCCCTTCTTGGACAATTTGCGGACCGAGAGAACCAAATTCGAGACTCCCTAGTCCAACTCCTCCTAAGGACGGGATACCGCCGCACACCGAGCACATATTCCCTAATCCAATGAACCCGGCCAATCTTCGGCGCATCGAACGATCGATCACCGGGCGCAAAACATCCGAAGGCATGTTCATAAACGGCGAGTGGTATGAAGTAGTACAACAAGGAAGCCGGTTTGAGAAGAACTCAAGCTCCTTAGATTCTTTTACGGATGTACCTTTTCCAAAAAAGGACAATCTCAATACTACTCGGAACGGGATAACTATGTCCGACCACGCCGACGCCGCGATGATCAAGTCTTAGATGATGATGACCTACTACTCGCACCGAAGAAGATCCGGTCATGATTCACGACTTAGAAGAAAGAGAAACGAGCCGGAAAACTAAAAAGAATGAGAGATACGTCCTCCTCTTTTATCAGCACAAGTTTTCTTTTTTAGGCGATTTCCCTTTCAAGGTTTAAATTAGCGTCGATCGTACACATCGTTGTAAGTCATTTCAAATGACAAAAAAGCAATCTAATGTGTACTATTTTATAATAAGAAGTCAAGTTTTCATGTCAAACACTTGAGCACATGAATTTTTCTTGTCATTCAAAGGAAAATCATCCCTCAGACCTGACGCATTATGACATTCTCTAAACAGAGGATTCAAAATCCTGAAATAAAATCCTACGGCATAAACGTGACAAAGTCATAAAACGGATCAAAACAAAGAGATAAATAAAAGGAATCTCGAAGGATTCCGGCACAGGACACATCTCAAAGGATCCACTTCTTTTCATTAAAAATATAAAATTTTTTACAAACGGGGGACTGATTGCATCTATAGCAATCTAGTCATCCACGAACAGCATGCCGACCACTAGGTCGACAGGAGTCGCGGCGACGACGGCCTCCGCCGCCCCGGTGAACTCGACGACGCCGCCCTCCATGGCGTCATGCGCCGCCACCGACAGCTCCATGCCACGGACATCAACGCCCGAGATGGCGTCGACGGTGGCATAAGCGGCGGAGGCACCATGGCGAACGCCATGAACCGCCACCGCGGCCACATGGCCGGGGATCGCCGCCAGCCGCGCGATGACATCGCCGCCCTGGGCGTTCACCGCGTCCGCCGCGGCATGGGCGGCCTCCTGCAGCCGCTCCAGCTGCTCCGTCAGCTCTGCAAAAAACAGAGTACATTTTAGAACAACAAGCACAATCCAGGGCGTATGAACAACGGAGAAATCGACACTCACCGCCGACCCTGATGTCGGCAGCCTCGCGCTGCCGAAGCAGCGTGTCCACCTGGACCTTTCGGGCCAGCCGCTCGTCCGCCGCCTCATTGACGGCGGCGTTGGCCTCGGCGTCGAAATCGGCGGCTCGCTGCTTCTCCGCCTCCAGCTCCTCCTGAGCGGAGGAGAGTGCGTTCAGGAACAGGTCGGCGTTCGCCTCCGCCTGTCCCAGCTGCTTGGTGGCCTCCGAGTAGAGGTCCCGACGCGCTCCCGGCTCCGCCCGACGGTCGAGCACGACGCCGGGGAGTTCACGAGGCGCTGCTCGCGAACGCGGCGTGGAGACACCGGCGCCGCCGCCACCTCCTCCGCCGCCGCCTCGCCACGACAGGGGAGCCACTGCTCCGCCACGGCAACAATGGCCCCGGCCTCCACGACCGGAGCCACACCGCTCGGGGCCCCCGGCCCCCCCGCGCCGCCCGCCGCTCCTCCGCCGCCCTCCTCGCCGCCTCGGCGGCGCCGCGCGGAGGTGCCCGCCGCACCCTCCAATGGTCGGCAGGCTGTACCTACATTGTGAGCGACGAATTGGCGTTTACACCAAAAGAAGAAAAATCCAAAAATCAATCAAAGGAAAATCCCCTTTCGAAGCTCACCTCCTCCGCGGCCTCACCTCCCGGGGGGAATTCACCGACTCTTCCTCCCCCGCCGGGCGCTTACCATGACGGCGATCCATCGCAGGCGGTGGCGGCGAGCAAATGCGATCTAAAACCCTAGGTTTTTGAGAGCAGAAAGAGAAGAGCAGGAACAGAAAATGCGCGGCGTGTACAGAACTCCCAGCGCAGGCCACGATTTATAGAAGAGCCCGGAGGACTCGAGAAGGCAACCGACGAGATCGTGGGTAATCAAAACCCCGCGGCCCTCTCGTTTCCCAAGAACACGACGCGACGAAAACCGCTCCACTCAAGCGACGTGCATTTATACGTTCCCCTCGCATCGGGAACCCCCCGTGCGCTCGCTAACGCACGACGTCAGGAAGGTGGAGCGATTGAGACACCGACACAATGGCCCCACCACATCAGCAAGAATTGACTTGACCAAAGACGAAAAACCGTACGCCGGTTTGACGTGACAACCCGGTCGCTGATGTACGGTTGCATCAGCAACCGAATATTTTCGCCCCGCACGCAATCATGACGTGCCACGACGGACAAAAGATAAGTACCCAACATCTCTAAGAAATTTTTTATTTTTATTCCGTTCACCTGTTTCAAAAGACCACACATTAGAAAAACCAGTTTTCACAAATTTCTTACCTCAAACACGAAGCAAACCAGGAATGCACTTGTCTCGGTTTCACTCGCTACGTGTTCACGGCTACAACGCTATACAACACGAGTGCACCAGCGTCGCTCCCAAAGGAAAAGGGCTCCAAACATTCCGGCACCGCGCTGTTTGTTTAGGATCATCTAATCCCTAAGGCCTGGTCGGCTCTTGAATGAGAAAGAGACTAGTGTAGCTGGCAATTTTTTCCTCCAAACTTGTAATAAGCATGACCTACCCTTCTGCATAACAGAATTTTATATACCTTATGACCATTCTTTCAGGAACAAAGGCATGATCAAAAGTACACATTGGGAAGACAGTGGCCTACAGCAAAATACAGATAAGTGCTCTCCTAACCTAACATACATGCCTTCTCTAATCTTTTTTCACAAAAGATTCCTTTATACGAACTACTTCAAAGTACGTTCGAAAAACTCTTTACAAAGTTAAAAACACCTTTTTTCTTTGTATCAAATGGCCAAGTACGTCACCCCTCCAACAGAAAACAATCAGCGTGCACTGTCTCTGATCAACCTCGCTACGTGTTCACAGCTCCAACGCTATGCAACACAGGGGTGTCAGCGGTCGCCTCCAATGGAAATAGGGGCCTAAGTGATTCGGCCAAACGCGCTATTCACTATAGGTCACCTACACACCTGAGGACTGATTAACTCTAAGGAGAGGCGATTACTAAAAGCCATTCTCAAACATAACGTTTTGATACAACTCTATGTCATAGATTATATCAAATCAATACGATTCAGAATACCTCATCAAAACATTCACTCATAACAAATTTTCTCTTTGCAGCAACAACTCGAAGAACTGATTCACAAGTTACAGTATAGCAGCAGTATATCATCAAAATTTCAACCCACACAATCCGACAGCTGAGCTGGGATTTTTTCGCCAATGATACCGGTTATTCTGGCGCACAAATAGCTAAGCTATTTTCATGGGTTTAGATTCAAAACCATGGTCTCACAGCCACGCTGGGGACTGAGTTAAGTAGCAAAGCTATCTTAGCTTAATCATGACAAAGTCATGGCATGGTTCAAACCGACCAGCCCAAATGAAATTTGGCCCGCTCGGTCTCACTCAAAGAGTGGTCGGAAACACATAAACCACGATATAATGATTAGTTGTCTCCTTTTTTAGACCCTGACATAACGTGTTCCACCTCATCTCAGGCTCGGGGACTACGTGGGCCCACGTCACCTGAGAGGTGACATGGGCTAGATCCTTCTTTTAGAGCTTGCTGCAATATATACTATCTTACAGCAACCTCGGGGACTATGTGGGCCCACGTCATTTGCATGACTCGGCCTGATCCTTTCTCTTCACAAAAAGTTTAGTTTCAAAACTAAGCTAAGGCAACGACCAATCACGACAGATACCATGTGATGGCAGGCATCACACGCTAACGAGGGCCCACGTCTCTAGATTTGGGACCCTTTCAAAATTCTTTTTTCTTTTCAGGAGCATCATAAATCTTTCGGTCAAAACCGACAACGTCAACCAAGTGCAAGCAAAGTGTGGTCAGAAGCACTAAACGGTCCTCCAGCCCTGCTCGGACCACACGTTGAACGTGTGTCCGACCACCCTTTCTCACTCAACCAAGCAAGACGGTGTTTTTTCCCTCAAGATCCATGATGCTCGGGGACTAGCTGTGGAGGTATAAACTCCATATACCCTCACGGCCTAGTTTGGGCCGACATGCTATCACCAGCCGGCCCATCAAGCTCCAAGACCGATCGGCTCGGGCTGGTCGGACGGCCTAAAACGGGCAATAATATCGAAGACCGACAAGGAGGACAAGACCTAGCTGAGATAGGAAAGTTTAGACTTGTAAAGTATGTAAACTTAGTACCGGATAGGCTAGTTCCGACTTGTAACCTTGCTCCCCCGTGATATATAAGGAGAGCAAGGACCCCGTGCCCGGAAGGAGGAGGGGAATGCGGCATAACGCACGGACTCATACATCCACATCATAATCGAAACAGAGAGCAGGACGTAGGGTATTACGCTTCATAGCGGCCCGAACCTGGGTAAACCTTGTGTGATTGCTCCCCGTTTACATCTTGCTCGCAACCTCGGTGCGCCTTCCGCCAATCCATTACCGGTCGGGCATACCCACAGTCGGACTATCGCCAATATTTCGTCGACGGTGGCGCGCCGGGTAGGGGTTGCGCACCGAGATTTTACGTCGATTAAGATGGTTTCCTTCCCGGCTTCCATGACTTTCGAAGCCGGCCTCACCTTCACCATTGGGACGATGACCTGGACAACCACTCCAGACACCTCATACATCGAGAGTCCGCCCTCGATCTTAGCTCTACAAAGCAATGAAAATACAAATCCTTCGCCTCCTCGGTACGAGGCATCATCATCAAAGCTCGAGTTATCAGAACTCCAGCCTTTTCTTCTAGGCAACAATCAACCACCAGACGAAAATTGGGCCGATCTGTTCGAAGCAACTCATGATCAACAGGATAGGCTCATGGAGTTTTTTGCTCAGTTTGGATCTATCCAGATTGAATCAAAGCAAGAATCACCCACTATCCCTCAACAGATCAAGCACCAACAAAACGCATCGGATCGCAAGATCCTAGATCCAAGGGTTGCATCACCGTTCCCATACGGGTTGCCAAATACCGTCGACCTATTCAGCCACCAACTTTTAGCAGATTACCTCAAAGGCTGCAACCGGATCCCTGATCCACACTCAGATATGATCAGCTACGCTTTCGACGCACCCGAAGGACATATTGTCAACCATGTGCACCTCGAAGAAGTCACGGATGACCAATCTCCAGAGAAAACACGTGACGTTACTCCAGACACGCCCAGACTCGACGATTACTACAATATCTTAGAACTCTCGGGATCTGCCCATACGATGGTCTATTCCGACAACGAAGAAGAGGTACAATCTGCAAACAACAACACCAAGCGTATCGACACTACTCCAGATCTACAACTTACCGTGTTCCGACCAGAGGAACATGAGGAAATTCAGTCAGAGATCCATGACCCGGCCAAATCCGCTCAAGAATTACAGCAATTCCCATCTTTCCCTCCCAGCCTAGGGAACGCGGTATGTCATGTTAGTGACAACGAGGTCACCATCAATGGAGAAACCGACGAACAAAGGCAACAGCGAGAGGGTCGGAACGCAGCCCGGGAACAACGGAGACAAAACGAAGCCGCAATCCAGGCAGCTGCTGACCAAGATCGTATGGTCGGACGACGCAGGGGTTTTCGGCGAAATCTCGCTAATGATTTTGACCTTGTAACCGAAAGACAAGTTCACACAACCCCAAGCGCTAATCTGGCAGTTGCTATTGACCGCCTCAAGACGGCCAACATTCCTCAAACTCCCCAAATTGAGGAAGCAATTGATTTTCTAGTAGCCGCTAAAGCTCAAGTAAACCATATGAGAGAACAAGCGCGCCCACGGCCGCATCTCTCGAAGCCACCGACCGCGTAGTTTCTTCAAGGCAATCAAATCCCGACTCTAGAGAGGGAGGTGCTAACGACAACAACTACGTAGACGATGGAGAAAGTTGTGGGAATTTTCCTCAAAACAGATTCCACCAGAGACACAATGATAGAAGACAGATCAACCACAGAGATAACAGAGATTATGGTCAACCTTTCAATCACCATCACGGTGAACAATATGATGACAATGACCTCCGAGCAGTCATCAACAACCGATACCGAGCTCGCATGGATGCATCAGGACCGAAGCCATATTCAGCTGCCCTACGAGAGGTAGTCTGGCCTAAAAGTTTCAGGATACCGGATATCAAAACTTACGATGGCAAGGTCGACCCAGAGCATTGGATCCTCTTGTACGAGGTGGCCGTACGAGCAGCAGGAGGAGATGAACATGTCATGGCCAATTACCTTCCTATCGTACTCGACAAATGGGGCCGAATAATTGGTTATTACGCCAACGAGAGGGGTCGATTCACAGTTGGCCCCAATTGCGACACCTTTTCATCGAAAATTACAGAACCACGTGACAGCAACCAGGCACTAAATACGACCTAGCAAAGATCGTCGACTACCCAAATGAACCACTACGTCATTACATACGGCGTTTCTCAGAAGTCTGGACAACAATTCCAGACATTTCAGCAGTCGAAGTTGTATCCTTGTTCGTACAAGGATTACGACAACAAGGAAATATCGATCTACGAAAAGAACTCTTGAGAAGACAACCCACTACGACCGATGAGATGTTCGAATAGCACGTGAATTTGCTCGCGTTGACGATGCCATGCAACAATTGCCCGAAACCGGACAAGGATACGAAACTTCGGAAGAAACGATGACGAGAAAAGAGATTTTCAACGCAAAGACATGCGTAGAAACGACCGGCGCGACAACAACCGTCGTGACGAACGACGCCGCGATAACCGCATACACAACAAATACAACAGAGACACAGATCAACGTGTCCATTCGGTACCGCCCAACGAGAAAAGAAGCGAGACTTCGATCCCGAATATGAGAAAATCCTAGGCCGGGATTGCCCTAAGCATCCGGAAAAGGCCATACCATGGGCGAATGCCGGGGATTCACAAGGCAATTTTTAGCGGGGCGGCCGCCAAGAAACAAAGATTGATAAAACAAAACAAGGAAAAACGACACGAACAAAGGACAAAACCGAGGAAGAAGAAGACAAGTGATAAAGACCCTCGACATCAATTCAACGAGCCCACCAAACACATCGGCCATGATCTTCGGCGGCAAGGTCGGCCTCGAAAACTCGCGTGACAAGAAGTTACTAAAAAGGAGGATCATGGCGATCGCTAAGTGAGGTGGAGCAAACACGAGATACCAAAGCTCCCGGCTGGTCGGAACAACCATCACCTTCAACGGGGCGACATGTGGGCGAATATACCAGTACGGGCGTTTCCCTTTGGTACTCGATCCAGTTGTCAACCACATACGCATGGAAAGAGTACTCATAGATGGCAGCAGTGCCTTAAACATACTATTCTTACAAGCGTTCCGAGAGCTGGGGTTAAAGATCGAAGATATCGAGCCTTACGACTCACCATTCTGGGGAGTCATGCCAGGCAAACCTTCAATGCCATTGGGAAAAATAACCCTGCCCATCCAGTTTGGGACAAGACAGCACTTCAGAAAAGACTACGTCAGCTTTATCGTAGCCGACTTTGAAGGCGTTTATCACGCCATACTTGGTCGACCAGGGATCGCAAAGTTCATGGCTATCCCTCACTATGGATACCTAGTATTGAAAATGCCAACATCAAAGGGCATTCTTTCTCTTAGAGGCAATGTGCTTATGGCCCATGACTGCGAAACAAACGCCTACGCAGCAGCCGAATTAGCCGACCTCAAAGCTCACATGGAGCAAACATGCCTTGAAGCAAAACAGATACCCGAAGCTGATCTCCAGATCCCAGTCAAGCAGTCTAAAAGATCAGCTAACAAAAGCAACGACACAAAGAAGATCGAGCTCATCCCCGGCGATAAAGAAAGAACCGCTCTTATAGGAGCCCATCTAGATGACAAATAGGAAGACGCGCTCGTCCAATTCCTAAGGGACAACATAAGCATATTTGCTTGGAAACCAGCAGACATGCCAGGCGTCCCAAGGGAAAAGGCCGAGCACTTCCTTAATGTCTCAGAAACCGCTAAACCAATCAAACAAAGATTACGACGGTTTGCTCGCGACAGAAAGGAGGTGATTAGGGTAGAAGTGTTAAAACTATTAGCAGCTGGTTTTATAAAAGAAGTGTATCATCCTGACTGGCTATCCAATCCAGTTCTTGTACAAAAGAAAAATGGCGAATGGAGAATGTGTGTTGATTATACCGACCTCAACAAACACTGCCCTAAAGACCCCTTTAAACTACCTCGCATCGACGAAGTAGTTGATTCAACCGCAGGCTGCGAACTGTTGTCCTTTTTAGATTGCTATTCAGGGTATCACCAAATAGCCCTAGCAACCCACGATCAAATAAAAACATCGTTCATCACGCCTTTCGGCGCATACTGCTATACGACCATGTCGTTTGGCCTCAAAAATGCTGGTGCAACATACCAACGCGCTATCCCGAGTGTCTTCAAAAGAAATTTCCGACCAGTGGTCGAAGCATACGTAGACGACGTAGTCGTAAAAACAAAGGAGAGCGGATCCTTAGTTTCAAACCTAGAGCGAACCTTCGTCGCCTTAAACAAATTCCAGTGGAAATTAAACCCACAAGAATGCATATTCGGAGTACCATCGGGATACTACTTGGTAACGTAGTTAGCCAAGACGGCATCAAGCCAAATCCCGAAAAGGTTAACGCAGTTTTAAAAATGACGCAACCCAAAGGCATAAAAGATATCCAGAAACTTACTGGATGCATGGCGGCTTTAAGCCGCTTCATATCAAGACTTGGCGAAAAAGGCCTCCCCTTTTTCAAATTATTAAAGGCCAAGCAAAAATTTGAATGGACAAGCGAAGCAGACAAAGCCTTCTTCGAACTCAAGACATATTTAACATCGCCACCAGTGCTAACAGCACCTAAAGATGACGAAGAACTATTGCTATACATTGCGGCTACCGATCGCGTGGTCAGCACAGTAATAGTCGTCGAACGACAAGAAGAGGGACACACATATGGTGTACAAAGACCAGTCTACTACATTAGCGAAGTTTTAAACGACTCCAAACGAGATACCCACACGTACAAAAACTTTTGTACGGGATCCTAATAACAAAACGAAAGTTGCTACACTACTTTGACACATATCCGATCACAATAGTAACGTAACATGCTGTTGGTGACATTCTCGCACAATAAAGATGCCGGTGGTCGGATCATCAAATGGGCAATAGAGCTTAGCCCATACACATTGAAATTTCAAAGTAGAACAACCATCAAATCCCAAGCTTTGGCTGATTTTCTAGTAGAATGGACGGACATGTCCCTACCTCCATTTCAAAACGACGCCGAACGGTGGGAAATGTTCTTCGATGGCTCCCTTAAAATAAAAGGAGCAGGAGCAGGCGTCGTGTTCAAAGCACCAAGCGGCGATACCCTAAGATACGTGCTGCGTATCCATTTCAAAGCTTCAAATAATGCGGCCGAATACGAAGCTGCACTTCATGGCCTCAAGATAGCTATCGAGTTGGGCATAAAAAGGCTCCTCGTCTTTGGAGATTCTAATTTAGTCGTCCAGCAAATCAACAAAGAATGGGACTGTACTAATGAGAAAATGGAAGCATACGTGGCAGAGATAAGGAAGCTGGAAAATAAATTCTATGGTCTGGAATTCACCTATATACCAAGAGAAAAGAACAAGCTCGCCGACCAATTATCTAAATTGGGATCTGATAGAGCAAAAATGCCACCTGACGTATTTGTTCAAGATTTACTATTACCTTCTGTCACACAAGAAGTAGCACAGGAACCACCACAAAAAGAAACAGATTCATCGACGACAAAACCAAAGCAGATGATATCCACGAGCATACTTCTAGCCCATCTCCGACCGGTAGCAAACAAGTATCATCGCTGCAATCCGACCAAAGACACCCTTGAAATAAATGCTCCGGTAACAAGGTCGGGCAAAAAATCTATAGATAACTCCAAAGTTATTTATCCAAAGAAAAGAAAGCGACAAGATCCCTCAACCACAAAGGGATGTAACGAGCAAATTCCATCAGTACAACCTTTGGAACAAACAAAGGAGACAAAGCCAGACTGGAGAATTCCTTTTATTCGGTATCTCATTGACGAGGACACACCGACCGATAAAACAAAAAAAACGGCGTCTCATAAGACGCAGTAAACATTATGTCCTAGTCGATGGGCAACTCATGCGCAAAAATGCAAGCGCCGAAGTCTTGCAAAAATGCATTTCTTACGAAGAAGGAGCGAACTACTACTACGTATTCATGAAGGGATGTGTGGAAATCATGCAGCATCAAAAACACTGGTCGGAAAGGTATTCCGAGCAGGTTTTTACTGGCCAACCGCACTCGCCGATGCTAAGAAACTAGTTCAGCATTGTAAAGGTTGCCAATTCTTCGCTAAACAAATTCATATCCCTGCACATGAGCTTCAAACAATACCAGCAGCATGGCCCTTTTCATGTTGGGGATTAGACATGATAGGACCATTCAAAAAAGCCCCAGGCGGCTATCAATTTGTCTATGTACTTATAGACAAATTTTCAAAATGGATAGAATATAAGCCCTTAGTCAAGGCAAATGCTCAAAAGGCTGTCGAATTCCTAACAGACGTCGTACATCGTTTCGGCGTACCCAATACCATTATAACAGATTTGGGATCCACATTCACAGGTGGTGAATTTTGGGATTTTTGCGAAGACTTAGGAACAAAAGTGAAATATGTATCAGTGGCTCACCCTCGAGCCAATGGTCAAGTCGAAAGAGAAAATGGGATGATTATAGACGCCCTACGAAAAAGGCTATATCGAGACAACGATACCCATCCAGGAAGATGGTATCAGTGGCTACCACGACTCTTACGCCTCCGGCTATCATGCCGACAATGGCACCAACAATGGTGGCCGCGCCAAACCAGATCCAACTCATCCCGGTGACCACCATTGCAGTCCCAACCTATCCACCACTGATAGTTGACGGCACGGCGTCAACACCTCCGGCCGGTCCCAACCAAAGGAGACATGTCAGCAACACGGATCTACTCCGTTTGATCCATCAACAAGACATGAGGTTGATCGAAACCCATGCCAACTTCGAGTCGCTCCGACGACGCGTCAGGCGCGATCTACAACTCGCGCGACAACAAATCCCTAGTCCATTGACACGAAGGCAGAACAACCATCGTAGAGTCACTTTCGGACGCTCCGAGCGACCACGTTTGCAGCCGGTGAATCTACAACGACACGTTCCAACAAATCCTCGTGGCAACCATACACGGCTAGATGGCGGCAGAAACTCACAGCAGCTCCGACCACGGCCGATCATCGTACGCGGTGGTCGGAGAGGCCAGCCAAGCAACATACGGCAGAGCATCCTGGCCGATATCCAAGATCTAAGAACGAGGACTTCATAAGCCTCACGGAACAACAGCAGTCCAGTTCGTACGACACAAACTACCCGACACGATGTACCTAGTCGGAATTACGTGTCAACGGCACGGCCAAAACGCCCGTCGGAACGAACGACGGCGACGCCCGAGAAAATCCGACGAACCGGTCGGAACCCGCCGGCTGCACCTACTGTGGCAATGCAGCAAGAATGACCCCCACAAAACAATACATCTAACGCCCGGTTGTTCGCAGAACGCACCGAGCTAGCTGCTGCCCTTCGTCGTGATGAACAAAGGGAGAGGCGACGGCAAGAGGTATTGGCGGCCATGGCAAATGCAACAGAGCGAAGAGCTGAACGACCACGAGCACGTTCAACTCAATCCCCTTCAATGACAATGGCATCGGCACGCAGGGCCAGGGCACTTGCTGACCGACACCAAGATGTAGAAAGAAAACGAAGGGAAGCACATCAGAAACACATGGCAGCAATCAGAGAGAATCGCCGCAGAACCGGCAAGAGCCCATTAAGGGAAGATACAAGGGACTCGCCTGACATTGACGAGCCTCATGGTTGCACCCAGCAGCCAACTCAGACGACTACTGTATACAAACGTGCTCGGAGCCCTCCTCCTAGACGAATGGTTCCGTCTGTTCAAACAAACCGTAATGGGTTCATCACTCCCTTCTTGGACAATTTGCGACCCCGAGGAGAACCAAATTCGAGACTCCCTAGTCCAACTCCTCCTAAGGACGGGATACCGCCGCACACCAAGCACATATTCCCTAATCCAATGAACCCAGCCAATCTTCGGCGCATCAGAACAGTCCGATCACCAGGGCGCAAAACATCCGAAGGCATGTTCATAAACGGCGAGTTGTATGAAGTAGTACAACAAGGAAGCCAGTTTGAGAAGAACTCAAGCTCCTTAGATTCTTTTACAGATGTACCTTTTCCAAAAAAGGACAATCTCAATACTACTCGGAACGGGATAACTATGTCCGACCACGCCAGACGCCGCGATGATCAAGTCTTAGATGATGATGACCTACTACTCTCCACCGAAGAAGATCCGGTCATGATTCACGACTTAGAAGAAAGAGAAGCAGAGCCGGAAAACTAAAAAGAATGAGAGATACGTCCTCCTCTTTTATCAGCACAAGTTTTCTTTTTTAGGCGATTTCCCTTTCAAGGTTTAAATTAGCGTCGATCGTACACATCTTGTAAGTCATTTCAAATGACAAAAAGCAATCTAATGTGTACTATTTTATAATAAGAAGTCAAGTTTTCGTGTCAAACACTTGAGCACATGAATTTTCTTGTCATTCAAAGGAAAATCATCCCTCGAGACTGACGCATTACGACATTCTCTAAACGAGAGGATTCAAAATCCTGAAATAAAATCCTACGGCATAAACGTGACAAAGTCATAAAACGGATCAAAACAAAGAGATAAATAAAAGGAATCTCGAAGGATTCCGGCACAGACACATCTCAAAGGATCCACTTCTTTTCATTAAAAATATAAAATTTTTTACAAACGGGGACGATGCATCTATAGCAATCTAGTCAACCCCGAATGGCTTGCCGACCACTAGGTCGACGGAGTCGCGCGGCGACGGCCTCGCCGCCCCCGTGAACTCGACGACGCCGCCCTCCATGGCGTCATGCGCCGCCACCGACGCTCCATGCCACGGACATCAACGCCCGAGATGGCGTCGATGGTGGCATAGCGGCGGAGGCACCATGGCGAACGCCATGAACCGCCACCGCGGCCACTTGGCCGGGATCGCCGCCCCGACGGCGCGATGACATCGCCGCCCTGGGCGTTCACCGCGTCCGCCGCGGCATGGGCGGCCTCCTGCAGCCGCTCCAGCTGCTCCGTCAGCTCTGCAAAAAACAGAGAACATTTTAGAACAACAAGCACAATCCAGGGCGTATGAACAACGGAGAAATCGACACTCACCGCCGACCCTGATGTCGGCAGCCTCGCGCCGCCGGCGCGTGTCCACTGACCTTTCGGGCCGCCCGCTCGTCCGCTGCCTCATTGACGGCGGCGTTGGCCTCGCGTCGAAATCGGCGGCTCTCTCCGCCTCCGGCTCCTCCCCGAGCGGAGGAGAGTGCGTTCGAGAACAGGTCGGCGTTCGCCTCCGCTGTCCCGTCCCAGCGCTTGGTGGCCTCCGAGTAGAGGTCCCGACGCGCTCCCGGCTCCGCCCGACGGGTCGAGCACGACGCCGGGGAGTTCACTGAGGCGCTGCTCAGCGAACGCGGCGTGGAGACACTGGCCGCCGCCGCCACCTCCTCCGCCGCTGCCTCGCCACGACGAGCCGCCGCTCCGCCACGGCAACAATGGCCCCGGCCTCCACGACCGGAGCCACCTGCTCGGGGGCCACAGCCCCCGGCGCCGCCCGCCGCTCCTCCGCCGCCCTCCTCGCCGCCTCGGCGGCGCCTGCGATGGATCGCCGTCATGGTAAGCGCCCGGTGGGGGAGGAAGAGTCGGTGAATTCCCCCCGGGAGGTGAGGCCGCGGAGGAGGTGAGCTTCGAAAGGGGATTTTCCTTTGATTGATTTTTGGATTTTTCTTCTTTTGGTGTAAACGCCAATTCGTCGCTCACAATGTAGGTACACCCTGCTGACCATTGGAGGCGCGGCGGGCACCTCCGCTGCAGGCGCCGCCGAGGCGGCGAGGAGGGCGGCGGAGGAGCGGCGGGCGGCGTCGGGGGCTGTGGCCCCCGAGCAGGTGGCTCCGGTCGTGGAGGCCGGGGCCATTGTTGCTGTGGCGGAGCAGGTGGCTCCTGTCGTGGCAGAGGCGGCGGCGGAGGAGGTGGCGGCGGCGGCCAGTGTCTCCACGCCGCGTTCGCTGAGCAGCGCCTCAGTGAACTCCCTGGCGTCTGTGCTCGACCGCTGTCGGGCGGAGCTGGAGCGCGTCAGGGACCTCTACTCAGAGGCCACCAAGCAGCTGGGACAGGCGGAGGCGAACGCCGACCTGTTCCTGAACGCACTCTCCTCCGCTCAGGAGGAGCTGGAGGCGGAGAAGCAGCGAGCTGCCGATTTCGACGCCGAGGCCAACGCCGCCGTCAATGAGGCGGCGGAGCGGCCGGCCCGAAAGGTCCGTGTGGACACGCCGCTTCGGCGCCGCGAGGCCGCCGACATCGTGGTCGGCGGTGAGTGTCGATTTCTCCGTTGTTCATACGCCCGGATTGTGCTTGTTGTTCTAAAATGTACTGTTTTTGCGGCCGACGGAGCAGCTGGAGCGGCTGCAGGAGGCCGCCCATGCCGCGGCGGACGCGGTGAATGCCCAGGGCGGCGATCCCCGGCCAAGTGGCCGCGGTGGCGGTTCATGGCGTTCGCCATGGTGCCTCCGCCGCTTATGCCACCGTCGACGCCATCTCGGGCGTTGATGTCCGTGGCATGGAGCTGTCGGTGGCGGCGCATGACGCCATGGAGGGCGGCGTCGTCGAGTTCACCGGGGCGGAGGAGGCCGTCGTCGCCGCGACTCCTGTCGACCTAGTGGTCGGCAAGCTGTTCGGGGATGACTAGATTGCTATAGATGCAATCAGTCCCCCGTTTGTAAAAAATTTTATATTTTTAATGAAAAGAAGTGGATCCTTTGAGATGTGTCCTGTGCCGGAATCCTTCGAGATTCCTTTTATTTATCTCTTTGTTTTGATCCGTTTTATGACTTTGTCACGTTTATGCCGTAGGATTTTATTTCAGGATTTTGAATCCTCTGTTTAGAGAATGTCGTAATGCGTCAGGTCTGAGGGATGATTTTCCTTTGAATGACAAGAAAAATTCATGTGCTCAAGTGTTTGACACGAAAACTTGACTTCTTATTATAAAATAGTACACATTAGATTGCTTTTTTGTCATTTGAAATGACTTACAACGATGTGTACGACTGACGCTAATTTAAACCTTGAAAGGGAAATCGCCTAAAAAAGAAAACTTGTGCTGATAAAAGAGGAGGACGTATCTCTCATTCTTTTTAGTTTTCCGGCTCTGCTTCTCTTTCTTCTAAGTCGTGAATCATGACCGGATCTTCTTCGGTGCAGAGTAGTAGGTCATCATCATCTAAGACTTGATCATCGCGGCGTCTGGCGTGGTCGGACATAGTTATCCCGTTCCGAGTAGTATTGAGATTGTCCTTTTTTGGAAAAGGTACATCTGTAAAAGAATCTAAGGAGCTTGAGTTCTTCTCAAACTGGCTTCCTTGTTGTACTACTTCATACCACTCGCCGTTTATGAACATGCCTTCGGATGTTTTGCGCCCTGGTGATCGGACTGTTCTGATGCGCCGAAGATTGGCTGGGTTCATTGGATTAGGGAATATGTGCTCGGTGTGCGGCGGTATCCCGTCCTTAGGAGGAGTTGGACTAGGGAGTCTCGAATTTGGTTCTCTGGTCTGCAAATTGTCCAAGAAGGGAGTGATGAACCCATTACGGTTTGTTTGAACAGACGGAACCATTCGTCTAGGAGGAGGGCTCCGAGCACGTTTGTATACAGTAGTCGTCTGAGTTGGCTGCTGGGTGCAACCATGAGGCTCGTCAATGTCAGGCGAGTCCCTTGTATCTTCCCTTAATGGGCTCTTGCCGGTTCTCGCGGCGATTCTCTCGATTGCTGCCATGTGTTTCGATGTGCTTCCCTTCGTTTTCTTTCTACATCTTGGTGTCGGCCGCAAGTGCCCGGCCCCGCGTGCCGATGCCATTGTCATTGAAGGGGATTGAGTTGAACGTGCTCGTGGTCGTTCAGCTCTTCGCTCTGTTGCGTTTGCCATGGCCGCCAATACCTCTTGCCATCGCCTCTCCCTTTGTTCATCACGACGAAGGGCAGCAGCTAGCTCGGTGCGTTCTGCGAACAACCGGGCGTTAGATGTATTGTTTTGTGGGGGTCGTTCTTGCTGCATTGCCACAGTAGGTAGGTGCAGCTGGCGGGTTCCGACCAGTTCGTCGATTTCTCGGCGGCGTCGCCGTCGTTCGTTCCGACGGGCGTTTCTGTGTGGCCTTGTTGACACGTAATTCCGACTAGGTACATCGTGTCGGGTAGTTTGTGTCGTACGAACTGGACTGCTGTTGTTCCGTGAGGCTTGTGAAGTCCTCATTCTTAGATCTTGGATATCGGCCAGGATTCTCTGCCGTATGTTGCTTGGCTGGCCTCTCCGACCACCGCGTACGATGATCGGCCGTGGTCGGAGCCGCTGTGAGTTTCTGCCGCCATCTAGCCGTGTATGGTTGCCACGAGGATTTGTTGGGACGTGTCGTTGTAGATTCACCGGCTGCAAACGTGGTCGCTCGGAGCGTCTGAAAGTGACTCTACGATGGTTGTTCTGCCTTCGTGTCAATGGACTAGGGATTTGTTGTCGCGCGAGTTGTAGATCGCGCCTGACGCGTCGTCGGAGCGACTCGAAGTTGGCATGGGTTTCGATCAACCTCATGTCTTGTTGATGGATCAAACGGAGTAGATCCGTGTTGCTGACATGTCTCCTTTGGTTGGGACCGGCCGGAGGTGTTGACGCCGTGTCGTCAACTATCAGTGGTGGATAGGTTGGGACTGCAATGGTGGTCACCGGGATGAGTTGGATCTGGTTTGGCGCGGCCACCATTGTTGGTGACATTGTCGGCATGATAGCCGGAGGCGTAAGAGTCGTGGTAGCGGTTGCTGAGTTGGAAGTCCAGGTGAACGTTCCGAAGTTGAAGGTGAGGCCGGCTTCGAAGGTCATGGAAGCCGGGAAGGAAACCATCTTGATCGACGTAAAATCTCGGTGCGCACCCCCTACCTGGCGCGCCACTGTCGACGAAATATCGGCGATAGTCCGACCAGGGGTATGCCCTGACCGGTAATGAATTGGCGGAAGGCGCACCGAGGTTGCGAGCAAGATGTAAACAGGGAGCAATCACACAAGGTTTACCCAGGTTCGGGCCGCTATGAAGCGTAATACCCTACGTCCTGCTCTCTGTTTCGATTATGATGTGGATGTATGAGTCTGTGCGTTATGCCAGATTCCCCTCCTCTGGCACTGGGGTCCTTGCTCTCCTTATATATCACGGGGAGCAAGGTTACAAGTCGGAACTAGCCTATCTGGTACTAAGTTTACATACTCTACAAGTCTAAACTTTCCTATCTCAGCTAGGTCTTGTCCTCCTTGTCGGTCTTCGATATTATTGCCCGTTTTAGGCTGTCCGACCAGCCTGAGCCGATCGGTCTTGGAGCTTGATGGGCCGGCCTGGTGATAGCATGTCGGCCCAAACTAGGCCGTGAGGGTATATGGAGTTTATACCTCCACAGACCCCGATCCAAATTAAGGGTACCACGAGCATCAGGGTCTCACCATGAATGCGGTGCGCACGCTAGAATAGACGGAGACGAGCTGGAGCAGGATCGACGACGCTAGCGGACATGGCGGTTCGGTGCACCGGCGGGGGAAACGGCTTTCCGACGCGTCCCGTCGTGCACTGCAACAAAGCACAGGCCGACGGTGGTAAGGACCCCGAGGCGACACCAAGTCATTAGACGGATTAGAAAAAGGTCGACGGCGCAGCACGAACGACGACGACGAAGCTCGGCGGTGTTTTCGCCGGACTTGAAGAAGACGACGGGGTCTTCGCGGTTCCGGCCGAATTGGGCGACAAGGTCCTAATCTACCGAGGTGGAGTATCAAGGTGGCGCTGCTAGGTAGCTTGTGGAGGCCAAGATAGCTCGAGGACAGTGCACGGTGGTGGCGAGCTCACGGTCAGCTCGGTTTGCCGCCAGTCAGGAAGACGACGGCGCTCGAGCGACCTTGGCGGCGAGAGGTGGCGAGAGCGGGTTCGATGGATTCGCCATGAGATGGCGAAGCTAGTGGCGTGAGGAATTTGGCCAGGATGGCTCGGTAGTGGCACGACGCGAGGCGAAGGAGGACGGCAATGGCGTCGGCGGTAGAAGAGAAAGAAGAGAAGATGGAGTCGGCTGCTCCATCTTATCCCACGGCGCGAGGAGGGGAATGACGACACGTCAAGGCGGCGGGACGACACGCCAGCAGCTGCGTGGCATCGCGGACGCACATGGAAGCCGATCGAAACTCGCCGACGGTGAGCGGCGGCGTGAACAGGTTCGATGAACTTGAACTTTGTGAAAATTACAGAAATGCCCCTGGTCAAGAATTGCAAAATACTCCCAAATTTTGAACTGAACTCAAAAATTTACAAAAAGCAACCCCACTTAATTTTTAAAGATGTATATTTTCCTCGGTAGGAACGTTTTCTGAATCGGCCTAGAAATTTGAATTTTGGTCAAATTTTGAAAAGGGGACAAAAACCGACAATCAAATATATTGAATAACTTTGAATTTTTCTAAAGAACTTGAAAATCTCCAAAACTATGAAATACTCATATTTTCAAACCAAATCTTTTCACAATAGAAAGTTTTCCCAAATTATGGATACTTTTTGAAATATGGCTTTAAAATCAAATAGGGACAAATGTTGGAAAACCGTATTTTCAAATTCATTTGAAATTCTCTTTTGAAACTTGAAAAACTTTGAACACCAACATTGAAGCTCTCATCAAGACCCAAAATTTTCCTTTTTACACCAACCCCAAATTCTTTGTAGATTTTGAAATATGCAAAAGCGGGTAAAACCAGGGTTTCTGGAAATAAGGGTTTGGAAAGGGAATTTGAGCTTGATTTGTTTTCTACATTAATTGGTTGGTCATTGGTGATCACAAACATCATCTAAGGACATTTTTTTAGGTCAATGACCCAATGACACCCTTGGTTGACCAAGTTGACTTATAAAATTATTTTAATAATCTCCAATTTAAACTCAACTTGAATTACCGAGACTTAGATGGACAGGTCCTGGAATTCAAATCCAAGTTTAGAGTTGGAGTTCATTCTTAAGTGTTGACTTGAGTTCATTTCCTACAATTGACAAAAGTCAAAGAGGATATAAACCAAGTATTTGAGGTTCCATTAAAAATAAGATTTTTGGGTTCAAAGCACACTCAAGAAAAGAGCACAAACAACCTAGGAAAATAAATTTATTTTTAGTTGGAGCATGTCAAGGTTGACCTAGCTCACCCATTTGCAAAGCATCACATTCAAGGCAAAATTTTAGTTTGTTCTAAAATTACTTGCAAAAGCACATAAATGATAGCAAGTTAAATGAAACCTTAATCAAACATCATCATTTCATGTATAAAAGAAACCATCACATCGAAGGTATTATAAAAGTATGAAAGCATATCATGCCATGATGCTCACTTATTATACTTTAATCTTATACTTAATTACATTCTAATTGTAATTAACATCTAGGATGTTACAGTAGTTAGATGCGTACTCCCAGGGTAGGAGTAGCATGGCTGCGTACTTTCGGATTAGAGGCAGCGTATTTGGTGATCTGTGGGTCTTGATCTTAGGGCCACGACAAACCTCTAACAAAGGTTCTACAAGTCTTAACCAGACTCACTGCAAGCAAGTAGCTTATGTAGAAAGCTTTTGAAATTTTAATATATATGTGGCCGTGGTGGGCATTTCAACACTATTGAGGAGTAGTGACACTATGGTTTTATGATATTTTTCAAAGTTAAACCTCTAAGTGCTTTAGATAGAAAGGCATGAAGCATGAGCCGAGAATTATATCACATTTATCAACAACCTAGTCAAAATGATGGTCCTATCAAGAATGTTTGACCCACAAGTATGATCATGTGCAGGAGTAAAAGTTAGCAAAGCCTCTATCTCTAAATGTCATAGATCAAGCAATTCTAGATGCAAGTCTTCATTTTGTTATTATTTTATTTATTTATTATTATTATTTTTTTAAAGCTAATAAGTAAACAAATAAGGAAAAACTGAAAAGAAAGAGAAAGGAGTAGGAGGAATATACCAGACAGCGAAATGTTTCCTGCGTAGAGGCTGGCTGGTGGGCCAGGGGCCAACAGGTCTAGTCGACCGACCTGGACCTGGGCTCCGTGGCCTGGGTTCCGACTCCACTCGGTCTCCTGATTGGCGCGGTGTACTCGGTTTGCCAAATTGGCACGAAGTGCCGGTCGGCCGATCGATAGATCGGGTCGACCTTCGTCGTGCCAACTTGCAGAACCATCAGCACCTCGAATCCGTGCCTGTTTCACCACTTTTTCGTGTTTCTGGGGAGTCGGCAGACTCCCCCACACTTGGGCTTTGTTCACTATGAAAATGACACAGTAGAAACGAAGTGAAAAAACACATACCCTGTTGGTGGCAAAGTGCACCAACAGGGTTAGACAAACTTTTTCTTTCCAATCTTCCTTTGTATTAAAAATCAAATTCCTAGGCACTATTACAATGTGATGGGAAATTTAAAATTCAAAAAGGGAAATCAACTAAGAAAATTTAAAAAACAAGAGTGCCTAGTCTCTAAAAACTAATTTATTCTAGGGAGAGGGGATCTCTAGTAGATCCTCCCTACCGATTGCCCTTGCAATCCTCTTGACCTTCGCATTGTTGCTAATGCGCAAGTCATGGAATGCATCTAGCATATCCATGTGGGCAATCCTGAGCTCCACCACCGTCTCCATGAGGGTTTCGTTCTTCTCCCTCAGATTCGCCGTGACACGGAGAAGTTTCTCCATGTCGCTCTTTTCCTCCTCCTCCTCAAAGTGCCCAGGTGGGCCTCTGATGGGAGGCGGAGACAAGTGCCTATGGACGGAGACGCTGGTGGAGTCGTTCGACTCCCTCAGGGCCATGCGTTCATCGGAGTCCAACGGTGGGATGAGGGTCTTCCCCATCCCCGGTCCTGCTCCCTTGATCCGGCGGAAGTGAGGCGTGTGGGACGGCTCGAAGCTCGAGCTGCCCCCGGTGTTGGCGGAGACGACGATAGGGGCCTCCCGGGCCCCAATGGGCGACTTATCCTTCATCGCCAATTGACCCGTGGTGGGTCGCCTTGGCGTGGTGGATCTCGCGGGAGATTTCCCGAGAGTCCTTTTGGGCGTCTGTGAGCGCGACGAAGGCCCCGACTGGGCAGGACGCTGGGGAGTGGTCGGGCGACCACGCCTCGGGTCGGCTGACCCAAAATGTTGGTCGGTCGACCAGGGGTTTTTCCCCAGCAGCCCTCCGGTGGGTGGCACCATGGCTAGCGGCTATGCCTCGATCACGTGCACTGCCATGGCACCTTCCATTTCGGCAGTGAGTGATCGCGGTGGCATGGGAGAGTCCGGGTGAGGGACGATTTGGTGGTTTCTTGTCGGTGGCGCCATGGTGTTGGTTAATATTACGCTGTACCAGATTTGGGTAAGGATTCTAGTTCCCCGGCAACGGCTCAAGAAATGCTTGTTAGCAGATCTTAGCGCAATCACTAGAATTAAGTAAATGCGACTGGCGTCTGGTAGCTAAGCCTACTGCAAACCCGAACTACTACCAGAGAGAGGGTGTCACAATTCCTCTTCCGGCAACAGTCTAAGAATGCTAAGCTAGGCTAGACTCTAGTGACCACTTAGGACTAGCCAAAGGGTAACTCTGCAAGTGTACAGGTACCGATGTAGCACTTCAACTGGGTGAGTACTCCGGTGTCGAATTTGTAGTTCGCTCACGGGAAGCGGATTAAGACTCTCTAGCAAATGTGTGATGGAAATCCGTGGTGGTTCTACTCGATCTAAGCTATTGATATTGATAAAGGGTGTGAGTGTTGATATGAGTGATAAACTAAGGGTAACTAGTAGGTAGCTAGCTAGGTGGGAGGACAACGAGTGAGTAAGGACTCCTATGTTTCTAACTATACTTCTGTGTTCTAATCTAACTAGTGTAACGACTTAACTAAACTAATGCCTAGACCATCGATGTGATAGGTGAGATCGGCTGACAAATAGGAGGGTAGCGTCTCCCAAGGGACTAACTCCTATTCCAGCGGACCTATGACTTTAATGGGCGCCCTACAGCCTACCCCTAATGCAAATAGATATAACCGAAAGGCATGTTCTGTCACAACCGCCCCGCTATATTACGTTGGTCGTGAATGGATTTACCACTCAAGAGTGAATGGAATTACCAATCAACGATAGGGTGCATCCACTATTAAGCACTAGCCTAAGCACCTCGCCTAATCTAGTCTTAAGACTCCGGCTACCACGTAAGTAACCTCGGCCCCAGTTGGTAGTGAAACACACACAAAGGATCTAGACACTAACTAGTTTAGACTCTACACTAACGAGACTAAGACACAACACTACTACACTAGTATAGCAGTGCACTAAGTAAATACTGAAAGTAAAGTACTCAAAGTAAGGACTTAATAAAGTAAAGCAAGACTATATTAATATAAGAAAAGTACTTTGAAAGTAAAGGTACAAGAGCTATACCAGATTCTCCAGAAGACGACTCCGGAGACCCGAGCTTCGCTCGACTCGACTCTAACTCCCACTCTAGACTAGACTACACTACTCTTGATCTCCCAAGAGAGCTTGAGCTTGAGATCACTAATGTGAACTACTTGGGGACACTTTACAATGAGAGACTAGGGAGGTATTTTTAGTGGAGGTGGAGTAGGGGTTACTCCAGCGCCACGTCAGCGATCCGTGTGCTCTCCGCCATGCGCCGTTGGATCAAACCGACCTTCAACCGACTTGAATGGACGTCTCTCGGTGTAGGACATGTGGGAGTCATGCAGGAAGGCGGTGGAAGCGAACCGACCCTAAGTGGGGCCCACCTACAGGTCGGTCGACCTATGGTTGGCTGACAGGTGGGTCCCACTGGCCTTCTAGAAGGTCCAGGTGGCAGTGGGTGCAATGCCAAGGTGTCCTGCCACCAAAGGCAGGTCGGCCGACCTTGCATTGGACCCCTGGTCCACGTGGCAGCTTCCTGCTGCTGTCCTGGCTTGTCATGTGTAGTCTTGTCCGAAGTTGAGTTCACTTGATATCTTGCTTGCTTCTATTTGGATCCTTGGTCCATTGTACCAATCAGGTGGAATGCTGATGTGTGGTATATTTGGATCCAGGATCAGGTTCTCCTGTAGAGTTCAGGGACCCTGCTTGGTGGTCAGATCCTGGTGAGACTAGAATCAGGTCAGAAGACACTGGTTTTGGTCTCACGGGGTCTGTTTCCAGCTTTCCTGCATTTCACAAGCTAAGAGTACAAGTGGAACTTTATTAGTGATAAATATGCTCATGTGATGCTTATCTTCCTTCTATCGAGGACTGTTGACGGATTTCTGAGTGTACCAAAACTGGTCTTTATTCCCGTCAACAAGATCCCCCAAGCTTAACCTTTGCTCGTCCCGAGCAAACGATCAAAACTTGGTTCGATTGGATCAGGTATTATTACTAAGTTAACATCTCAATAGTACTAAGTGCACAACAAAGAACTTCTCCTTGAATGGAAAATTTAGCAATGTTAACACACCCATATTACTCTAGCACCCATGGGGCTTATGGCATTAACTCAGTCTTGGGATGTTGGAAGATAGAACAGTTTCGACTAGAGCATCTACCTTTCTTATTCTTTTAGCAAGTTTCATGCCAGAAGTCTTATTCTTTTAGCAAGTTTTTGGTTAGTTTTTCCAAAAGAAGTCTTAATGTTCCTCAAATGGTTTCTCTCGAGTCACTCAAATGGTGTATAAATCCTCACTAGGCACATAATGTGTTTGCCTTTCAAAGACATCCTATCTCTAATAAGGCTTTATGTGGAGCTTAAGTAGGTATGTCAAGGAATAGCATACTTGCAATGCATATGTTGTCTTAGTTAAGAAAAATTGAAGTCTTGGACCACAGCAGAGTCTTATCATACCCTTAGATCAAGATGTAAGATGGAATGGATGAATGTGATGGATGATAAGGTAATAAGGGAAAGGTGGATGTATGGTGGATGAGGTTGCTCCTTTATTTTATGCTATCTCTCTTTCTACTTCTATTGAGACAAGGCTAGCTCTTTCTTTCTTTCTTTCTTTCTTTTTTTCAATAGATGCCTAGCCTTTATGGGATGTGTCTCACCTACAAATGATAGCTGAGAGAGGATCTCTAACTGTGGAGCATGGAGCAACCCTTAGGATAAAATGGTGACGGTGCGTACCTCCAGTGTAGAAGCAGCACAAGAATGTTGGCATGGATGATAATGCGTGCTCCCGGTGTAGGAGTAGCATAATTATGATAGTGAGATGCGTACCCCCAAGGTAGGAGTAGCATAAATGATGGATGGTGAGATGCGTACTCCCAGGGTAGGAGCAGCATGGTTGCGTACTTCCGGATTAGAAGCAGCATATTTGGTGATGTGTGGATCTTGATCTTAGGGACACGACAAACCTCTTACAAAGGTTCTACAAGTCTTAACCAAACTCAATGCAAGCAAGTAGTTTATGTAGAATGCGTATGATATATCAAGGTATATGTATGGCCATGGTAGGTATTTCAACACCATTGAGGAACAATTAAGTTTTTCATTCATTTTTAAAAGGAAATCTCTGGCAATCATGCGTGCTTAGAACAATATAGTAGAGCTCCTATCTTAACTATCTCATATCTCACAACAACTTAGACTTTGTATTAGCACTTGCAACCCACTAAGTGATCAAGTTCATGATGGTTAAAGGTGCCAAATAATCTAGACTTAGAGAAGTGCTAAGTTGTAAACAAGCACTAGAAAAACATTAACTAGCAATTTCATCATCATTTCCATAGAAAGACTAGCACACATGAAGCATATATACAAGAAGGGAAATAAAGCAAATAAATATTTTTGGATTTTTGAATTTTTAGATTTTTTTAAATGCAATAAAACAATAACTAAAAATGCAAGAAGACAAGAATTAAATGAGGAGAAAACATACCTTAGGTGAACTTACCTTAGTGGGGCAGAGGATCTCCCCCAAGCTCGTCTCTTGCTCACTGTTGGGAGAACCATTCGTTCCACTGGTCCCAGCGGTACTCGTCCTCCGTGATGACGCCTTGGACCATTTCCAAGTTATGTTGCATGATTTGCAGCGTGGCTTGATTCTCGATGTGGAGGTTCTCTACTTCCTGGGCGAGTGCTTCGATCTCGGTCGGCGGCTGACGCCTCCCTCTGCGAGGGCGAGGAGTGTGTGCCCAGGAAGGTGTCCTAGAATGAGGAGGTGCTTCCATGTGGGAAGAGATCACCTCCTCTTCCCCATTAGGTGCAGCATGAGAGGGGCCAGCTTGCTCCTGAGCGGCACGGGCTTGTGCTCTCGTCATTCTGTCCGTCCCTGCAGCAGGACAAGGTCTTCCTCTTTTGTCCAGGGTTAGTGTTGAGACATTATACAGCCAAAGTCCCTCATTAGGGAGAGGAATCTCGACTCTATTAGTCCCATATGTCATCTTAAGCATACCTCTTGGACCTCTTTTAATTAGACTAGTACGTAAAAACGTTTCTTCAAGAATAATTGGTCTCTCGATAGGCATAAACTCATAGACATTCCCCTCAAGCAAACCCAAGGATTCAGCAATTCTAGTTATGAAAGAAGTAAAACCTATGGGTGTATATTGAACAACAGAGTTTTCCCAGAAGTGTACCAGCATTCTAACAGGGGCAAACTTGATTTTATTAACCATGACATACATGAGCTGCAATTCTTTAAGACCTATACTTGATAAAACAGCCCTAGGAAACGAGTGATTGCGATCCAATATAACATAAACCTCAAAGTTGGATTATGAATTTGCTTAGGTTTAGGATTGGACCATCATTGGACGCAGCAATTGATTTCCAAAAGACACAAAGTTAAAATTTGCTAACGCAATCTCTTCATCCGATGCAAACATGATCAAAGCCTAGACCAACACTCAACTCATTCCAAGACAGTCATAGTCATTATTAAACATGCGCAGCTAACACCCAAAGCATTTGATTTAAGTGAACAGAGGAATTCTTGGGTGAGTAACTCTATGCCAAGCTCAGGAATTTGCCAAAATGATGACCAACCAATGGTATTAAAGACTATGGCAAAGTCTGTGCTCATACCTGTTTTGTCGAGGAGTTCTTGGCCGAAGACGGCGGAGTGCTGGAAACCGCAAGTGCGAAGAGTATAGAGCTTTCCTAACTCCTCATGGGTGACCATGAGGTTGTTAAGAGGCTCCATCATCCTGCCCGGCATGATGGCTGGAACAAGTTGGTGCACTTGTTCTTCCTCCTCCCTCTCATGACTCCTACCTTCGGATTGGCGAGAGCTCGAGGACGAGCCTTCGCCCTTCTTTTTGCTAGACTTTCGGAAGAGGTTCTTCATCCTAACTATGCTAGCGGGCAAACAAGACCAAGCTTTCTACTACACTACTAGGAGAGAAGAGGGAAATGTTTTTGGGTTTTTGGGTTTATAACTACTACTACACTAAACTTGAGAGGGCTTGAACACTAAGAGATAAGAGAAGGCCAAGTGAGCTCGAGATGATTCTGCTGGTTGTGGTGTGGGATTGAGCTCACCTTGGGGTGGTATTTATAGGGTTGAAAGGGCAAGGCCAACCCAGCCATAGGGCAGGTCGGCCGACCACCCTCTTGGGCCATGTGCTCTTGGGTTCCACTTCAGACAAAGTATCTTGCCTCGTGCTTGCAAAAAGTCAGGAATTTGGGACCAAACCTTGGTCGGCCGACCAGGTTTTCTGCACCCCACCACTTTGGACATGTTTTGTCTGGTTGTCTGATAAAGGTGGTGGTGGTCCTGGTCCTAGATTCCTGCTGGTTGATTCGGATTCCTATGTCTAGTGTTTCATGAAAGAGAAAAGGGAAAAAGGGCAAAAGTGGAGACAAGAATAAAGGTTGTCTCCAGGCATGCATTGCTGTTCCCTATGCTTGCTTTAGTGTTGGGATGTTCCCTAAAGCATTCTCATGCTTAAAGTAGCATCCTAAGCTAAAGTCATGAGCATTGGACCATCTCTCTTCAAATTCTGGTTAGTGGGATGGGCATAGGATCCGAGTGTGTCAGCAGTGGGTGGCAGCTGGGTGCCTGGTGGGACCAGGTCCAGGTCAGCCGACCTGGGCTTGTGAGCCCCAGGACACACAGTGCACTTCCTTGGATCCCTGCTTCTAGCCAGAGTGAAGAGAGAGGTGGTGGACCCAAAGGTCAAGTTGGTCGACCAGGCCTGGGTGGCCCCACCAGCTCAACTTTTCTCTAAACACTCTTCTCAAGTTTTATTACCTATATCTAACTTTATTTTATTGAAAATGAAAAGTGCAATTGTAAAAGTAAACATGCAATTGGAAAGGGAAAAATGCAGAATTGAAATGCATGAAAATAAACATGAGATAACTACTGACATACCTGGTCAGCGGAGGGCTCCGTTGTTTTAGGTCCATAGAGCAGGACCTCTCCTATCGGGTTCATTCAGTGGACACCTCAGTCGGTCCCGGAGATGGGGACCGTGAGGGTGTCTCCTTCTTCCGCCATTCTTGCTGGATTTCGGCTTTTGGTTCGGCGGGTTCTTCTTTTGCTTCGGCCTTCTTGGCTGACTTAGCGGTCTTAGTGTTCTTCCGTCAGCGGTGTTGGCGACGCGGCTTCTGGGGTGCTTGTGCCTGCATGTTAGCTTTAAAACCATTGAAAGGCACTTTCACATACCGTCCTTGGACTGACATGTACATCTCGCCATGTTGCACGTAGATAGTGGCGTCCACCGTGCTCAGGAACGGTCGTCCCAGGATGAGCGGTACTTCGACGTTGGCTCCCATATCCGGTACCAGGAAATCGACAGGGACATACTCATCTTTAATTCTGAGTAAAATGTCCCGTGCCAACCCCTCGGGAAACCGGATGGTTTGGTCCGCCATCTGCAAACGCACATATGTAGGGTGCAACGGGCTCCCTAACAATTATCATAAGTTACATTGGACATGATGTTGACACCAGATCCAAGGTCGCAGAATGCGTTGTCGAAGATCTGCAGTCCGATCTGGCAAGTGATTGTCGGCAGGCCAGGGTCTCCCTTCTTCGGGACAAACGGTGAATCCACCGTTACCCGAACAGAATGAGAATGAGGCTTACCGAACCTCGTAGTTACCAACCTGACGCCCTCAATAGGGTCCTCAGGCTTTGCCGGAATCTTACCTTGCTCATAAGTGGGGACAGCTGCTGCTAGTTGAGCTAACTGGTTTTCTAACATTTTATTAAAGCTCAATTGATTCTTCATAGCAGAGTTGAAGCTATCCATTTTCTCACTAAGACTTTCTAAGATCTTGTCATTAGCCATCATTCTTTTATTAAGACCATCATTAATTTTAATTTGACCAAAGACAAATTCTTTCAAGGAAGGTTGGTTATTGAAAGAATTACCAGAATTATTATGGTAAGAGTTACCGGAATTATTGTAACCCATACCTTGGCCTTGGTAGAAGGGGCGTGAACTCCATTGCTTTGTTGTTGGGGCCGATTCCCGTTGTTGAAGTGGTTGTTGTTGTTGTTGTTGCCGACGAAGTTCACCTCCTCCCCGCGTCATGGGGCGCTTGTTGCCCGAATGGTCCTCCTCTCCGCAAACCTCGCACCATGGGTCGGTACCCACGACACGGATAGCGGCGAGAGTCGGATGGCCTCCACTTCCTTGTTAGAGGGCGATCCCTCTATCTTCTTCATCGGGAGGTCCATCTTTGCGAGAGCATGTCCACCTCGCTAAGGGCGTGGACACCTCTCTTCTTGGGTCAAGGTGTTGACGGTCGTTAACTCATAAAATTAACCGTCAACTTAGCATGCAAATGGACCTATTCATAAATACTTGATAGATATAGGGTTACCACCGACGTAATTCCACGAGTTTTGGTGAATATCTATTTACGCGGGGGTGACAAATGAAAATCAACCAAGATGGCCCACATGTCGGGTTTACATAGAGAGAAAGACCGAACGGGTGAAAAAGTATAATCTAGAAGACTCCAGAAGGCAACACCTGAAACCTGGGGCCCACCTGGCACTGTGGCCAGTCGGCCGACCAGGGAGGGGAGTCGGCCGACTCCCCACCAATCAGGTGGAGTCTCGCGGATCCTGCCTCCACCGACTTTGAAGATCAATAATTATCGTCCATTTAGGTCGGTTTGGTCCGAGGGCTGTGGTTAATCCTAGGGGGCTATATAAGCAGAGCCCCTGGCCCCTGGGTGAAACCCTAATTCATACTCCAATTCATTCAAGACTTCAATCTAGAGAGAGAGTTAGATAGAGAAGGGTCCCTCGAATGGATCTATCTCTATAGGGTATTAGTATCAAGAGAGATTGAGAGAGTATAGAGTGGAGGTAGATTTGGAGGAAGCCCGGCCTATCGGTGTCTCCTCTCCAAGTGTACTGCGGGATCAAGTCTCCTAACACGAGGCTTGGTTTCGAATCATTCGGCAATTCAACTTCTAATACTAGTAAGTTCGTTGTTATTATTGTTCTTTGGTTTACAAGTTTACTTTATTCGCTTCGCGTTGGGAATAGAGTAATCGTTCTTTAGCATAAGCGTGGTGCTTAGGCTAAGTTCACTTGTAGATGCTCCTATTCGGCGGAACCGTGGTAGTAGTGAGGGAAGTGACAATCCCTTTATTACCTTTGTAATCCACTTCCCGTTGGTAGGTAAGGTAGGTCCTTTGTGCCCGGTTTAGCATCCTTTGCGGTGTCTTTTCCTCGGTACCCCCTTAGAACAGTAGTCTCAAAGCTTGCCATAGGTTACAAGAAGACGACGAAGGAGTTCTCTCTATATCGCTTAATTCTCACTTGACTAGCAGCCCAGGGGTAGTAGTAAAGATCGGGTTAGTCTATTGCACGTTTTCTCTTAGCGGATAAAAACAAATACGATACTCAGGACTTATCTCCCGGGTGAAGTGCTCACCGATATCCGTGCGCTTGTGGATTATTTCTCTTTGATTCTTTCGTGTGCGTATCTAGTGTCAACAAGCATTTACGCGCCGTTGCCGGGGAGAAAGACGGTGCCTTAGATAACCTAAATCTTGCTCTACCTTGTACCTATACTTTTATCTTTTTCTTCCACTTTACTTTTCCGTACATTTTATCTTTTTCTATCCTTATGGATAATTCAAATTCCATTCCTATCTTTCAATTTTCTCGCACCCACGGAGACCACCTAGTTCCACATGAGTCATCACAACCTATCCAAACACCTAGCTATAGGCTGAGTCCGCGGTTGATTGCATTGGTCCAAAGCCTATCCTTTTCAGGAGAAGGAGACGAAAACCCTTACCTTCACATTAGAGACTTTGAGCAAACATGTGACTGTCTTCGCATAGAGGGCATGTCCGACAAAACCCTCCATTGGAAGCTATTTCCTTTCTCATTAAAGGGAAAAGCTAGACAATGGTATGATAAAGCCGTAGGTAAGCAACAAGGAGATTGGGGGTCCTTACGCTCCAACTTTTGCCTAGATTTTTATCCCATCTCCCAAATCGTCGACCTTAGAGTCAAGGTTCGACTATTAAGCAAGAACACGAAGAATCTTTGGCCTCATCCTGGAATCGTTTTACTACACTTTTAGCATCGAGGCCCGGACCTTAGTCTACCCAGATCCCATTCTTTTACAACACTTTTATAAAGGTCGAGTAGAGACAGTAGAAAATTGCTCGACACAACTTCGGGAGGATCATTCTTGCATATCTCGAGAAAGCAAGATCAATCCTAGACCAAATCTTATCCAGTGAATTAGACTACCTCCTAGAAGTAGAACCTCAAGTAGGCTGAAGACAAACATTTGCCGAGATACACCATCCACCTCGCTAACCCATGTCTTGAGCAAGACAAGGAAGACATTCCACTTCCTGATTTTATGCTAGATATTGAACTTGATCTGTTTTCCGATTTTGGAAACATCTTCAACTATCACAAGGTGAAGAAGCCACAAGGCAAATATCACCCAATAAAGCCATGCAAGATTGATGAGGATATTCCAGCAGGAAAGACCTCAGGAGAGTTAGTATCTGTCATGAGCAATGAGTGGTTAGAAGAGTCAGAGCTTTCCTCCGAAATAATTCGTTTGGATTCATCTTCTCTTCCCATTCATTGCATGATTAACAATGATCGCATAGACACTCTCTACAATCCAGTTGTGGGTATAAATATCATGTCTACCACACTAGCAAAATATTTGCAAAGAAACATGACATTGACCCCAACAGTGAAGTTCATAAGAAATCTTTCAAGACAAATTCTTCCTTGTTTAGGAATCCTACATGTCCTACCACTCCGGGTAGAAGGAACCCCTGTTCACTTAAGCTTTTATGTCTTTGACATAGGGGATTTCCACCTGTTGATAGGACAACCATTTAGAAGACTTCTTTATGAAGGACAAACTGGGAAGCTAAACATTTGTTTAGGCAAGAAACTCCAGTTTGCAATGTCCATTTTACACTCTTTAAATGCTATGACCGAGCCCCATCCACATTATGATCCGTTGGAGGAATTTAGAGCAGCTTCTCTAGAATTCCTAGTGAAGCCAGAATTAGAAGATGAAGCTAGATTCTTCATAGAAGAAGAAGCTGACCCTTCGAGAATGAACCATTAGATGAGTTTACCCTACCACCTAGGTCTCTTATTGAGTTCAAACCTTTACCGGCCGGTCTTAGATATGCCTTTCTAGGAAATGATCCGGACACTCCTGTCATCATAAGTGATATTCTCACTCGGGAGCGAGACTTTTCGCTTAATGGCTGTCCTAGAAAAACATAAAAAAGCTTTTGGCTACTCACTCCAGGACCTCAAAGGAATTAGTCCTGCCCTTTGTACCCATCGCATTCCCACGAGATCCCGATATTCCACCATCCAGAGAACCCCAACGTAGGCTCAATAATGCGATGAGGGAAGTTGTTAAGAAAGAAGTTTTAAAGCCGTTGCACGCCGGGATTATTTACCCGTGCCACACGGTGAGTGGGTCAGCCACGTCCAAGTTGTGCCTAAAAAGGGAGGCATGACCGTTGTCCAAAATGAGAAGAATGAGTTAATCCCACAAAGAACCGTCACGGGATGGCGAATGTGCATAGATTATAGAAAGCTTAATAAGGCAACAAGAAAAGATCACTTTCCTTTGCCTTTCATTGATGAGATGCTTGAGCGATTAGCCAACCATTCTTACTTTTGCTTCCTTGATGGATATTCTCGATATCATCAAATCCCTATCCATCCTAATGATCAAAACAAAACGACCTTTACATGCCCTTATGGAACCTTTGCTTATCGTAGGATGTCTTTTGGGTTATGTAATGCACCAAGCTTCTTTTCAAAGATGTATGATGTCTATATTTTCTGATATGATTGAAAAGATTATGGAAGTTTTCATGGATGATTTTTCTGTTTATGGAAAAACTTTTGATGAGTGCCTTGAAAACATAGATCGAGTTTTACAAAGATGTGAGGAAAAACACTTAGTCCTTAATTGGGAAAAGTGTCATTTCATGGTTAGAGAAGGAATAGTGTTAGGACACTTAGTGTCCAAAAGAGGCATCGAGGTAGATAGAGCCAAAATAGAAGTTATTGAACAACCGCCTCCTCCTATCAATGTGAAAGGAATTAGAAGTTTCCTTGGTCATGCTAGTTTTTATCGTAGATTCATAAAAGATTTTTCTTACATCGCTAGACCTCTTACCCGCTTATTGGCTAAGGATGTTCCTTTTGACTTTGATGATGCCTCGCTTGCAATCATTTGAGATCCTTAAGAAAGCACTTATCTCTCGCTCCAATCATTCAACCCCCGATTGGACTTTACCTTTTGAAATTATGTGTGATGCAAGTGACTACGCCGTAGGAGCGGTGTTAGGACGACTAAGGATAAGAAGCATCATGCAATAGCTTACGCTAGCAAAACTTTGACCGGACCTCGGCTTAATTATGCTACCACTTTGAAAAAGAGCTCCTAGCCGTTGTCTTTGCTATTGATAAGTTTAGATCCTACTTAGTAGGTGCCAAAGTGATTGTTTACACTTGATCATGCCGCTTTAAAATATTTGCTCACTAAGAAAGATGCTAAACCTCGTTTGATAAGATGGATTTTATTACTCCAAGAATTTGATCTAGAAATAAAAGATAAAAAGGGAGTAGAAAACTCGTTGCCGATCACTTGTCTAGAATGCGGTTTGAGAAACCACAGAACTACCCATCGACGACGCACTCCGGACGACATGCTCTACGGAATCAACGAATCGACCCCCGGTATGCGAGATATTGTTAATTTTATGGTTACAGGTTACGTACCACCAGGAGGCAACAAAAGGAAACTTATCCAGGAGAGTCGTACTCACATATGGGATGAGCCCTACCTCTTCCGAGTGTGCTCTGATGGCCTGCTCAGAAGATGTGTGCCCACTGAAGAAGGAATCAAAATCATCGAAAGATGCCACTCATCACCATATGGAGGCCATTATGGGGTGTTCCGTACACATGCGAAGATTTGGCAATGCGGATTTTTCTGGCCAACAATGTATGAAGACACAAAAGATTTCATTCGGAGATGCGGTCCTTGTCAAAGACATGGCAACATTAATTCAAGAGATGCCATGCCACTTATCAACAACCTTCGGATCGAGCTCTTTGATGTCCGGGAGTTGATTTCATGGGACCATTTCCACCGTCGAAGAAATGTGAATACATCCTCGTAGCGTGGACTATGTGTCCAAATGGGTCGAAGCTCGCCATGCAAAAGGCGGAGATAGTTCAAGCTCCAAGAAGATGTTCGAAGAAATAATATTCCCAAGATTTGGAGTCCCAAGGATAGTCATAAGTGATGGAGGATCACATTTCATCGACAAACGCTTTGAGCAATACTTATTGAAGCATGGAGTACGCCATAATGTTGCTACTCCGTATCACCCTCGACAAGTGGCCAAGCGAGACATCAAATAAGCGAGATCAAGAATATTCTTCAAGATAGTGAATGAAATGGGAACTGCATGGAAGGACAAACTTCCCGATGCACTATGGGCACATCGAACAAAGCATACAAGACACCTATTGGGATGTCACCATATCAACTAGTCTATGGAAAGACCCGCCACTTGCCAAGAGAGAGCTGGAATTCAAAGCTCACTGGGCCATCAAGAAATGGAATATGGACCTAGAAGCGGCAGGAGAGAAGAGGAGGATGCAAATCTCGAACTAGAAGAATGGAGAGAGAAAGCCTATCACAATGCCAAGATATACAAAGAAAGAGTGAAAAGATGGCACGACAAGAGAATTAAGATCAAGGAGTTCACACCCGGAGACAAGGTATTACTTTTTAATTCCAGGGTCAAACTCTTCGGGCAAGGAAAGCTTCGAAGCAAATGGGAAGGACCGTTCGAAGTAGTAAGCTCATCATCGCATGGAGCCGTTACGCTTCGCAACAATGAAGGTACGATATTCAAGGTAAATGGTCAACGCCTTAAAATATTTTTAGAGCCCATTGAGGAAATAGGTGAAATAGACGAATTAAACTTCTTTCTCAATTAGGTAGTTGGGCCCGACCTTTTTACTTTTCGTTTTTCGGGGTCCAGGGTATTTTTCCGAATGACAAAAATACGCTAAATAGGTTGCGAAAAGCCCTGGCAGGGAAATCCACCTGCCGTAGTCGGCCGACAAAGGGGGAGTCGGCCGACTCATGGACTCCCCATTCACCGCCGCTTTTGCATTCGTGATCCTTCCATACTCTTCCTTCGGGAATTTTTTGCCGATTAGGGTTTTTAAGATCACGTTGACGCGTTATCCCTTCGGAGATTCCCTTTAGATGCCCTTTAGATGCCTCTCCACCCCCCCTATATAAAGAAGCCCAGGCCTCAAGCCAACCTCATTCCATCTAAAGCCTCCTCCTCCTAGCATCAAGCTTGCTACGCGGAATGGCGAAATCGAGCGGAGAATTTAGATAGGAGATTGATCCGCTTCGGGATTGATCTCAACACCATCCCAAAGGAGGAGCCCAAGTCCAAGGCCATCGTTCTTGCCGAGCCAAAACCCCTAGCCTCTATCCCTCCAAAACCTCAAGCTTACACCATAGCTACTTCGCTCAACCATTCATCGCTGCACCCAAACCTTTGCTCCTTGATGGACCTCCACCAAAAGGTCCTATTGTGAAGCTCCCCGAGAAGGCACCAAGATCCTCCCTCCTAAGCACAATGAGATGCTTATGGGAGTGAAGACCAACAAGCAAGGGGAGATCGTCTGTGCTAAGTATAGCACTGGAGAGCGCTCGTATTTCGAGGGAGTCCGTGCTCACCCGAGCAAAGTGAAGTTTGTCCCTCCGAAGGAAGCCCCGAAAGCAGCTCTTGCCGCCTCAGAAGCTCCAAGGAAGCGTCGCAAGACCGTTGCAGACTTAGAGAAGGAGTTAGAAACTCAAACGATGTTATTGCATCTCTGCAAACGCTCAACATATCCGGAGGCGGTAGCATTGTCACTCTCATAGATAGACTTCGTGCGCAAGAGAAGAGGACGGATAAGTTAGAAAAGAGGTTAGACGCTCTAGAAAAGCGAGTTGATTAGATGAGATTTGTCTTAGCATCAGAAAGGCCTAGTGTGTTTAGATTAAAAGTTTTAGTTCGCAAGAGTGCTTAGTTAAAAGTTTAGTTCGATCTTAGTTCCTTTCAATACTTGTAATCCAGGCCTTAATGAAGATGAAATAAAGTTGTTAGTTATATTTATTATTGCATATGTGTTGCCTCTTTTGTCTCCACCTTGTTGTGAATGAAGATAACGAGGAATCTAGTGTGGGGGAGGCAACCGACGACGAAACTAACGGATATCAGCGAACCAGCAAAAATATTTGAGAGTATACGATGTAAAGATCACGCACGACGAAGCGGACCCCGAGGGGCCACCTGTCAGAGTCGGCCGACCCATAAATGGAGTCGGCCGCCCATGGGCTGAGCCCATTTGGCTCCAGCTTTCGTCCACGGTCAGGTTTGCTTCCCTACGTTCCAAAATTTATACCGATCATGTTTTTCCGATTCGTTTGGGGAACACTTTGAATTAAATCACCCGATATATATACGAGAAGGTAGATTATTTTAATCATGACCCCAAGATAGACTCACACCATGATAATTCCCGGGAATCCCCGTTCTTTGTTGGGAACGTATTTTATAGGGACCCCGTTTTACTTAAGTTGTTGAGGACAAAGGTGATATAGCATGGACCATGAGAACCTGATTTCTTGATGTCTAGTTGCTTGGAGAATTTCTTTTCGAAAATCTTAAAATGTTAGCTATACTTCTCCTCTCGTGGTCATAAATGCCTATAGAGCCTCGTCGACGAAATTCTATAAGACCAAGACATAAGCTTTTTATTTGTGTTGAGAATAGTCTTGGCGGTATTAGAGCCTTAGAGAAGGGTCTCTTACTCATATGATCAAGTGCACTTACACCCACATATATATCTGCTGCTCCTACACTGGGAGTACGCAAAAACATGCTTTCCGCCATTCATCCATCTCCTACACTGGGAGAGGATACATACACTTTCTAGGATTTCTATATGCTCCAAGAATTGTTATCATCATCCAGTTGTCGAAAGATTGTTATCGTCAACATCATCATCGTATTCAAGAAAGTTATTGTATCCGAGAGTGAGACATGGGCTATGCAAAAATGATGTTAAAAAAAAAAGAAAAAGAGAAGAAGAAAGAGAAAAGAGATAGCCCATGAGCTCCAAAGTATTCTGATCCCAAGAAGGAAGTTCAAAGAAACTCAAAGAGCTATCCAAGAGAAGATCAAGCAAAGCAATGTTCAAGAGAAGAGTGTGCAAGAGAGGGAAGGAGCATCATTATCATCAATTTAGCCACCAAATATTCCACACACTTGCACACACTTGATCTAGAGTAAGGTCCCCCTCTCCTTGGTTCCCTTTTTGACTAATCAATATGCGCAGGTAAAAATGCTATTCCTTGAAATACCTTAAACTCCACATAAGCCTATATAGAATAGGAGGCATACCCTTTCACATGCCTCAAGAGAGTTCCATAAATACTACATACATTGAGAGATGTGAGTGCTCTATACTTTTCGGTGAGTTCCACAAATACCACATATAATGAGTGATTCGAGTGTGCTACATGATGGAGAAGGGTAAGCTAAGTTTCTTTGCAAAAATATTATAAAAACTCGAGTGACAGGATTGATAGAAGAAGGATCTCTACTTTATTTGTTCCATCTTTCAACTCCCCAAAGTTCAATGGTATACACTTTGAATCCCGCGATGCAGGTATGATCAGGGATAATCTAATGTTGATGTCTTGGTTTGAGGCTATGCTTAAAGTAATCCATCCTTTTCCTCGAGACGAGTAAAAGACAAGTGTGGGGGAGTTTGTTGACGGTCGTTAACTCATAAAATTAACCGTCAACTTAGCATGCAAATGGACCTATTCATAAATACTTGATAGATATAGGGTTACCACCGACGAATTCCACGAGTTTTGGTGAATATCTATTTCTCAGGGGTGACAAAATGAAAATCAACCAAGATGGCCCACATGTCGGGTTTACATAGAGAGAAAGACCGAACGGGTGAAAAAGTATAATCTAGAAGACTCCGAAGGAAGGCAACACCTGAAACCCGGGGCCCACTGCACCGTGGCGGTCGGCCGACCCGGGGAGGGAGTCGGCCGACTCCCCACCAATCGTGGAGTCTCGCGGATCCCGCCTCCACCGACTTTGAAGATCAATAATTATCGTCCATTTAGGTCGGTTTGGTCCGAGGGTGTGGTTAATCCTAGGGGGCTATATAAGCGAGCCCCCGGCCCCCGGGTGAAACCCTAATTCATACTCCAATTCATTCAAGACTTCAATCTAGAGAGAGAGTTAGATAGAGAAGGGTCCCTCGAATGGATCTATCTCTATAGGGTATTAGTATCAAGAGAGATTGAGAGAGTATAGAGTGGAGGTAGATTTGGAGGAAGCCCGGCACATCGGTGTCTCCTCTCCGGTGTACTGCGGGATCAAGTCTCCTAACCCGAGGCTTGGTTTCGAATCATTCGGCAATTCAACTTCCAATACTAGTAAGTTCGTTGTTATTATTGTTCTTTGGTTTACAAGTTTACTTTATTCGCTTCGCGTTGGGAATAGAGTAATCGTTCTTTAGCATAAGCGTGGTGCTTAGGCTAAGTTCACTTGTAGATGCTCCCTATTCGGCCGGAACCGTGGTAGTAGAGAGGGAAGTGACAATCCCTTTATTACCATTGTAATCCACTTCCCGTTGGTAGGTAAGGTAGGTCCTTTGTGCCCGGTTTAGCATACTTTGCGGTGTCTTTTCCTCAGGTACCCCCTTAGAACAAGTAGTCTCAAAGCTTGCCATAGGTTAGAAGAAGACCGACGAAGGAGTTCTCTCTATATCGCTTAATTCTCACTTGACTAGCGGCCCGGGGGTAGTAGTAAAGATCGGGTTAGTCTATTGCACGTTTTCTCTTAGCGGATAAAAACAAATACGATACTCAGGACTTATCTCCCGGGTGAAGTGCTCACCGATATCCGTGCGCTTGCGGATTATTTCTCTTTGATTCTTTCGTGTGCATATCTAGTGTCAACAAAGGCGCTCTTTGTTCCATCCTTGGTTGACCACCATCTTCTCGATGAGCTCCTTGGCATCCTTGACATTGTGTTGTAGGAATGCCCCTCCAGCGGAAGCATCAAGGTGACTCCGGGCTACGCCAGTCAGCCCATGGTAGAAACCTTGAATAATGAGCCATTCGTCTATCCCGTGGTGGGGACAGGCTTGAATGTACTCATTGAGACGTTCCCATGCTTCGGGAAACGTCTCGTCGGACTTTTGTTGGAAGCTTGAAATCTTCCCGCGCAGGACACTGGTCTTGCCCGCGGGAAAGAACTTCTTGAGGAATGCATTGGCACATTTGTCCCAAGTGTTCACCTCGGTCTTGTTGCTGTAGAACCATTGCTTCGCCTTTCCCAACAGTGAGAATGGGAAAAGACGAAGACGAACGGCATCTGCAGTGACATTCTTGACCGTGAAGGTGTTGCACACCTCCAGGAAGTGTTGGAGGTGGGCATTGGCATCCTCATGTGGCTTTCCACAGAACTGATTTGCTTGCACCATGTTGATCAGTGCAGGCTTGAGTTCAAAAGTCGCATCACCCAAGTTCACGTTCGGACCCGTAGAGACAAAGTCGGCTGACGGCGACGAGAACTCAGCGATGGTCTTCTGAGCCATGACTGCCTCAACAACTGGTGCGGGACTTCCTTCCACACTGTCTCAAATGATAACAAGAAAAGCAAGACAAGTGAAGGGCAAAGCCCCTTAACACTACCGGATACTTAGATTAAAAGTAGACCACGGATTCCAATTTGCTAGGAATTATTAATACGGCGCTTCCCCGGCAACGGCGCCAGAAATGCTTGTTGGTTAATATTACGCTGTACCGGATCGCCTAATCTAGTCTTAAGACTCCGGCTACCACGTAAGTAACCTCGCCCCCAGTTGGTAGTGAAACACACACAAAGGATCTAGACACTAACTAGTTTAGACTCTACACTAACGAGACTAAGACACAACACTACTACACTAGTATAGCAGTGCACTAAGTAAATACTGAAAGTAAAGTACTCAAAGTAAGGACTTAATAAAGTAAAGCAAGACTATATTAATATAAGAAAAGTATTTCAAAAGTAAAGGTACAAGAGCTATACCAGATTCTCCAGAAGACGACTCCGGAGACCCGAGCTTCGCTCGACTCGACTCTAACTCCCACTCTAGACTAGACTACACTACTCTTGATCTCCCAAGAGAGCTTGAGCTTGAGAACACTAATGTGAACTACTTGGAGACACTTTACAATGAGAGACTAGGGAGGTATTTATAGTGGAGGTGGAGTAGGGGTTACTCCAGCGCCACGTCAGCGATCCGTGTGGTCTCCGCCATGCGCCGTTGGATCAAACCGACCTTCAACCGACTTGAATGGACGTCTCTCGGTGCAGGACACGTGGGAGTCATGCAGGAAGGCGGTGGAAGTGAACCGACCCCAAGTGGGGCCCACCTGCAGGTTGGCCGACCTATGGTTGGCTGACAGGTGGGTCCCACTGGCCTTCTAGAAGGTCCGGGTGGCGGTGGGTGCAATGCCAAGGTGTCCCGCCACCAAAGGCGGTCGGCCAACCCGGCATTGGACCCCTGGTCCACGTGGCAGCTTCCTGGTGCTGTCCTGGCTTGTCACGTGTAGTCTTGTCCGAAGTTGGGTTCACTTGATATCTTGCTTGCTTCTATTTGGATCCTTGGTCCATTGTACCAATCGGGTGGAATGCGATGTGTGGTACATTTGGATCCGGGATCGGGTTCTCTGTAGAGTTCGGGGACCCGCTTGGTGGTCGGATCCTGGTGAGACCCGAGAATCGGTCGAAGACCTGGGTTTTGGTCTCACGGGGCTGTTTCCGGCTTTCCCCGCATTTCACAAGCTAAGAGTACAAGTGGAACTTTATTAGTGATAAATATGCTCATGTGATGCTTATCTTCCTTCTATCGAGGACTGTTGATGGATTTCTGAGTGTACCAAAACAGGTCTTTATTCCCGTCAACACATGGCAAGGTGGATGATGATCAAGGACGGCTCAAATGGGCAATGGAGGTGATGAACTTGGCTGGAATGTTGTGGGAAGAGAGGAGAGTCCTAGGGGGCTTTTAAAGGCAAGGTGGAGGAGAAGGTTTCAGCGATTTTCGAAAGAATTCGAAAGGGAGCATCCTAGGAGACGCCTCCCCACCGATCCTGCTCCTTCGCCGAGTTCGAATTAACGAAAATCCCGGTCGACCGACCGGTGAAGTTTCGCCGTTTGAGTTCAAATTTGAACTACAGGCTCCCCTAGCCGTTCCAAGGATTTCTGCGAATTCAACTCGCGAATTTCTTGGTCGGTCGACCAGACCCTAGTTGGGTCTAGTCGACCAGGCTGGAGTCCTGGTTTGGCTGCACCACCCTGGGTCCGAGTGGGTGCCAAACACAGGTCGGTTGACCTACACCTGGCTCCTAGGGACTAGCTCCCAAGTGCTCAAGTGTTCCTAGAAATTCCTATGCTACCCTTATTTCTAATCAAGCAAGTGACATGCAGTTTCAAAAAAATGTAAAATGTTAAAGCTAGCATGTTAATGAAATAAACATGTAGATTTTAGTGATTAGGATGTAATACAAAATCTATCATGTCTAATTCTTCTTGTACGGAATCATGTTCATAAAAAGTTTAAGGCGATGGCCATTTACCTTGATGATGTTGCCATCGTCGTCTGCGCGTCACAGCTCCATGTGTCGCGGCGTCGACCACCAGGTACGGGCCTTCCCATTTGCTTCTTAACTTTCCATGGCCAAAGAGTTTGACCCTAGAGTTGAACATGAGTACCTTGTTCCCCGGATGGAACTCTTTTTGCTTGATTCGCTTATCATGCCATCTTTTGGTTTTCTCCTTGTAAATTCTGGCATTGTGATAAGCTTGTTCTCTCCATTCCTCCAACTCTGAGATCTGGATCTTCCGGTGTTTGCCGGCTGAGGGTAGGTCCATATTCCACCTCTTTATGGCCCAATGTGCCCTATGCTCCAGCTCGACGGGCAGGTGGCATGTCTTTCCGTATACAAGCTGGTATGAGGTCATACCAATAGGAGTCTTGTATGCGGTCCGGTATGCCCAGAGTGCATCGGAAAGTCTGCTTTTCCATGCCGATCTCATCTCATTGACAGTCTTTTGCAGAATATTCTTGATTTGCTTGTTCGAAGTTTCTGCTTGTCCGCTTGTCTGGGGATGGTACGGTGTTCCCACATTGTGCCGTATCCCTATTCCTTTCAGAAACTCGCGGAATCTCTTGTCAATGAAGTGGCTGCCTCCGTCACTGATGACTAACCTTGTGGTGCTGAATCTTGGGAGGATGATGTCATGAAACATTGGTGGCGTGTTTTGAGTCTGCTGACTTACATGGCAGTGCTTCGACCCACTTGGATACATAGTCCACCGCCACCAGTATGTATTCATATCCTTGTGATGATGGAAAGGGGCCCATGTAATCTATCCCCCAGACATCAAAGAGCTCCACTTGAAGGTTGTTTGTGAGGGGCATGGCGTCAAGGGTATTGATATTCCCGTGTCGTTGGCACCTCTCACACCTTTTTATGAAGTCCTTGGTGTCCCAATACATGGTAGGCCAGTAGAATCCACTTTGCCAGATCCTGGCATGGGTTCTAAATTCACCATAATGGCCTCCATATTCAGCCCCATGGCATTTACTGATAATCTGGATGCCCTCTTCTTTTGGTACACACCGTCTCAGCACCCCATCTTGGCAGACCCTATAGAGGTAAGGGTCGTCCCAGAGATGTGCCTTGCTTTCCTTGATCAACAAGAAGGTGAGAAGCAAATCTTTCTAAGTAGGAGACTTAGTGTGGAAGACCATACTCCCTATTGGATCAAAGAGTAATCAATTTGGCAAGTGGTCTCCTAATTGGGAGGGTCCTTTGAGAGTGATCAAGGTAATACACGGAAATTCTTATGTGCTAGAGACATTGAAGCTGGAGTGTCTCGACAAGGCAATCAACGGGATGTATCTTAAAAAATAATGGCCGATACATGTATCGCCCTTAGAACAAAAATGGCCGATGTGAAAACATCGCCCTTAGTCACCGGTTAGCCGATGTGGTGGGCATTGTTGCTAGTTGGTTGCAAGTCAAGAGAGTATTTTCAAGTTCATGAGCTCATTCACTTGAAAATAGGGGGGCATGTGTAGACATTCAAATTTGGCAAAAGGAGAAACATCGCAAGTCGACACATCAACGGAAGCAAGATGGGTGAATTCGGCGCTAAAACAAGCGCCGGACGCACCTCAAGGTCGCGCCGGACGCGTCTGATGTGCGCCAGACGTGACCCAGAGGCGATCAGGCCAGCCCCAAGCGCCGGACGCGCGAACCGCAGAGCGCCGGACACGTCCGGGTGGCGTCGGACGCTACTCAGAGCAGTCCGTGGGAGCCCGGAGGCAATAGACGCGGAAATAGGCGGGCGCCGGACGCGTTCGGTCCGCGCCTGATGCAACGCAGAACGGTCCGCGGGGTCTCGAAGGCGCCGGACGCAACGCAGAGCGCTCCGCGCGCACGGTGAAGCGCCGGACGCAAGGCGTCGGACGCGCGCCTGGTGCGCCGGACGCGTCCGGCGCGTGTGTCGCGAAACCGATTCGTTTACGAATCGGGTTTTTGGCAAGTTGTGACGTGGGAAACTTGATGGACGAGTTTTGGAGAGGTTTCCTATTTGGATAAGACCACCCCCTATATATCTGAGGGGATCATGGCCGATTGAACCCATCCAATTAATCGACACAAATCCAACACAAATCGATCGAGACGATCAATTTACCTTCTTCTTGTTCATCTACATCTTGCCCTAATTTTCTAGTTGTTGTTCGGTGCTTACATCCAGAAAAAAGCTGCATGAACAAGGCAGATAGAAGGGAATTACAACAGTTTTCCAAAACAGCAGAACATCAACAGGAGCTCCGTCTTCACTGCAAGGTGTTGTCTTGATCGTCCTCCAAAGCTTGCAGCTTCCTCTTCTTCTCCTTGGCAGCGAGCTTGGTTTCAATTGCCAGTATAGCTTCAACAGCAGCCTCCAGATTGGTCTTGTCAGATCCCACGAACAACCCTGCCCAGTAACCCATGAGCCCACGCAAGTAACAAACAATTGCAGAAGGGCTGCTAACCATTTTATCATTGAAACAGATAGCATTGCGCGTTTTCCATAACGCCGAACAAACAACAGCAATACCTATAGTGTGGAACTGTTTCCGATTAGGAAGCCAATGATCACAACAATTCCAACATTGGTTAAAGGAAGTGATAATGTTGTCAGCGCCAATTGCATAAGCAATAATAGACCAGATAGCTTTAGAAGTGGAACATTGAAAGAACAAATGCTGAATGCTTTCCATTTTATCTTAAATCGTGTCATCTTATATTTATTTTGGAGGGAATTTTCCCCTTCCAAATTCTTTTGTGGTATCTGCCACTATCATTTTTAGTCATGGGATTGTAAACTGATTTGATAATAAAATTTCCATTAGTGCCAAAAATCCAGGACACAATATCATCATTTTCAGTCAGGTGAAAGTCTCATATTCTATAAACAATACCATCCCAGCTGGACCTAAGATCATCCAGTAACCATCTTGAGAAAGACACAGACCCAGGATTGGACAGAACATTATGTACAGTCATATCAGGTTGTAAGCAGATTTTAAAAATATCAGGGAACAATATGCATAGAGGTTTATCATATAACCAAGCATCAATCCAGAAAGGAGTATTTTTTCCATTCTCAACTTAAAGTCTCGTCCCCTGAAGGTAGACATCTTTGATTTTTAACAGGTTAGTTCACATTGCATAATCATTCTGCCTATGATAAACATTGCTAGCCGATTTATTATTCATACTTATGTTAAATGATTTGTTGCCAAAGAGCATTTTATTTTTCTAAGAGAAAATTTACAATGGTTAGAGAGGCATCAAGAGGCATTTGATGTGTCTATGATTTGTGGGCCCATAAGTCGCGAGGCCTCAATACGGAGGCATCGAGAGGCATTTGATATATCTATGATATGTGGGCCACATGCGCTGAGAGGCATCGCGACGCCTCCGGATTTGGGGAAAATTAGGACTCAAATAAAAGAGTGACAATTGCATTTTTGTAGTTTATTTTTTAACCAAGGATAAAACAGTACTTTCATAATTAGAATATGAACAATTTTGTCTCGTTAGGGTTCATTCATGGCTCTTTGTGCCGCTGTATTCCGCCGCCGCCGCCTTCGATCTGTCCATGGGAGGACCTCAACACGCCGCGCCCCTCCTGCATCGTGTGCAGCATGCGAGGGCGGCGGCCTGCGGCGTGCAAGGGCGAGGGTGATGTGAAGCGAGCGGCGTTGATGGCGGGCGCAACTATTTTGGGAATCCGCCGCGCGGATGGGAATCAAAGGCGGGCGTGGCTATGTTAGGAATCCAGTGCATGCAAGCGCTGCGCCGATGAGAATCGAAGTGCATGAGGACGCAACGCGAATTAACTGTGTTTGTGCGGTGATGGGAATTAGAAGCTTTGCGAAAAGACCATACAACTCTTAAGTAAATTAAATAACGAAAATAATAATTTTGAGGAGGCATTGGAAGGTATTAGGAGGCATCTAGATGCTTTTCCAACCATTGTAAAAGGGCTCTTTTTCTAACTTCCACCACCATTTATATAACAGGCTCACATTCATTTTTCTGATATCTTTGATACTAAGCCCTCCTTTCTTTTTATATTTGCAGATTGTTACCCATTTAACAAGATGATACTTCGTTTTGCTTCCCCAACCTTGCCAAAAGAACTTTCTTCTTATTCTATCCAACTTATCTACTACGAAAAACACATGTAAATAACCAACAATTTTGGAACTTACGAGCAAATTTGGACCTCCAAATGCTCTCTATAAATATGATGCTTGAACGGGATGACGATGATAACTACCTGCCGATGTATTCTTTCTAGGATACAGGATCAACGTTGTGGGCATGAGTGGTATTGGGAATAGGTTAGCCCCCCTTTGTGTCCATGCCTTTGTGCTGCTCCAGCTTGTAGAGACGACCGGGACAAGTGCAGGAGCCAACACAAGTAGTCAGCACCATGCGGCCAAGCATGACTCGCAAGTAGCTTTGCTTGGACTCTCTGTCTTCCTGGGCCCTCACACGGGTAACCCCAGATGTTTTGTGGTCCATGACACGGTGATTGACTCAAGGGCAGCCATACTGACTAGGCAAGAGCCCGAAAGGGCGAGAAGAAGGAACTTGAATTCTTGAATCATTTATTCTTTTTGACAGGAACACCGACCAAAGTATACTTTTTCTATTGTAATGGCTGAAAAAAAACAAGATCTCATACCAAGCCGTCATTGTAGAGATGTTCTAATCCTTACATTTTATGATTTTATCATCTAACCCATTTACCAAATTGTTAATTTGCGGCCAAGCTGATCTTGGAAAGTATGCTGACCTCGATCAGGTAGCACAACAATTCCTTGGAGTGCAAAATTCTTCCGGAAGACAGAATGTAGTGCCCTCACGTGCTTAAGGAGAACAGGTTGTTGAGGAAATTCTACACTTTCCAGGGTGCTACTACCGAGTGCCCCCAATCTAGATTGCGAGCTGTAAATTTAGGTGCTATTATTGAAACAATGGCAATGTGGTGGGTAATCTCTAATGATAGGGAGCAGGACAGAAAGGATCAGGGGTCCAGGTCGGAAGGGAGGTAGGAACTGACCTCGCCGGAGCTTGATCTTCTCCTTGTGGGTGATGATGGCGGGCGGCTTCCTGCAGGGAGATCCTGCCGCCGGTGTGATGTGATGTCCGGGTCGAAGAGGTAGGCGAAGCCCTCGCCCTGTCCGAACTTGATGGAGCCGTCGACCATCCTTGCCTCCGGACCGGTCGGGTTCACACACTCCACGGAGACGGCGAGGGAGAGGGCGCCCGGCTGCGGCTCCAGGTGATGGCGAGGGCGGGCCGGAGTCGGGGCCGGGAGAGGGCGAGGGCGAGGTCGAGGACCGGCGGCGGAGCAGGCGATTGAGAGGGCGGGCCGGAGGCGGTGCCGGGCGAGGGCGAGGAGCGGCGGCGGCGGAGGGCGTGCGAGGAGCGGCGGCGGCGGCTGCTATGGCGAGGAACAGGTACAGGGCGGGCGGTGGGATTGCCGAGGACGAGATCGACGACGACCGCGATAGAGGGCGGCGGCAGGATGGCGAGGTCCACCCGTCTCTCCTCCGATCCGAGAGAGGCGATGCGAGCGGGTGGCCGGGTGGGGAGAGGCGGGATGGGGATCGCAGACAAGACATAGTGGAGGTTATGCAAAGACTAATTTACCCTTTAAAAATATAATTAGCATTTTGTGGAGGCAATGAGAGGCAATTACAATCATTGTAAAAGAACTCTTTTTTCTTTTGGAAAAAATAATTCACAAAGTAGTAATGGCAGAAGTTCGTTGAACCTGCTAATCACTGAACTAGCATTGAAGCCATCCCAAAAGAAAAAAAGGAACACTCACAGGTATGCCAACAGTAGGTTAAAGAAGGGACCCTACAACTAGTAGCCATGTGCTCTCTCTATATATTGAATGATTAGGATGAGGTATATATAATTGAAAAATAGTAAATAAACAACAATTAAGGAACTCGTGAGGACATTTGGAGCCTCCAGGAGTGCTCTCTCTCTATATATATATGATACTTGAACATGGTACCTAGCTAGTTGCAGACGTATGGATTTCTTTCTAGAATATATGACAAATCAACATTGATGGACGTGAGAGGCATTGGGAATAGGCTTTCGTGCTGGAACTATCAAAGATGTGTTGTTCTTGCTTGGAGAGACACATCGTCTTGCTATAGCAGACTGGCCAGATGGTCATTTTGATGCTTGTCACCACCGATCGCAAGGTCCCCGTGTATGTCACTGCAATAGCATGAAGCAGTGGATCAGTTGGTGGTCGTGGTTTTTTGGGCCAGCACTAAGAGGGTCCGCAACAGCTTGAGACCAAATCCACCCCTAGATAACTATCCTCCTAATTGCACACACATGACAAGTGATGGAGTACCATGGCAGGAGCTTCATCTCTTATGTGTCACCTCTTTTTATGTTTCTGGGCAAACCGGTCTGTTTTGTTTTGCCTAGTCTGAGTGTAACTTGGAGAGACACTTGGAATTTTACTTATAAATGACTCCAAAGGGGATAATGGCTCATTGAGAGCAAAACTAATCAAATGCATATTAATATATATAGTATTTTTATCTTTTGTAAAACCTGAATTTTTCTGAACCCATTATTTTTTATTCTATAAGCTCCTGAGTGATGTTTGTTGGCTTCTTCATCACCTTGATGGGCTCCTTCCCAAGAGTCTTTCTTAGCTTTTTCGAGGGTAATCTACTACAGAAATTAGTCTAGATGGTTTCTGAAACCAGCTCGTATAGTTTTCTAGGTCCGTGAGTTGATCTTTGTGCCATCCGAGCGTTGTTGTGGGACTAGATTTGAATCAACATATATATTACTTTGGTTATTCCATTGCCAAAAAAAAACCGATATATTCACAGTTACCATGGCTGATAGAAAGGGTAACCACACCTACCTCAAGAATCCTAGGAACATAGTCAAGCCCGTATAGGAGCAAATTCCTCAGACTATTTGCAAAATATACTAGCAGAAAAGAAGAAAAGCAAGTTTTCGGTGGACTATATGTCTGACTAGTAATCAGCATATCATGCGTAGCGAATGAGAGAGTAGCATACAGGATATGGATTTATGTTTGGATCAAGTATAGGATACTCTACTTCCGGTGGAAAACAGTTTTGTTATGTGCCGTGCGCTCAATGTGGGCTAGGGTGCTGATATTCGTGGGTGGAATGTCTATGAACCTCCTTCTGCTCGCCCTACTCCTACTTATGTATTCTAGAGGTAGGGTTTACAACAGAAATTCGAACAGCTTGGTTGGTTTCCTGGATTATACCAAGAGCTAGGGTCGTCACTTTATTGACTTCTTCATGTTGTCTAGCTTAGGCATCCACAATGTTTTTGGTCATTCTTTTAAGAAACAATTATTGTAGCTTTTTCTCCCATTAGGTGTGGGGATGGATGTGTGAGTCTATATATGTATTTGTCGGTGAGGATGGATGTGTTTTGGTGGGGCTCTCTTACCATATTTCGTCTTCTCTTGATATAATGACACACAACTATTTTCTGTGTTTGAGGAAAACAAAAATTCAGGACCTAAGTAGTAACGGCAATTGATCTGACTGTTCGAATTAGTCAGTGAACTGAATTGAACCTCAGACGATGCAGCAAAATGTCTCTAGTTACAATGTACTACCGACTATGTTTTTGAATCTCCTACATGACGTTCTGGAATGAACTAATTTGCTTGTCCTAAACATCATAAATTCAAAAAGGTGTAGAGAGTACACTTAATTATTAGCCATTGATAGAGTCGCCAATAATATATGACTGGTATGATGTCATACAGGGCAAAAATAATTCACAGTCGATCTTCAGGAGATGGCCATGATGAAGATCGATTGCTAATGATGAGCGTAGTGCTGATGATGACGATGAGAAGGAAGAGGACGGTAGCAGATGGTTTCCATGTGCAGAAGTACATTCCCAGCACCAATCAGATGCATTTCTTTCACAGATGTGCTCGCTCCAAAAACAAAACAACATTATGCATTGTGGAGCCTGGCAGCTAATTCTTCTCAGTACGGACTGTCGTAAATGTAGGGAGTGTTGTAATGCCCAGCGATGTACTTCTCACTGCGGGGATGGAGCATCGCTGCAGTACAGGCATAACAGCGCGTGAAATCAACATTCTTCCTCACCACGGACCCATTGTGCTGAAACGCTCTGTGCCCAACTGCAAAAAACCAAAACAACTTGTTCAAAACATTGTCTTCCGAAAAAAAAAATATGTAGGTGATGTATTCAATTGAAAATCATGCTTCTCTAATATATGGGAAGAATCTTAGATCAACTAATCACCAAAAACTGAAGATCTCCCAACTGACGTGAAAGAGAAATCACCTGTATAATCAGAACCTAGTGGCTCACAGCAAGATACAATGAAGCCACTTGAAGCCCGTCTTCTGCTACAAAGCTGAAGCTCAGCAAAAAACAGTTGTTCTTGTACTGAACCCTCCTTGCTGGACCTTGCAGTGAAGTTAACGTGTGTGTAAAAACTGCATGACTCAGGCATACTGCTGACAGTCATGGCATCTATGAGCTCGAACTTGATCTGGGCAGAATAAATAATGAATGGTGGTCATGAACAAATCCAAGATAGATAGTATATATTCTGTTCTAGAACAAGTGAATAAATTTTCCACACACCTTTTTCCATTTGTTGAAGTGCTCCAATGCAGCCCTTGCAAACTGCTTGGACTGCTCAAGAACAACTCTTGGACTAGGTCGAACTTTTTTTCGTGTATGTCATTTCCCTGCTCCCAACAACAAATACATAGAGCAGTGTCAAAATTAAATGAAATATCTGATCGAATGCATACATATATACAGACGTTAACTGGTGTTGTACCGGCACGCGAGAAGTACACAAAAATATTTTTTTCGACTTAAAGACATCCAGTCCAATTTGTCAATTTGCTTCACGAGTCCCAGTGCAATGCAAACAGTCAATCAAACCTAGAAAGATCCATGGACATGCAATGCAAACATGGGTCAGATTGAGGTGACACAAGAAACAAATTACGGAAGGATTAAAACAGAAGGTTGAGGTTCTTAAAGAGCACGCGCTGAAACACCTGACTTGCGGCGGCTGCACAGAGAGCAAAAGAGCTCTCCAGGTCCAGGACCCTCTGGAGTGCCATTTGAGGGAGGGCGGGGTCCCTGGACAGAGAGGAAGACATCCAAGTTGGGAAGGCTAAAAAAAAAGCAGGCGCCCAAATCTTCAGCGTGCAGCACCTTATATGCTCCTGTCATTTTTAGCCCACTTCATAATTCAGCCCAACTGAAACCAATCAGCAAATGCGCCTTCTCTCAAGTCTTGCTCCTCGCTCGCAGGCCTCGAGCAGGGTAGCAAGAGCAGCCCTAATTCTCTACTGATTTCAAATTCTAAGTTTTCAACAGTTTTTAGAGTGTGCAGCTGTATACATTCATTGGTTGAAAACTGGCCATAGAAATTGAACACTTTTTGAAGTTGTGTTTCTTTCGAGTTCATGTTTCAGAACTCAATAACCAAGAACTTTTCAATAGAAAATATTCCTTCACAATAGCTATTATTTTTTCTATATGTGACTTACATATATATATTATAAATAGATTCCTTCACACGAAAGGCCATGTCCGGGGCTTGACTCCCCATAGGAGCAAATAATCCTAGGTCCGCGAGTCTAATTCAATCCTTCAGGAGCGCCCATAGGGATTGAGTGTGCGCTCGTGTACATATGTATGAGTGTAGTTTCGCAAAAAGAAAAAACAATTTGGCTCTAGTCTTCACCAAATTGAGTGTATGCTCATGTATGTGGGTATAGTCTCGCAAAAAAGAAAAATAAATTTGGTTTTAGTCTTCACCAAATCCTAGGTCCGCTAGTCCAGCTCGATCCTTCATAGGGGCCTATATGGGTTGATTGTACACGTGTATGTGACTATAGTCTCGCAAAAAGAAAAATAAAAAATTTGGCTCTATTCTATATCAAATCCTAGGTCAGCTAGTGTGTTGTTTTAACATCAAGAGTGATACGTAAGTACCATTGGTAAATTACTACATATATAGATCCATATAAAAATACACAAAGTGGAGGAAACATGCATGCATACAAATGATATGAAAATCCTTGGTTCGCTAGTCTAGCTCAATCCTTTTGAGGGGCCCATAGAGTTTGAGTGTACACAGTGTATGTGAGTATAGCCTCACAAAAACAAAAAAAGAATCAAGATCTAGTCTTCATCAAATCGTAGGTTTGCTAGTGCGTTGCTTCACGGTCAAGAATGATATATAAATAACATTCACTACAGCAGGCACGAGACTCCCCGAGTGCCTGCAGCACTCGGGGAAGACGGGTTTGCACTCGGGGAATATTGATATATTACTACATATATACATTTGTATAAAAATACACAAAGTGGATGCATATAGATGACATGGATAGCATGCAACTTAACGGCCTATTTGGTCGAGCTAGTCCTGCTTTGGATTCTTCGTTTCAAGAGAAGTGATTCTGTGAAAGAAAAAGTTTCTTCAATCTCCATGGTTCATTAGAATAAACTCTATGTATGTGTGTAGTAAGTCAATAGAAGTTGTCTTTTAGCTCTAAGCCTGTTCATTTCAGAGAATCGCTTCGAATAATCATCATAGAATCACTTCTCTATTGAAAAATGTTTGTCAGAGCTCCTATGAAAGCTATACCAGACAAGCTCTAACTCTCTAAATACCAAGCAACAATTTTTGTTCCTTCCACCGGTACATACAAGGACAAAACAAAGCCATATATACAACCCCTCTTTAGCATGTATTGGTGTAAATGTGAGCAATGTTGCAATGCCCAGCAATGTACTTGTCACCCCTGGGATGCAGCATCCTCGAACTGCATGCAAAACACCGTGAGAAGTCAATGTTCTTCCTCACCACCGTGGCACCATCAAGCTGATACCCTTTGTGTCCAACTGTAAAAAAACAAACATAACAAAAGTTTAGTTTAAAAAGAAAATGTTTTACTAAATATAAGAAGAAAGAAACAAAAAACTCACCAGTAGCATCAGAACCCAGTGGTTCACAACAAGTCAAAAGATAGCCACTTGGATCCCTCCTTTTGCTACAGTTGTAAATCTCAGCAAAGAAAATATGTTCCTTTGAACCTTCCTTGCTGGACCTTGCAGTGAAGTTAATATGTGTATACAGACGGCCTGACTCAGGACCACAGGCATGACATCCAACAGCTCAAACTTGATCTGTGCACAAGAAATTATAGATAATGAATCAAAAACTAATTACCAAATCAATAATAGATAATACTCCTATTTTCTTTATCTTGAAAAGAAAGTGAATAAAATAAATGAGCAGCACACCTTTTTCCTTCTGTTGTAATGTGCCAAGGCCACCTTTCCTAACCTCTTCGATTTCTCAAGAACAACAAGTGGAGGTGCATGCAGAAGGTACTGAGGTTTTCTGCCATGATTGATTTCCCTGCACCAACAACAATGTCAATTTGAAACATGAAATAAAAAAGGAAGGATAAACATTAAACAAGACATGGCAAAAAAAATAGCACGCTATTTGGCCGGTATAGCGACCCGAAAGACTTGGCGCGACGATATTGCTCATTTCTGCGCTATTGCCGCTATTGTGTGCTATAGCGCCGCTAAACCGAAATAGCGCCGTAGCACAATTTAGCCACTGACCCTGAATCGCTAGTTTGTCAAGTACTCAAGTGTGCTTGTTTGCTTATGAACTTATGAACTTATGATTACCATGAGAATTATGACTTACGAACTTATGATTATCATGATATTATGAGAATATGTTACTTGTTTAGTGTTTACAGTCTTTATTTACACTTAAGTTATCATGTGTTGCCTATTGTATTAAAATAGCACGCTATAGCGGCGCTATAGTGTGCACAACTACATGACGCTACGTCATATAGCCGCCGCTATAACGGTGCTATAGCATCACTATAGCGGTGCTATAGCATCTTATAGCTATAGTGGCGCTATAGCATCACATACCACTCAGAAGAGGCTGCCGCTAAATTCTATAGCCCGCGATTTTTTTCATTGAGAATTAATGAGACAGTATATATAACAATAAATAAAACATCAATATGCAAGCACATATTTTTTTGTAAGAGAAATATGAAAGTATATAAATTCCCCATCCATTTTGTCTAAAAAATAAATTTCCAATCGATGGCGCAAACTTTTTTTTTTGACATCATCCATGGCGCAAAATATTTTGGACATCTTGCAATATTATAATGCAGCTGTCATGAGTACTAAATTTTACAATAATTGGAGAATAAACAAAATGTGATAAAAATTAAGATGGATGCATGTCTTACCGAGCAGGCAGTGGCGGTGGCAAAACTGGGAACAAGTAAAGTTTGGCCAGGTTGACGATGCAGCGGTGATCGAAGGAGGGGCATCCTGGATCTCCTGACCCTGACTTTGAGCTGGTGCTCGCCTGCAGGAGGTCCCAAACTCGGGGAGGGAGAGCTGCAGGTTTTTCTCAGTCCGAGCTGATGCTTGACCACAGATGGGAACTGCTGGTTGATCGCAGCTCAAGAGTGGGAGGTAAGCATCCAGCTTCTGCAAGCTTCGGCACCTCCATGGCGCTGAGAAACGGTGGGTGCTTAATTACTTGTTTTTGGTGGTGACTTGACAGGTGCACCCAAAAGTCTTAAACTTCGATAGATTCAATCTGAACTCGTTCTTGGCAGAAAAAGATGTGGACTCGAAATTTCCAGGCAGAATGAAGGAAACTGATCGAATTCAAGATTTCAGCCCAATTCGCAGAATTCGATCCGCAGAAATTTCTTCGGCGTGAACTCCTCCGCCGGCAGGTGGCCTTGTCGGTGACGCGGACGGGGATAGGCCAGATCGATCATATTGCTAGGATCCAATATATACTGAGTGATTTCTGGCCCGAGTCAGACTCCAATTTTCCGTGAAGTTGGACTCCTTTTTTAAACTGGTTTCGGACTATACTTTTTTTTCTGTGCATGTTTGGTTGTCACTCTGAGGCCCAAATCAATAGTTTAAACATTTTGTAAAATAAAAAACGCTTCAGAAAAAAAGGTCCACAACAGTCATGTTATTCTTTTTCTCCCTAGAGAGCTAGTGTATGCGTGGTTGGCTTTACATGGCCTCCAAAAATCAAGAGATAAGCTTCCTATTGTATAAAGCTAGATAATTTATGTGTTATAAAGTCTACTTTTTGCTGTACAAAATAGCCTCCAAAATAAGAATTACCGAGCTATTGGAGTTGCTCTTGTTCTCAATCCTAAAACAACTTGATATTTTAGAGCTTTTAATTTAAAGCTAAATTAGAATTGCTCATGTACTTCTATTTATCGAAGGTAATCATTTATAATTAATTAATAAACCATACTTAAAAAGAAAGCATGGAGACATACATATCACAATTTCAAGCTGATATGGACCCAAAAGCTAAAATTTTGATTTTTAAGGAAAAATTTAAATCCTAAAACATTATTTTTTTATGAAAGGAATAGAGTTGTAGACCAAGCAAGCTAAAATTTGGCCCTTTCACGCCTCCTCATCTAAGCTCATGGGCACTCCAGAAGCTTAGACGGGCCGGATGGAAGCGGATCAAACTGCGGGCCTACCCTCTTTTGAGAATACTCGTAATTAAATTTATTTTAGATAATAACGGGAATTAAATTATTGTTAGGAAATTAAAGTTTTTTAACCAGTTATATTTTTAGGAGAAATCGAGACAAGCATGCAAGTCAACTACCCCTGGACTACTGAGTCATGACACGAAACAAACTAGCTTTGCATGAAATTAGCAACTCAATTAGTGCGTTGCGTACAACAGTTCTTCCAACCATCCTGGCCAAATTCGGATCTCTGGTTGGAAACAGAGTACCACCATAGAGGCATCATCCTGGCCAAATTCGAATCTCTGGTTGGAAACAGAGTACCACCATAGAGGCATTGCAATGTTAAGGAAAACCTACGAGTAATCGTAGAGGGAGATGCTCTTGTCATCCGACGCACTAGCTACGCCCAGCCCGGATTCCCACCCCACCTGGCGGCCGGAACATAACTGCCCATACCTGATCAGAATGGTTGCTCATGGTCTGCACCGAGGTCCTCATGTTGATGTCCCAGAGCCTGACCGTGCGATCGCTGGATCCCGGCCACCGCCAAGCCATCAGGGCTCAAATCTAAGGTTCTCACTCACATCGATGCTCAGCACCCAACTCGCGTGGCCTGTCATGGCCCCGATGAGGCTCTTCTCCTTGGCATCGTAGATGTGGATGTGGCCGTCGTCGCAGGACGTGACTAGCCATGCGCTCATTAAAATGGTGGAAATAAATAATTATTGAATGATACTGATATTAGGACAGGGTATAATGAATACATGTAATAAAGTACCAACATTTATGAAACTCAGGAGGAGATCTAGAGCTTCCACAGGTCGATATATATCTATGCATAGTTGTATCGGATGATGACATATAACTTCTTGTCAATGTATGGTTTTCTTTAGCATATATGATTAGTACTTTTCTGGGCGTGTGAGGTATCATGAATAGGTTATCCTCCTGCCAGGTCCACTCGATCATTTGTGCTGTTCCAGCCTGAAGAGCCTAGTCATGCAGTTGTAACAGTAGCAGCTTGGCCAGCCAGTCATTGACACCTGTTATGTCACCAAGATATGGCATGAGGCCGTGGCCACTATGAGATGGCAATCCTCGCACGTGTGCGCGCATGATGAGTGACACAATAAGGCACCAGGTGCCCAATATCCCTGGCGGCTGGCGCCAATGCACGGGCAACTCCAACCTTCAAGTGATTTGACCAGTTCATCCGACTGTAACTAGAACAGAAACCGCCGCAACCTCAGTGCATCTTCCGACAAACCAAAATGTGGATGGTGGTAGCTAGGGTGGTTTGCTGTCCTGGATATCATGATCTGACATCTTCAGGTGTGGCTGCCTGCTAGAAGTGCCCACCATCCTTGAACCATGTTCTGGCACCTGTCACTACGTGTGGTTGCTAGTTCTGCAATTCATGTGTAATGATAAAGATGATAAGGCAGTGTTCTCTCTGACAATACTGTCGGCTCCTGGAATGAGCCGGCAGTTTTCGCGCTGACAACACTGTCGGTTGTTGAAATGAGCTGGCAGTGTTGGCCTCGTACAACACTGCCGGTGTCTGCTACGAATCGGCAGTGTTGTAAGCTCATCACCGCCGGGGCGAAAAAACCAGCTGTGATCACCCCCCACCCCCCTCCCCCCCCCCACACACACACACACACACACACACCTTTGTCGGTTCACTTTCCGGCAGTGATGAGGGTTACTCTGTGATATAAAAATCTGTAGTAGTGTCATTTACATTTTCCTACTTCATCTTGTCTTGTCGTTTAGAATCTGGATTTTGTATAACGTGACTTTGAACTTCTTCGGGTGTTAGCATCTCATAACAGAAATATTTTTTTAGTTATTCTTGATGATGAATCCCATTTTCTTTTGACAATTTGCACTTGAAATATGAGATCTATTGGATGAACCTTCTTTCTCACCAACGGCTTTGCACTATATATGTTGTGCCCATAAACTTCTCTACTATGGATACATGCTTTGAACATCATGTCGCTCATGTTTCAAGCCATTCTCCTCCAATCTAATTGGCTTGAACATATATTTATTTAACTGTCACCCTACGAAAATGGCAAGATCCTCAACCTTCGAACACCATATTTCACTGTCCATGGTGTAAGCAGCTGTACAACTCTACAATGCAATTTTCTATTATTCATATATGATAGAAAGCTCACAGATTAATATAGATGATGAACATAATCCATAATAAATTGCATCCCATAAAAGTAGGTTAAACATCTTAAATTAATTCAGATTATGCTTCAAATGAGTTTAGGGATCCACCTAGCTAGGAATTAATCAGAATTTGATGTAAATGGTCATAGAAATTCCTAGAGCAATCACCCTTCATACAGCGGGTTGTAAGCACTTATAAAGATGAGCAATGCAAAAAGTGCTGCTGAAAAAAGAACATGCCGCCGGTGCTGAGGAAAACTTAATTGAATATTGATGTTTATAAATCTGCATAATAATAGCACAGTACTAGCATTTTTTTATATTTTGGAAAAATGAATTCGCACATTACTAATGGGAGAAGTTTGTGCAACCTGCTAATCACCAAACCAGCACAGAAGCCATCCAAAAAAAAAAAATCCAAAACGTATCCCTTTAAGAAAGGACCAATCATAGGTATGCAAACAAAAGTTTAGAGAAAGGACCCTACAACTACTAGCATTGTGCCCATTAAAATTTTGGAAGAGAAATATATTGAATGAAGTTGCATGATAGGACAAAGTATAATAAAAATAAGTAAATAACCAACAATTAAGGAACTCGTGAGGATATTTGGAGCCTCCAGGAGTGCTCTTTCTATATATATGAAACTTGACTGGGTGATGATACCTAGTTGCAGACCTATGGTTTTCTTTCTAGGATACACGATAAATCAACATTGATGGGCGTGAGAGAGGCATTGGGAATAGGTTATCCTGGGATCGTCTTCAGGCTTGTGTAATTCCTGCTTGGAGAGACATCGTGTTGCCACATCAGGCTGCAAGGGATCGGAGCGCCCCTACACCAGAACATGTGCCCCGCATATGTGTAAACGAGGTTAAGGATCGACCGGCCCCTCTTTTCCCTACTGATGTGACGATCCGTGGTGCTCCGACGTTACACTTCGCTGGGGAACATGAGCTCGGCTTCCGCCACTCATGGCTGCTTCCTTTCTTGGCCCCTGATCCTACTAGCGTAGTGGGAGACCGAGATGAGAGTGGCGGCAGGGAATCAGAGAAGAGCGTGGCAGGCTGGAAGCAGTGACGGGAAGATTCAGTTCGATCTTAGGTTTAATGGGTCACGACCCTGTCTGCCCCACTATCATTTGGGTTCATTTGGGCAGATTTGAGGAGCGGATCATGTTCAAGAATGGTTTGAACGACAACCCTTGCTCATGTATCCAACTCCTCCATGCTTTCAGTCTCACATCAGTGCAGTCAAAAGCATTAGGGCAGGGCGCCTATTGACCTGAGCAGTGCTGAATCAACAATTCTCAGTGAAGCAGGAAACTCTGAAAGTACAGAAGGACTGATACTGTATTTTAACTTGGTAACATATACTGACTTTGTTAAGTTAATTGAGTACAGGAATACTTAGTATTATCTTTGCGCATTTTCAGACAGTGGAATGTAACACACGAAGAGCACCAGGAAAACAAGAGAAAGACAATGGTCTTTGTAGGAAGGTTAAAGGAATCATAGGTGGTCCGTACCTAGCAATATAAAGTGGTCATCGAACGCAGAAAACATTTTAAATGATCTGAGAAGGACACGGTGTAATAAACACGAGCAACAACCAGTTTTAAAATGGATAATATATGATACTTGATGAATTGGGCAGTGATACCAACCTTGTAAAGAATTAAAATACAGCTTGTGAATCTATAGTATTTATTTTTTCTGTACAATATAAATGATTAAATGACCATACCAAGCTAACTCCCAATATGCCATCACCGCTGCTACTGGAACACACCATATATGCACAGCTACCACACGCACGAATAGGTACTAAACTGCAAATTCATTTTGAGACTCTAGACATTTGTACTGTACCAGGACCAAGCTTAGGAAAACCCCAATACCATGTCCATATATATACGAGCACGGTCATACAATAGGCTATATGCAGTAACAAAGATGAGCAAATGCTACTGATTCCTAGAGCAACCCCTCTTCTAAACATGACCCTAGTGCTCGAGAAGAAAGAACATATATAGAACCGGTGCTGAAAGAAAGAGAGAATGGAAGAGGAATCCACATATAGCACTATGCGGACTGTTTTCAGTTTGAATAATGAGGTTTGCAAAGCACCAAACAAATACTATGGTAATAGTATTTTTGTTCTTTCTGAAAAAAGGGACAGGTCAGTAGTTTATTGTACCGACCTGTCATTAGAAATGTCAGTAAATTATTGTACTTTGTACAACCTACTAATCACCGAACCAGCACTAGAATGCCACGCAAAAAGGAGAAAAAATGGAACACCAAAAAGCATATTTTCGAAAGGACTAATACATAGGTACAAAGTACTATCAGAAGGTTAAAGAAAGGAACCTACTAGCCATGCACCCATTAAAACGCAGGCAACTATTGTTCACAAAAGAAAACGCAGGAAACTAAATATTGAATGATGTATAATAAACAAATGTAATTTTTTTTTTGGCGCAAGGCAATCCCCATTTCCATAAAGAAAGAACGGAAATACAAGTTTCTTACAGCAGTTTGAGATAAAGACAGAATAAAGGAGAGCTACTGAGTGGCCATGAAGCCACAAAGCCTACCAACCGACATGACCTGAGATGCAGGCCGTCACATAAGTCGATCCCGAAGTCTCGAAACACTTACATAAAATAAAAAACTGCCTGAACAAGATACACAGAACAGAATTACTTCAGTTATCCAAAACAGCAGAACATCAACGGGAGCTCCGTCTTCACTGCATGGAGTCCTCAAAAGCTTACAGCTTCCTCTTTTCCTTGGCAGCGAGCGTGGTTGCAATTGCCAGCATAGCTTCAACAGTGGCGTCCAAATTGGTCTTGTCAGATCCACGAACAACCCTGCCCAGTAACCCATGAGCCCACACAAGTAACAAACAATTGCACCAGAGCTGCTAACAATTTTATCATTGAGGGCCCCTTTGTCAGTGGCACACGGGGCAGGAAAGGAACAGGATAGGAAGCAGTCGGATTCCTCCAGAACCATTCCTTTACTTCGCGTTTCTTTTTCTCCATCGCATCTCCCTCCGCTCTCTGCTACTCCATGTCTCTCTCCCTCGCACCTCCATGCCTCCGCTACTCCCCATACCTCCGCTACTCCCTGCATCCCCCTCACGGTGGCGCTGCAGGCGCTCCTCGCTCTCGACACGGACGAGCTACCAGCCTTCGTCTCGGACATTTCCGACGCGCGCCCCGCTCGCCCCGCGCATCCTCCGTCCGCACCGAGCTCGTCGACACCGCACGCGCCGCTGCCGCGGCCTCGGCCTCGGCCTCCGCTCCATCTCCCTCCTGCAGCGCTCCCTCTGATCCGTCGAGGTGGAGGGCGGAGCCCTGGGTGGCGTCCGGCGTTGCTCCTCCACCACTCCGCGATCGCCCCGTCTTCCTCCGTCGCCGGGGATCTCCTCGAGCGGCCCGTGGCCGCACTCGCGTCCTCGGAGCGGGCCTAGAGGCGGAGCGGACGTCCTCGCGGGCGCGGAGCGCGGAGGTGTCGGCATCAGCGTCAGCGAGGCGTTGCCTCGGACTTCGTGCAAACATGAGCGTAGCGTGGATGGTTTTTTTCGTCTGCTAGACACCGAATCCATAGGAATGGATTCCTCCGAAAGTTTTCCTTCGTTCCCAAAGGGAGGGTGACGTCAGCAAAATCCATAGGATTCGTTCCTATAGTTTTCCTGCGTTTCCCCAGTGTGCCAAAGGGGCCTGAAACAGATTGCATTCCGTATTTTCCATAACGCCCAACAATGATCACACAAATTCCAACATTGGTTAAGGGAAGTGGGAATGTAGTCAGCACCAATTTCATAGGGAATAATAGACCAGACAACTTTAGTTGTGGAACATTGAAAGAACAAATGTTGAATGCTTTGATTTTCATTACAATAGTAACACACAGGGGATCCAATCTGTTTTCTCTTAATCATGTTATCTTTAGTGAGAATAGCCTCATTCATTAATAGCCACATAAAGATCTTTATTTTGGAGGAAATTTTGCCCTTCTAAATTCTTTTGTGGTATCTACCACTGTCATTTTTAGTCATGGCATTGTACACTGATTTGAGAAAGACAAACCCAGGACACAACATCATCATTTTCGGTCAGGTGAAAGCAGTCTGATATTCTATTAACAATACCATCTCAGCTGGACTTAAGATCATCCACTAACCATCTTGAGACAGACACAGACCCAGGATTGGACAGAACATTATCTACAGTCATATCAGGTTGTAAGCAGAATTTTTTTAAAAAAATAGGGAACAATATGCATAGAGGTTTATCATATAACCAAGCATCAATCTAGAAAAGAGTATGCTTTCCATTCTCAACTTTATATCTCCTTCAGTGAAGGTAGACATCTTTGATTTTTAACAGGTCAGTCCACAATGCAGAGAATCGTTCTGCCTATGATAAACATTGCTGACCGATTTATTACTCATATACTTATGTTGAATGATTTGTTGCCAAAGATCATTTTCTTTTTCTAACTTCCACCACCATTTACATAACAGGCTCACATTCATTTTTTCTGATATGTTTAATACCAAGCCCTCCTTTCTATTTATGTTTGCAGATTTTACCCATTTTACAAGATGATCCTTCTTTTTGCTTTCCCCACCTTGCCAAAAGAACTTTCTTTTATTTCTATCCAACTTATCTACTATGGACAATAAACACATGTAAATAACCAACAATTTTGGAACTTACGAGCACATTTGGACCTCCAGACGCTCTCTATAAATATGATGCTTGAACAGGATGACGATGATACCTACTTGCCGATGTATTCTTTCTTGGATACACGATCAGCGTTGTGGGCATGAGGGGTATTGGGAATAGGTTATGCTCCCGTTGTGTCCACGCCTTTGTGCTGCTCCAGCTTGTAGAGACGATCGCGGCGGCTGCAGCTGCAGCTTTGGCTAAATGATTAGTGGGGCCTGTTAACCCTGAACGCTGGAGCGCCAACCGAAGTAGTCAGCACCATGAAGTAGCTTTGCTTGGACTCTCTGTCTTCCTGGCCCTCACACGGGCGACCCCAGATGTTTGATTGATTCGAGGGCAGCCATACCGACTACGCAAGAGCCCGAAAGGGCGAGAAGAAGGAACTTGAACTGGACATTTACTCTTTTTTTTTTTACAGGAACACCAACCGAAGTGTATTTTTCTATTGAAATGGCTGAAAAAAAAAACAAGATTACATCCTTCTTGAAGACCATAACGGTGCAACTAATAAAAAATAATAGAAAAACAAGTAAACAAAGTGTGGCATGCCGTAACAACTCAACAACACACAATTAGGGGAGAAGAATAAGCACCAAACTGTCCAATAAGCATGACTGATCGCTTCTTGGCCCACGAAGAAGCCACAAAATGTTCCTTCCTAACCAAAAACAAAAGACTAACTGCACACCAATAGACCACTAAGATTATGGACACCGGCACAAATCTGAAGCGCTAAGGGAGAAGGCAAGAGAGAAGATGAATCCAGACAACCCCCATACCAACCCATCATCGTAGAGATGACCAAGAGAACTGCTGCTGCGGCTGTGAATCAGCAGGCACGGCCAAAACTGGTCCCTAGAACGACACCTCTAAGAAAAGCGACACCGAAAGGCGTTACAGTGACCAGCCCAAAACTATGTGCAAAGGATTGAGACATTTCAAGTTTTCAAAAATGCCCCCGCAGCATTCATGAACTTCATTGTTACCAGCCCGGCTCTAAGTCAGGCACAAACTTTCACCAAGATTACAAACTACCGAAGCCACTACATTCTACAACCAACGCCAACACATGGTCGCCAGCATGATTCCACTGTGCAGCCACTATGTTGATAATGTGCCACACTGCAGCCTCTATATAACTATTGTTCATAGCCACCACTACAGTCAACTTTTTATACGGGAAACAGGTAACCAACATTTTTTGAGCCAATTAACTGATGAGATGACAAACAACTAAAGTATGCATTCTGTTGAATCTCACAAGTAACTGTGGTGGACATGATTAAGTAGCTCACAGATCAATATAAATGATGAATGTAATCAGTAATCACAAATATATTGCATCCCATAAAGCGTGTTTATCATTTGAAAAGTAAACCAGAGTATGCTTCAAATGAGTTTTGGGATCCACACAGATAGAAATTAATCAGAATTTGATGTAAATGGTCATGGAAATTCCTAGAGCAAAAACTCTTCATACAACTTGCTGTAAGCACTAATAACGATGAGCCCAAATAAAGTGCTGTTGAAAAAAGAACATACTGCCGGAAACGGACAATGGAATAGGAACTGACGTCGCACTAACTGACTGCACTACACCACAGCCTAAATATAGCGTCAAACAGGGCGTCGTTATAAATCGTTTTAACGACTTACAGTCCGACATTATAAACTTATAACGTCAGATATATCTGCCGTTGATAGTGGCGACGCTAAAAACCTATAACGTGCCCCTCCTAATCAGCCTGATTCCTTTACTAATCATTGTTCCTTAGGGTGGAATCACCATTATTTTTTAGCTTTAGCTCTAAATCTCCTTTGATTAGCCTCCCCTTGATCCTCATCCTAGATCCGCCACTGCTTGTCGTGAAGGTCTCGCATTGGCCAGTGATCTTGGCTTGCACTCTTTCAGGATAGCAAGCGATTATGCCAATATGGTGAGGAGTCTACTTGGCGAGGGGTTTGTCAGATACGGACCAATTGTCCGAGAGATCAACGTCAGAAGTAGCTTTGTTAGAGCGGAGTTCGTACATGAAGAATGAAAATCAAATGTCAATGCTCAATTGCTCACTTATCAGCTAGAAGCTCTGTAAACTTATCGATAGGTAGACGAATATAGATAAAGGATAACTCATTATATAGTTTAGTTGTAAAACACGAGATGAATCTTTTGAATCTAGTTAGTCCATAATTAGACGTTAGTTGTTAAATATAAATAAAAGTGTTATAATACTTTGAATTGAAAAATTTTGCAATCTAAACCAGGCCTGCCATTCTGACACGACGACCCAGGCACCCAGCGGCCGTGTGGGCCTGCTGCGACAGCATATAGTCAACAAAAAAATGAAGACAGGAATTCATTGCACGTATATCCATATCTGGGGAACACAAAATAAAGTCGATGAACTGACAAGCATCAGCTGGAATATCAAACTGAAACATGTATACAGTGATCGCCACACCAGCAACCAAATGACAGTAAGGAGAGATATTGACAATCTGACATATGAAACAAGAACAATTTATATGATTTATTCATTAATTACAGTGCTAATGTTTCCTTCACAATATGGCGTACAGATTATTCGAATGAATAAAAGAATGCAGAGATTTGCCTATTGTCCTAGTCCATCGTGTTGCAATGGCAAATTGCAATACATGCACGCGGACACAGGATTCACAACTAGACATTCTCCTCCGCGTCGCAGCGCTCGGCGCCTTTGCGGAAGAAAAGGAAGTACATGACGAGCCCGAGGAGCACGGCGTAGATTGCCCACACGACGAGCTTCAGCGCCACCCCGGGCACCGCCATGCCCGCCGGCGCCGCCGCGCGCCTCTGCCGCGTGCTGTGCGCCGCCGAGCTCCGTGGTCGCCGCCGGCGAGTCGATCGAGTAACTTACGATGCTAATCGACCGACCGCGTTCCCAAGTGAACCCTGGACCGCTCCCTTGCCTGTTGCCGCGATGCGCCGCCGGAGCTCCTTCTACCGCCGCCGCGAGCAAGTTCCCTCGCGCGAGCACCACCGTGCCAATTTGCCACCATCATCGAGCCGAGCGTAACCCTGAAAACTCCAATTGAGCGAATGCGCCATCATTTGAGCCAAAGGCCGTCCGCTTGTCCTCGTCGTCGTGCACTTCCGCGACAGCGCCGCTGCCGCAGCGTCCGGTCGCACTGGGGGCCTCGCCGCCGTCCCCATCCACCTTGCTGGGTTCGCCAAGCCGACGCGGTGCCGATGCGCACGCCGGCGTTGGCGGAGCCTCGCCACAGCGCCGAAACACGCCGCCATGCCGCCGCCGGCATGCCTTGGCATCGGGCGGACATGGGAATAGGAAGGGAAGAAGATGAGGTGAAGAGGAACGCAAGGATGGACATGGTCCAGGTGGACCGAGCCACCCTTGGTGGGTCCCCGTGGTCCTGTCCACCGTGCGCCTGATTCCATGGACTGAGCCCCACATGAAGATGAACCCGTGGAACCAGTTCACAGTGAACCAAGAGAAGGGAAAAGGGGATGCACCCGGTGCACCGTGAGCCAATGGACGGTCCTTGGACCAAGGTACCCTTGTCCACCATAGACCGACGCCGTAGACCAAGCCCGCTCAGGATCCAGAAAAACGACGTGGCAGAACCGTGAAGTGCCACGTGGTGGGCCGAGCCCGGCCCAGTCCGGCCCATTGGCGGCCCATCTCGGCCCATTTTCGACCCATACCGTTGACCTGGTCAACAGTGGCGTCATCATGACGTCAGCGGTGATGTCACCCTGGTCCCACGTGTCAGTGCCAAGTCAGCGTGCCACGTGGCCTAATCTGGAGCTGACACGTGGCGGCTCTATATAAATAAGCTGTTTATTATTTTCAGAATATTGTTTAAACTTCATAAATTCATAACTTATTCATACGAGCTCCGAAAATTATGATCTTTATATGTAAATTCATCTAAAATTGAGATGTACAGTTTAAGACTATGTTTGAGTGCATTTGGTTCTTCAATACTTTATTTGCTTCTTTGTGAATTCTATAGGAGTCGCTAACGCGACTTACGTTTCGGTTTCAGAGTCGATTCGGGAGAGGAACGAACTGAGGAAGGAGACCACGAACACGAGAGAGAGAACCTGCTGAACGACTATGGAGGACTTGTACCACTACTGGCGGATTTGTACCACTACTTCCTCGACATCGCAGGTGTCATGGCAGCACCCTCTTTTAGAGAATCCTATTAGACATTGCATGTGTAGAATTGCTAGCGCTTTATATTTATTCCTTTGCTAGTATATGATGCATGATACTTCCTGAGCTATATTTACCTTGTTCGAAGCCCTTTTACCATGTTACCCAGCCTTGCGCTCGCACTTATATATATTACCGCCCTTCAAGCGTGCTTGCATTTATTATCACCATACTTATTATAACTCCACTTTGCATTGTATATGTGATGCGGGTGGTGAACCCCTGGGAATGGTTTGGCTTGGGATGCCGGACTTGTGGCTATGGTGATGAGCGGTGTGCTGCGTGAGTCTTGGGTGTGTGGTGAGGGTTGAGTCGGCCGGACACGGATTACGACGAGCTTCGAGCGAGTCTTGTCGAGGGGACACGGCCTGGGTGCCCCCGCTTTGTGAGAGTACCTGTGGCGGGTACATGTGAGGACTGAGGAGTTCTATTGTGCGAACCTCTGGGAGGTGGAGCCGTGGGAATAGGGTGCTATGGCGGCACGTTAAAGATTAGCCCATACAGGGGAGACATCGCTGTCTGGCCAATACCTAAGGACTTGAGGGCTAGTGACCGGATCATTGGACGCTTACTTTCCACTCGCTCTCTAATGGGAAGGAGACGGTCTAACCATCTCGGTAGAACGAATGCCATTACATGTCAGGAGTAAGCGGATGTGTCGGGAGGTACGGGCCGAGAGTGCTCACACCCTCCTTAACCAACATAGTGACCCCCAAGGCCTGGTACTATGTCTCACAGTCTCGGCGGCCAGGGTCGAGTGGCAGGATGGTATTCGCTCTAGGCTTATGGCGACCGATATCTGCCTAGGTAAATCGATGTACCGATGATGGCTATCTTGTGGAATAGTGAAACCTCTGCAGAGTGTATGGTTGATTGATCGATACATAGCTGACTCGTCTGCTATGGACCAGTCCCGTGTGATGCTTGCTTGACTAGGAGAGTTGTCTTCTACCTTTCTTGGGATATGGGTATGTTACATCCGACCGTGAGCCTGGGAGGCTGCGGGTCGTTGAGGCCTGACGAGAGGGAGTCGTCTTGCCGGCCACGTGAAGCGTGGTGGGGTGTGGTATGTGGGGTGTGAGGTGTGGTGATGTGTGGATGGGATGGATGGGATGGTGGATGGATGTGTGTGGGATTTGGGAATGTGTTAAACTTGATTATTATTACTATTATTATTATACTTGTTGCTACTTCGCATGCGCTAGGATGCAAACCACAGCCAAATATAGGATCGCGGATCCCTTTATTTTCTCTTTTCCACTAAAGCTCATTCGGTGCGACCATGGCTCGCACACATCCGCGGTGTGCAGTTTTCCTGTGATGTTAGGGTTGAAAGGATTAGAAGGTCTCGTGCCTGCGCTCAAGTTGGAGTTTGAAGCTGCTTCCGCGTTATTCTTCTACCTTCGCAAGCTATTCTGGATGTTAGAAATATTTTGTGTGCGCCAGTGTGGCGTTGTAATTATTACTATAAACTCTTCTACTTGTACTCTGTATTCTCAGAATTCGATGTATAGAATTGATTATCAACTGTTGTATATCATTCTGTAATTTTTCCCTTCGTGGAAAATTGAGGATGTTTCAACCGGGACCTTCGACGTTTTCGAGCAGCACGACGGGAAGGTCGTCCGTGCCGGTGGATGAGGCATCAGGCATGGAGATGGGCTCATAGTCATAGCCATAGGAGAGCTCGGTAACGCCCATCGGGAAGCCGAGATCGGCGTCGTGACTAGGAGCTGAGGTTGGGGAAGTAGCAGGCGACGCCATGTGGGGCTGTCCCCATGTTGCTATCGAGGTCGTCGTAGGTGTTGCCGGTGCCGGTGGTGGCGTCGACCTCACGTCCGCCGCTGTCGGAGTCGACAATGAAAGTTGCAGGAGCGGATCGAAACGCCACACTGCATGACTTCAATTCCACATTGAACGCCTCCTCTGACGCCTTCTTCTTCACCATGACTAGGATTTGGTCCAGCATTTCCTTGTCCATGGAGAAAGCAGAGAGCCCACAGATCGATGGAGCTAGTACCAGTTGTCACCGTCCTCAATTGGTCCTCAGTTGAATTCGACTCACAAATCAATTACAGTGACACAAACCGACTTTCTAGAACACTCTATAAGGTTCTAGGTACATGAACTGGTAATTGGGAGGAGGAAGAGGATAGGAAGAGCAGAAGTGGTAATTGGGAGGAGGAAGAGGATAGGAAGAGCAGAGGAAAGGGATAGATCGAGCAGATGCTCGCCTAGAGCTTTCGCTCGCCAGTTCGTTCCTTGGTTCTTGGACACCCTTCCTGTTTCCCTTGCTTGTGTATATGTAAGTTGCTACATCTCCTATTCTTCCTTGATGGGCCAAGATAGCTTCGACACTGCAGCCCATTAGCTGATCCAAAGCCCATGAGGTCCAGGAGCTTTACATAAAGATTAGCTAGATTTTATAATTTAGCATTTTGTAAAATATAGAGAACTCTTAGAAAAAGGTTATAACAATTTTTTATTTCTTGTCTTCAGATAGCTTGTGTGTGGTTGGCTTTATATGGCCACCGACAGTTAAGTTTCCTATTTTACAAAGCCATATAGCACTGTGTAGAGTCTACTTTTTGCTATACAAATTTTAAAATATAGTCTCCGAAACAAGAATAGCCGAAGTTGTTGAAGTTGCTCTATTCTCTGTCCCAAAACAACTTGACTTTTTAGAATTTTTGTTATAAGACAAATTAGTGCTGAATTAGAATTACTCATGTACTTCTATTTATTGAAGGATACCATTCTAATTGAACAATAAACCATAATTAAAACTTATGTGTGGAGACGTACACATACATATCACAATTTCAAGCTGATATGGACTCAAAAGCTAAAACTTCGATTTGTGGGGGAAATTGAAGTTTCTTATGGTTTCAAAAATTTTCTATGAAAGGGGTTTCAAAAAAATCTATGAAATTCAGTTTCTTAGTGTTAGCAACGGAGAGCTCCTCCGAGGCGCCGCCACCGACGTTTTGTGCTCCCGCCGACGAGGTCGCCGGTTCCATCCGCCTCCGGCGGCCCTTGGGACCTCGGATGTATGGGGAAGCGCGTGATCTTGACCAGCGTTGTAGATTAGGTCACTTTTCTAGGGTTAGAGTTTCCGGTGGCGTGAGTTTGGTGGAGGTGGCAGTGCAGCTATGGTTGAATAAGGTCCTCCCCGATCTTCATCCACCTCGTCGTCGCCTGCTCCGGTGACAATGGGAGGCCTGTGAGGCGGTGTAGGAGTTTGCAGCGGCTGCTGTTTCGTCGTTGTTGCGGAGCGGCGGTGCTCGTGCCGCTTTTAAAGTCAAGGCTACGGTGGCGGCTGAGGGCATGGCGGCAAGATGGAATGCGGTGGATCGAACTCGATCTGCCGGCGGTACAGATCGGGATTGAGCGAGCTTGGCTTCACTGCGACGGCGGATGCCATCGTCGGCGCCGCTCTCGCCGTTCCAACCTGGATTGTGATCCTGACGAATGGGTGCTCAAAGACCTCTTCGCCTCCGCGAGATTGAGCGTCTGCTGCAGTGCACCTCAACGGCGGTGGTTTCCTCCGGCATCTGGTGATTCAGGTTTGGCGGCGTCGGCTTTTGTCGACGATCTTCATCAGCAGCGGATGCGGCCGGCTTCCTTTCTCGTAGAATATAGGTTGGACAGTTGTCCTACATATCCTTATTCGGTGTACTTGTATTTGGATATGTTTATTTCTATTAACTAATACAGCTATACATTATAAAAAAAAATCTATGAAAGGAATAGAGTCGTACACCAAAATACCAAGCTCATGCCCACTCAACAGGGTCAAACATGGTGAGGTAATCGTGTTCTGGGCCTCCAGAAGCTTATACGGGCCCGTTGGAAGCAGATCCGACTGCAGGCCGATCGGGGCCTCATTTGCTCATTCTACTTGGAATAAATTTTATTTTAGATTAAGTTCTCAAAAAAAAGATAATGATGTGAATTAAATTATTGGTAGAAAAGATTAAAGTTTTTTAGCCTGTTATTTTTAGGCAACACAGGAAGGAATGAGAATAGTGGTTTGGCAACTGAAATTCGTGCACTACATCAATCGTTTGTCGAGATATTTTCACCAAAAAGAAACCGTTCGTCGAGATAAACACCTGAACCTCAAATGGGGAATTGGGGATGGATGATTGCTATAAAAACCGCATTGCAGATGTACTTATCAGATACAAAGTCAAATATGCACATAACATTTGACCAAGATTTGAATTTGAAATTTAACAACTTTTTAAAACTCAGCAAAACCCGCAAGAAACTCAGTGCAATACATAGTGTCATCTTAATCACTTCAGGCAAGAACCAATAAAATGGATCAACTGTGAAACATCGAGACAAGCATGCAAGTATGAAACTCAACAACCCCATGACTCAATAACACGAAACAAACTAGCTTTGCTTGCAGTTAGCACCTCAATTAATCCGCTGCGTACAACAATTCTTCCAACCATCATGGCAAAATTCGAACCTCTGGTTGGAAACAGAGTACAACCATACAGGCATTGCTAGTTTGCAACAATAAGAAAACCTACGAGTAATCGTACAGGGAGATGCTCTTGTCATCCGACGCGCTAGCTAGACGCCCAGCCCGGATTCCCGCCCCACCTGGCGGCCGGAAGGCCACTGCCCATACCTGATCAGAATGGTTGCTCATGGTCTGCACCGAGGTCCTCATGTTGATGTCCCAGAGCTTGACCGTGCGGTCGCTGGATCCCGTAGCCACCGCCAGGCCATCAGGGCTCACATCGATGCTCAGCACCCAGCTCGCGTGGCCTGACATGGCCCCAATGAGGCTCTTCTCCTTGGCGTCGTAGATGTGGATGTGGCAGTCATCGCAGGCCGTGAAGAGCACGTGGGGATCCACTGGGGAGAACACCATCGACCGCACCGGCATGTGGTGGCCCTCGAGATGGTGGAGGAACTTCATGCGAACAGCGTCGTAGATAGCAATCGTGCCATCCATGGACCCGCATGCTAAGAGCTTTCCATCAGGGCTCCAGGCAACTGAAAGGACAAACTTGCCACTGCCTGTCTTGTCAGGGCGAGCTCCCTCAGGACGTGGGACAGTGAGGCTGGTAATTGGCTGCCACTTCTCGGTGTCCCAGAGCTTCACTGATCCACTGCCACCACCAGCTGCAGCCAGAGCATTACCCTGAAAAGGAAAGAATATGGTTTACCCCCAGCCTGTCAATAACCAAACTGAAGAAAGAACAGCCAATTTCACAAATTAGATGTAACAGGACAGAAGGATAATTCTATCACGATTTGCCATAATCTGTATTGACTGGAATCACAAGCACAACAGAACATGTCATATCAGCTGTCAAGGTTTTAGCAATAGACTGAATGATCCGGATATTATCAAACAACGACAGGTGAAGCTTTTCAGGAGAAAAGACTGAATGGGCAGCCACTAACACACAACTGTGTAAACACAAACACAGTGGCACGTAAAACCAAGAGTGGACAAACACAAATGATGTGATGATCCGGATATAGCTTCTTAGCTGAAGATCAACACAGGAATGGGACATTATAAATGAACTAACGATTGGGGCCTGGTGCTGTCTATGGCCCAGCTTCAGAAATCTGTTCAGAGTAGTGGTGGCAGTAGCCCAGCTTCACCTATAAGAGTCTCTGCCAGTGCATGAACATGTCAATCAATATGCATATTTGTGGCAACCATATAGTACAGAAATTAATTTCATGTTCAAACAAGGTTCAGATAAGCTGGCACATGATCCAGATTATGATTTATACATGGCGAATCACATCAAGATAATGTCTAGCTGCAAGGACAGCAGCTTTACTGCTTCTACTTGTCCAAATCAATTCTTTGAAGCAGTACAGTACTGTCCAAATGTAAAAAACAATGATATACAACTTAGAATTGTTAAAAATCTAGATTTTTTCAATACATTTAAGGCTTTCAAGCAGTCCACAGGCAAAATGAACTCCCAAATCAAATCCAAACCCACAACTATTGCAACTTTTAGCAACTGAATGTAGTGACAGCATGTAAAATAGTGTGAACTTGCTTATCAAACAGGTGTATAATGGAAACCTGATGCAGGTTAACCATAAAAATCTAAGCACATAATCTGTCACAAAGATGTCTACACAAACCTTGCATCGATACATATAAGTTGATAATTGTATATTATTTTCAATAAGGACCATTTTTTAGTTATGTAACAGCAATGTAGAATTATCAATACAAGCAAGTGATTGCAAGAACACCAAAAAGGGGGATCAAGTTACAGTGTGCCAATAAATGCAGGCCAATTACTAGCAATAAACATGTGAAGGGCTAGAAGTGCCTTCATTTGATTTGATAGCAATAGTAGAGCAACAGATGAGTAACAGGACAGCTTTGCCTTCCCTATGTACCAACTACAGGCTTCACCTACACAACACTTGAATGGCAGATTAGGAAAGCTTGAAACCGACCATTTAATTCCAGCAAGCAAGATTTTAATTTTCCTACTTCCAAGGCTAGATTTAGCATTTTAAACTGAATACAACAAAAGTAATCAAGCAATCTTCGAAATGCTGTCTTAAATTTTCAGTTTTTCACAGCAAGTAAAATTGCAGCACTACGAATGACTAAATAAAAGGGAGCTTATTCATATGCAGCATTTTGTTTTTCCTTAACTGCAGAAAACACTACTAGTGGCAGCCATGTATACAAGGCCACATGTTTATCATGGGATTCAACCCTGAAATCTACAAAATGAACCAGGTCATCTGAGCAATCCACCATTCATTATCAATCTGCACTAGCACACCTGACAAGAATTCAGAAACCCAAAAACTCAAACCCAGGACAACTTATTTCCAGCACTCTGCCCTGGAATTACTAGAATCACCATAAATCTTTTTTTTTTTTTGCGAGTAGAATCACCATACATCTAACTAAAATCCCACACATTCAGCTCATTCTCCTACGGATTTCAACCCAAACTACAGCAGCAATCGCAAGAAAACAACCATTTCTCCCTTTCAAAAAAACAAAAATCCAGAGCCCCAACTAGGGGGGGAAGGAGCCAGCACCCGCTTGCTCACCTTGGGGTGGAACTGGACGCCCCAGACCTCGGACGGCGGCGCCTCGAGCGTGGCCACAGCCGCGCCCGTATCAACATCAAACACACGAATAAAGCTGTCGAGCGACACCGCGGCGGCGAGCGCGCCGGCGGGGTGGGCGGCGAGGGCGACGACCCCCAGCGCGTGGCCCCGCGCGGGGGCGCCCTGCGCGGCGAGGTCGTCGGGGAGCCAGGCCCGGACCGTCTCGTCGAGCGCGCCCGTCAGGAGCACCGCCGCGGGCCGGTGGTCCGCCGCCGGCGCCCACGCCGCCGCCCAGATCGACTCCTCGTGCGCGCCGTCGATGGACTTGAGCCCCGCGAGCTTCATCTCGCCTGGCGGAGGCTGGGGAACGGGCGGCGGCGAGGAGCCGGCGAGCGGACGGCGAGGTGGATGGAACCCTAGATCGGCGGTGGTCGGGTCTGGTGTTGGGTTGGGGAAAGTGGGAAACAGGGGAGGGAGAGGAGAGGAGGGTTTTTGTGGGTTTTACAAAAACCCACATTTTTTTTATGAAAACTAAGGAATAGATATGTAAAGAAGACTTTGATGGTGACCAAATTAAATGAGAAGAGATTTTCTTTAACAATAACAAAATAAGGCTTAGATAATATTTATCAACCTTTTAGGTGTAGAGGGAGACGGAAGGATATCTTAAAATAATAACCTAGAACCATGTAGTATATACATATGTTAGATATTTGAAACATATCAAGAAATAAAGAGCTCATTTCTTTTCTCGGCCCAAGATCTTGCTCTTGCAACTATGTAACCCAACTAGTCTCTCAACACTAGTTTTTTAGTAGTCTTGATTACAGCACATTTATAGCTTGTTAGACCTTACAAGGAGCTCGAAAACCGTGTCAAAGAAGACCAGTTGGATTCAACCCAATTTCTACGTATTGTATAAGAATGATCTTCTCTTTTGTTTTTCTTTCGGTTTGGAAATTCAGATTGGCAAGGTGGTTATTTTTTTAAAAAAATACCAGTACACTATAGTGTAAAGGAATATAACAGATGCATGTAAGCGTGTCCAAGCTGCCGTTTAGAGCAGATTATTTTTTCAGTGAAAGAGAGTTTTTTTTTGGACAACAGTGAAAAAGATAAATTAGAGCCGAAGGAGAAACCTTAATGTAGAGCTTATCAAAGTAAGGCCTAAGTTCAGTTTAGCCCTGTTCCAATGCGCTAACCCCATTTCCATTAAGCCATGGGAATCACACGAGTTTGTAACAGGAGAGATCGAAGGAGAAAAGCATCAAGTGCTGGTTAGAGCCTCGACCCCGTCTCGATACTAATAAATTCATGTTTTGTTATTTGGAATTATCATACTTATGGTGCAATTTTTACTACAATTTTCATATCTACATCTATATTTATATTTATTTTGTATTAAAACTTTTTTTTTTCGAATGCCTGATGTTGCGGACGGCGTATGATGTTATTGAGCATAACCTCATACCGCAAGAAGGAATTGGACCTGTTACGAACAACAGCTCTGGCATGTCCTCCTCCTGCTCATCAACGTACGTTCATTGCATCCTCGGCGATGCCATGAATTCCAGCAGCTTATTGTTAACACAACGCATCATAATTTCTTGCAATATTTACACTTACTCGCGAGTTGCTACAACAATTTATCATGGCCCTAATACTTACCTCTCCTATCGGAGGTTAGGACTAACATGTCCCTCCGTTCTGGAATAAAGTGCATTCTAATCTTTGGGAGGTGTCCTTAAATATAGTGTATTTTAAAAATAAGAAAATAATATTTTAAATAAGAATAACTGATTAGAAAACCTACTCCCTCCATCCTTAGTGCTTACCATATTTTCATAAGAAAACTTAAATTGCACCGTTTAATAAGAACATGACTAAATTTCAATAAACTAGAAAGTTAAGTGAGTGGTACATGCGTCTATTACTCTTCCTTATTTTGTTTGAAAATAACCACGATGCACTCTATTTGAGGACGGAGGATGGAGGAGGTACAACTTCGGTGGTTTACACGTATTAAGTGCCATAGCAACAACTTATAGTCGTCCATGTTGCAATAGAGCCTCCTATTGCGATTAAATTTTTGTGACGCTGTGAATACAAGTGGTTGGATTAGGGTAAAACATTTGTAGTGATTAAACAATTTGTGTTAAAGAAAAGAGATCAAAAGTGCAAATGCAAGTTTCATGACATTTTGGACTTGCTAAATAAGATAAAAAAGCTTCACCTATTTTGACACACCAGGAGAATATGCTGCGCATTGCTGTGGCGATTCCAGATAATTTTAAAAGATATCAGATTTCTATATTTATAGTTATATAATTTAAATTATTTTAAATTAATTTTGGTGAATGCATAACTAATGTTACATGAAAAAATAGCTATCATAATTACATGTGCTAAGTTAACTTTAATTGTAAGTTCTAGTGGATTTTTGATGTGGATGTTGATGTGGACGGCTTGCATGTCAACAGAATTCACTAGTAGAGTTTATTTATATGAGAAGTATAGATACTTGTAATGGAACACTAGAAAAATCAAATGTACATAGCCACCTCGACAAAATGTTGACTAGATATCTCATGACATATAAAAAGTATAATATTGTAAACTGTGCGTGTGTATACATAGCTCCACAACAATATTCATGAGGAACCTAGTACACTTCGTTTTGCGGTAGTTTACCACAAAATAACCATAGTAAATGAATTACTTCTCCTCTTAATGAAATACGGGTACAATCCCACTTGTGAAAAAAAATGAACTACAAAATTATATATATAGTGGTGAACCATTTTCACTCAATGCATGCAAGAGGAGATGTGTCGATTACTCAAACTTGATAGTAGTGTCGATAACACTGAGCCAGGCTTCAATCCAACAGGGAAAAATTTCAACCCTTGAACTTGATCTTAGTGTTAACAACTGTGCCAGGCTTCAATCCAATATCGAAAAAATCATCACTGTTGCGGTAGTTATTAGGCGCCACGGAAAAGCGGACGGAGAGGGGGCCCTTGAGCGGTGTCTTGAGGTCTTGTGTGAAGGTCTTGGCTGGCGACTCCTTCATGTCCTCATGAAAATCAGTGGCGAACCTCTCTCTGATGGCCAGCTCATGGATGGGGAGGTTGGCGGTGAGGACTAGGTGGCTGTACGACTTGGTAGTGCCCTCGCCGACCGTCAGGGTCACTATATTGTCGTCGCCGCACAGTCCAACGGCGAACAATGCCGCCAGCGCCGCTATGGCGAGCAGGAAGGAGGACGAGGAGGCCATTGGTGACCTGACAACTTATTAGTAGGAGTACTTACCTTATTTCCTGATCGATCGAGAGGGAGGGAGGGATATGTATTGTGGTTATTGTTGCGGGTTGCAGCAGCTGGCCGGTTGCGTATTTATGGGCTGCGTAGGGAAGAAAATTAGGCATTGACGTACGACATGCATGCCACCAAGATCTCTGTCCAGCTTGTTTGTGGACGAACACTTGTTCAATTGCCACAAATAGATCCTTGCTAAGTTGTCCCGGTTGTCTTGCTTTCAGGCAAAAGAAGCGCAGGACATGCAGACCTCTCATCGAGCATGGGCCATATATGCAGTCCTTATATTTTTTTCTCTAGTACTATTTTGAGTATAAGATATACAGCAAAATTCACACCGTGACCTACTTAGACAAAATTAGTACTCTTTACAGTTAAAAAGGATATTGGTTGCCTGTTGGGAATAACATTCTTGACGGTTTTAAAGCCTTTCCTGATGGTTTTTGGCAGTTAGGAAAAAGGCGTGGTATGGTAGTGTGTATCCCCATCACTGCGAGTCTGGTTGTCTCGGTTCAAAATCCAGTACTGAGGGGGGTTTGAACAGGCAATGAATGTCAAATTTGGAGTAGTGATAGCATCATATGACGGCCAAGCAATACAAGCATCATCATATATGACATCATCTAGCGCGTGTGTTAAATATCAATATTTGCCCATAGTAGTACAAAACACAGATATACATAGTACATACTTGTTTCCACTTTATTTATTTCCTTACGATGTGTATACCAAGCACATCACCCGGTAGACGACACTAGCACGGCATGTAAGGGTTTTGCCGGATTCAACACGGTGGCGTAGCGGTCATGGAGGTCCATGCCCTCCAATCCAATCCCATCATCACCATCAGGCAGTCTCCACTCATTCCTGTGCAGAATCGATGCCAACAGCAACGGCACAGACCGGGCGGTGTAGTCCATCCCAGGACACACCCTGCGCCCGGCACCAAACGGCCTATACGCATCTTTCACCATAGCCGAGTACACCTCCTGACCATCCAAGAACCTCTCGGGTATGAACTCCTCCGGACGAGGCCATGCGCTCTTGTCTCTTCCAATAGCCCACAGGTTGATGATGATGCCCGTCCCTTTCGCATGGAATCCACCTAGCTAGATACACGTCGTTTGCAACCACCTCACGCGGTATCAGTGGCACTGCTGGGTGTAGGCGAAGCGTCTCCTTCACCACAGCATGAAGGTATGGTAGCTTGTTGAGGTCGTTCACCTTCTTCATCTTCTTGGGTGGCGAAGCAGCTCCGCCATCGCCCATTGCACGGTGACCGTGCTCGTGTCACTCGCTGCGATGAACATATCCTATATATATAACCCATGATCGATGCTGGTTATGTTCCATGTAATATATATGATGCAAAGTTTATCTATGATATATAGTTTTTGACTGTATATACGTACTGTTAGAAACGTAGTGATTTGTTGGCGTGTGAGCTTCGACATGGCCATCTTGGAGAGGAGGACATCCAAGATGTCATTGTGCTTTTCGCCGGAAGCTAACCGTTTCTCGATGATCACCTCATCAAAGAACCTGAACAGCTTGGCCAGGTGCGTTGAGATGCGGCGGCCCGAGCCGAGGAGGTGTTCCAGCGGCGCCAAGAACGGAACGCGTCGGAGACGCTGGGCTTGGACCACTCCTCGAGCACAGGCACCACAAGGCTCTTGAACGTCTGTGCCTTCTGCTCGTCACGCATGTCCACGACGTCCTCGGAGAAGAGAACGTTCGACACGACGTTGAGCACCCTTTTTTGTGACCAAATTAAATGAGAAGAGATTTTTTTTGAATAATAAGAAAACAAGGCTGAGATAATATCAACCTTTTTGGTGTAGAATGAGATGGAAGGATATGTCAAAATGACAACCTAGAACAACGTAGTATATATGTATGTTCAATCCAAGTTGCTCTTGCATATATGTAATCCAACTAGTCTCTCAACATCAACTTTTTATTAGTTTTAATTAGTTCATCAACCTGTGCTCTCGCACGGGATAAAATTTAAGAATACATAAGCATTAATTACTACTTCTTAACACATTCAACTAATGTTTTAAAATTATACCTTTTCACTTTTCATTTTGTAACAGAAACCCATGCGATATGTAAAATCTAAATTTCATTTTTTTCTATAAAGACAATTCCTTACTTATATGGTCATGGACAAATAAAGTTTACTTAATAGGTTGTTGTCAACAAAAATGTTTACTTAATTGGTCATGAGCAAATAAAGTTTGTACTAAAATTTGTGTATAGACTATTTAGAATGTTGTGGCAACATATGTAAACTATATAAAATAGGCCCCTTAATTAGTAAAACCTTATTCTCCCTCTAGCTGTATCGCTCTATAATAGGTTAAGTACAATTTTGATCACAAAAAAGTGATAAGTCCACCTAGTACATTTATCCCCATAGAGTGTCCAAAAAAATAAGTGATGAGGTTTATAATATATTCTGATATATCATAATCATAAGAAATTATTAGCATTCTACAAACATTAAAAATCAAGACATCTATAAATCTAAATGGAAATCTAAACTATTGGCTCACATTTCAATGAATTTGTTGAATCATGAACATCCAAAAGCAGTACAAATATGATTAACCTTACTTGAGCTGACCATTTTCTTGTTGTAGTAGTAGAAGCGTGCTCACACTTCATGCATATAAAATAAAACACCCAAGAAGCGAGCATTCAAATTTTTGTAACTTGGACATCAATATATAAGAGCATCTTCAATAGTTTTCTAAAATTTACTCTCTAAATCATTATTCAATGATATTAGGTAAAACTTTTATGTTTGTACCTTGCAACAGCTTTTGTACATATTTTGTAGAACTCTAGAGAGAGTAATTCTCTTTCTCCATCTTGGCTAGCAAAAAATCTAGAATAGAGAATGTCTATATTTTGAAATCCAATTAATAGGTTGTTGGGAGGCAGTCTCTTGGAGTTACTCTAAGACCAAATATTTGGATTGGTCATGTGCTTGCAGGAGCAATCGACTTGTTTCGCTATTTTTCCTTGTTAAACGTAATTTTGCAACAAATTGTTACTATTCTTTTTCTAAAAAATATATTGTCACATGTCAAAACATATCCCTTCACAATCTTGTAGAGAAAATAACACAAAAACGACCACTTGTTTTCTGAAATTTTATGAAGTGGTTTAACTAATTTATATTGTTCTAAGTTTAAACTCAAATAAAATAGGATGGCTATGTTATAAAAAAGGATTGTTATATCTCTTCACACTTAATCACCATAGGGTTCATCTTAACAAAAATTCTCCGTGAAATATTTCCTTTCTCCATGATTCCCCAATCTCAAATAACATGTTGGACAATATTTCGTTGTCAGCCCAAATTGAACGCACATATAGGAAGATTATTTAGTATAACTAAATATAGTATGTTGATGGAGAATCTATTGGATGATGATTTTTGTTGCATACACATTAAGGCTTACTGGACTATTTTTAGTCGATGGATCAGTGAATCACTTTCTTCCTAGGTCATTTAACTTGTAATATAAATGATTGTATTTACTTATGAAAATAACTTTAAGGTAGGGCATTACTACGCCCTTTTTCTTTTCCCACAAAAAACTGAAAATTGATTACTTTGGTAACATTGTTTATGCTGAGGTATGTGGATGCAGTACCTTGATGACTGAGACTTCATTTATTCATTGCAAATCAATCATTATATAGCCTATGCCCAAGCTGTGATCTTTCTACTTACATCAGGTTTGCATCGAATATTGCCTGTAATAGAAGAAATAAGGTAGAAGCAAAACTTGTTATTTATAAAAAAAACTATTTTACATATAGAGGAAGGGCACCAAAAAAAAATTGCCATGCTCTATACAGTATAATTTTTCTGTCAAACGAACCATGCTATTCACACAGTTGCCCATTGCTGCATGATGCATGTTGCCCATCTTGGAGGTTGCGTAACATCAATGCTATGTATAGCGATCCGACCTTCATATCAAGAATCTGAATTTCCGTAGATCAATGCAACCGAGCATAATGAAATCCACAACTCATGAATCTCAAGCTGTGCCAAGTCACTCTTGTCGCTTGGTAGGGAAAGTCAGGTTCATGTGCATGTAGATCGTGAATCCGCCATCAACCATATAAGGTTGTGCCCAGAGCCCTCACATGTACATGGCATCATCGAAGGGCTGGTACACAGTAACCCTGGCAATGTCCACCACATCGCAAGTCCCTTGATCTCCCTGAGCCCCTTATGACGATCGCCACCTGTACCTCATCGGCGGCTCCGCCCAGCGTTATCTACAATTTGTCCACCAAACTTGTGTCCACCAACATCGTTGTGGGGACTGCGTACGTACTACGGCGAGATGCAGTTGACGTGGACGCCGTGACGTGGAAGCTCGACCGCGGCAACCTTGACGATCTCAGGGATGGCGAACACTGCCGAGGATGCCCCTCATGCTCGCTCGCCTTGCAGAAGATTGAACCCTTTGCCGGCGGCGTCGGCGCCAGCATGATGCCCGCTGCCTGCTTGATCCCCGATAGCCCACCAGCGTCCCGCGCATGTTCACGGACATGATGGCGTCAAACTGCACGAAGTCAAGGCTGGACATCTACGATGTACGTACAGCAGACCCACTCACCCACAACGCCGTTATTGTTGAGAGCTTGACGACGTCCAGCCGGCCATGCATGCTGCGCCTCGGCGGCATCCACACGGCCACGGCGACTCTCGTTCCTGGACGGCGATGTCCCAGGGCACGGAGGATGAATTCGTTGGCATGTAGGATAGATTAGATTGCCTCCTGTATCTTTGATGTAGAAGATTTTTTGTTATGCCATCGTATATCTTTATCTTTATCTTTACCTAATAATTAATCATGAAAATTTCCTACCCCTTTTTTGTCCGCTCCCAAGATTCTGACCGCTCCCTTCTTTCCGTCAAATTTCTGTCCGCTTGTGCGTGTGCAACACGGATACGTGATCGATTTGAGGGGCTTGAGGCCTCACGGTTTGAGGAGGACAAGAAAAAAGAAATAGAAGAGAAGAAAAAGAAAATTATAGAAACAATTTTGTGACACAGAGAAATTTAAGAAATAGAAAAATAAAATAGCAAAATTGTTTTTAACTCCTCTTGACTAGGTCTATATTCTAGGTCGGACTTTATGGCTTAAAGGCCATCACGACGAGTTGTGGTGTTCCCAGAGTGTGTGATGCCATAGAGTGGCGTTCAAGAGACAACCTTGGCAACCAAGGCTCCAGTCCCTGCAAACTCAATGATTCTTCTATATGTGAAGCATCCGGTTGGGGTCAGTGCCCACAATAAGGCTTTATATGAGACACTGCTCGTCGGTGTTGCATTAGTTTAGGTGTTCGGTGTTCTGACCACGTCGCACCATATGTTGCATCACAGTTACATTAGTTTAGGTGTTTGATGTTCTGGCCATGTCGTACCATATGTTGCATCATACATTAAGCTAAAAGCAACAACGTAGTGGCATAGGTTGATGTGGTGGAGAAAACGAACCACAAATGCCACAGATGTTCACACACTAAACAAATTCAATCTTTTCATATAAACAATTATTTCTTTTACACACAAAAAGTAGTATCTATTTTTTATTAATCCGTTGCAATGCACGGGCAATTTTGCTAGTATTTTACTAAGACCTCATCACGCCGTATAGTTCTCCTCGGTACTTTGTTGCTCGCTGGGTGGATTTTCTGCTTTTCTTCTAAAAAGTATATTTTTTAATTAATCTCTATATATAATAACAAAGGTGGGTAATTTATTAGATAATGAAATAGATCCAATGGTCATGGATGCTTATAGACTTTTGATTTGACGGCCAGATGTTTCTGATTAACGTGAGAAGTTCTAGTATTTTTTTTCTTAGCGCATCTGGGAGAGATAACGTGGAGCCTCCGTTGGAGCCTCCAATTAGTAATAGTAAGATTATGGTACATCTATTGTTTGTTAGAGCTCCTTACAAAGAGCTTAAAAACCGTGCCAAAGAAGATTAGTTGGGTTCAATCCACCTGCTATGCATTGTATAGGCAGAATCATTTTTTTTTTCTTTTGGGGTTTGGAAATTCACCTTTGCGAGGTGGTTATTTTTTTTTTCTAAAATACTAGTACACTATATACAATAGATGCACGTAAGCAAGTCCAAGTTGCAAATTAAGTTGAGAGTTCATTGTTGTATATCTCAAATAATAAACATGCTATGAAGATCAAATGTTGCAGTAAATATCACGTCCAAGCTGCAAATTAAGTTGATAGTTCATTGTTGTATCTTTTGAATAATAAACATGCTAGGAAGATAAAATGTTGCAGTAAATGCACAATAACCTCACAGAAAGCAACCACCAGAGCACAATAACCGCTTGCGTAGGAGTCGTACCAAATGCTTTAAAGGAATAGCAGGTTTAGAGCAGTTTTTTAGTGAAAAAGGAGGAATTAGTTTTTTTTTGACAAAAGGCAAACATTCATTAACTAGCAGCAACATGCTGCAAAGGGAGTACAATGTTTAGGATTTACGTTCGAGATAGCCTCGCAAGGGCAGAACTCTAAATGACAAGAGTTTTTGCATGTGAAGTTGCTTGATGAGGAAGCTCGTGGATCCTACCTAAAAGCAAGATTGGCTAAAGCATCAGCTTGGGAATTCTCCATTCTAAGGGATGTGATACACCTGAGTCTCCATACATGAAGATAATCCAATGAATTCCTGAATATGTCGGTTGCACCTCCAATCTGGAACTGACTCTTGTTGACGATTGTTGAGATAATCAGCCAGCACCTTACTGTCAATTAGAAACTTAATATGTTTCATTTGTAGTATGCCTGCAATTTTTGCGGCCAGGCTCAAGGCAGTACTTTCAACCTCTAGGACACAAGAGCAACCTGACACCTTTGCCATGACATGTAGGTTTATTTTTCCAGAAGGATTGGAAATGTGAATTCCCAACCCAGCTTCCCTTGATGAGAAGTTGTCATCATCCGGAGCAATAGCTGCATCAGTGTAGCATAGAGGGGTGTCAGCTAAATTTGGCTGAGAGCAATAGCCAAGAGTAGCCAATTGACAGAGATGGGAAGTGCCTCCGTTCGAGTTCCGTTGTTGTTTGCCTGCATAGACTTGATAAACAAATTTGTTCTTTTGAAGGTTGTTGACAGGATGTGGAGGAGCATCTGAGCTGGAGATTGTATCATCTCCTAGCTCCAAATTCATTGCCCTGATGTGAGCTCGGGCAGCATAATGGACCTGCAAAATAGACCAGCGACGTCCACAGAAGCGAAGCTCATTTCGAGCTTTCCAGATGTACCACAGCGTGGTGAGGAGGCTTGGTGACGAGGCTAATCATGTGATCCTCCTTGGGTTGTGGAGTGATCAACGCAGCGAGTGCATTTTGAACCCCATCTTTCTCATTGGGTAGAGCAGAAGAACGAAGAGGTGGCTTGGCAGAGAACCACACAACTCTTGCAAAATCACAGAAGAAAAAGATGTGAGAATCATTTTCCTGCAAACCACAGCGAGCACAGTTTTTGTTAATTTTTGCGCTCAAGCTCCCGGCTCTTTGACCTGTTGCAAGAGCACAATGCACCAATCGCCAAAGGAAGGTTTTGATAACCGGGGAAAGGGACTTGATCTTCCAAGTTCTGCACAACAGGTGCAGAGACACAGAAGATAAACTTCTTGGGCCCTGCAATGGTAGTCAACCTGCATTTGATTGTTGAGAAAGCGAAAAGCTTCCTTAGTGGAGCATTCATCCTTTTTAGAGGGAGCCCAAATAATCATATCATCAGAATTAGATGCAACAATATCAATTTGTGTAATGAAACTAGTGGCCTCAGCATCGAAGATAGCAGCAATTAAGTCATGATCCCCCCGTGGAGGTGCCCTGTTTCCACAGATCAAAGATAGTGCTGGGTAGAGGTTTGACTGCGACAAGAGTGTTCAAGTGATCATAAATGCTATCCCAAACTCTACACCAAGGTGTTGACCAAATGCTTGAAGAACCATTGAGCACTTGAATTTTACAATTATCAAGAAGAGTTTTTAATAGACATAACGATGACCAAAAAGCAGATTTGGAAGGAGGGTTAGCATTCCAAAAGCTGGTGGAAGGATGGTATTTGGATTTCGGGATACCCGAAAGATAAGCATTGTTACCTATGGCTATTTTCCAGGCAGCATTGAGAAGCAAGCTCCTGTTCACCATTTTGAGATCTCGTATTCCTAAGCCACCTTCTTTTTTGGGCCTGCAAATGTCTTTCCAAGATCTAAAACTGAAACCTGCAGATTCATTTTAATCCCGTATCCCACACCACCAGAATTTCCTAATGATGGAGGTAATCTTGGCGATAAACTTGTTTGAGAAAAGGATTGTGGTCATATAATAGATAGGGATAGAAGCAAGAACAGAATTAATATAAGTGAGCCTACCAGCATGGTTGAGTTTATTAGCTTTAAGTGTGGTAAGTTTGGCTTTGAATTTGTTGATGATGAAGTTGTAGGCTCTAGATCTATCATTATGATTGAAAATTAGAGGGTGCCCTAAATAGATGGAGTTAGGCATGAGGTTCTGAACAGGAAAAATACTCCTTACCTCTTGTTGACCGAGGGCATCAATATTTCTACTAAACACAATTGAAGATTTGGAGATGTTAGGTGTCGACCGGATGCGAAACAAAAATCATGTAGAACCGTTCGATATTATCAGCTTCATGTCTGTTAGCTTGGCCACAAATAATTAGATCATCTGCAAAGAGCAAACAATGTATTCTAGGGCAACCAGGCCCAAGAGTAATGCCATGAATGTTATGAGAGGCAGATAAGTCCTGAAGGGCTATAGACAGCTCATTGATAGCAAGGATATATAAGTAAGGAGAAAGAGGACATCCTTGCTTTATGCCACGATTGGGGTTAAAGGTATGGGTGAGGTTACCATTGATATTCACAGCCATTATGGTGGTGGATATACACTTATAAATCATATGAATGAAATGATCATTGAAACCTTGACGCTTAAGAGCCGAAACAATAAAGTGCCATTCAATACGATCAAAGGCTTTAGCAAGATCTACCTTTAATAAAAAAGCCTTATGTTTCCAACTTTTGAGATTGAAACTATGAATGATTTCCGAGCAATGATAATATTAGAAGCAATGTTCCTACCTTGAATAAAAGCGATCGAGTGGGATGGATGATGCGAGGCAAGTGAGCTTTGATTCTATCGGCAAGAGATTTAGCAATAATCTTATAAATGACATTGCATAAGTTAATGGGCCAATAATCTTTAATGGTTTCAGGAAGTTTGACCTTGGGAATCAAAGTGACATGAGTTCTATTAATATCGGCGGGCGGGGTTCTAGAATTATAAAATTGAGTAACTAATTTATAAACATCCTTACGACCATTCCCATGAAGATTTGTAGAAGCTAGCAATGAGACCATCTTGGCCTGGGGCAGCGTTGTTTCTCATATTTTTGATGATGGTGTGTATTTCCTCCATGGTCGGGGTAGAATTGGTGAATAGATCTTCTTGTAAGTCCTGATCCTCCTGAACATTGATGTGCCACGGTTGTTCCTGGTCACTTGTGTTAGCATTAGAGGAAAAAATGTCCTTGAAGTAATTGCTGACTGCAGAGGCAAGTTGATCTTGGGTAGTGGCATAGGTACCATCAGGATTAAGCAGGTGGGTGATGGTATTCCTTCTGGAACTTTTGATGATTGATTGGTGGAAGAAACTGGTATTCCTGTCCTCAGCAACAGACCAATTCTTTTTATATCTTTGTCTATGGTAAGCCGCTTCTTTATCTCTACTACATATAATGCACCAAAAAAATATTACTAAAGCCACACAACAAATTATCCCACATAGTCATTATCTCTCCTAATCTCTCCTAAGTACACCTAAACAAATGTACTCACAACAAACCATTCATTCAAAATTAAAGGACGAGATTTACTCTAAGTCTCAACTTTCTCTTACTCACCCACATCGAACGGTCCAGATTTCTCGGATCAAACCTTCCTCGCTCATCCTCTCCCCACGGGCGACGCGCACGCCGCCTCGTCTTTCCACCCCTCCGCACGCGACGCGAGACGGACTTCCCGGAGCGAATCGTTTCCTCTCCCTGACTCTCCAACCGGAGCCAGGCCGCGCGCGAGGGCGCGTACTGCCGCCAGGGAGTGCCTCGCCGGGCCGCCGCCGCCGCTAGGACGCGCCGACAGGCGCCCTTTCGTTGGAGTTCGTGCGCGCATGGGAGGTGATGGCGCCACCGTCCACGGCCATGGCGAACCCGGCCTCCGGCGGATCCAGGTGGCGCCCCCTCTCCTCGTCCATCTTGTCCGGCGGCACACATGGATCTGGTCCGGAACATGGCGGCACCCGCATTACCGTCATCTGCGCTCCCAAGTTCTCGATTTCTCTTTGCCTCCCTCGATCTCAAACTCCTTTCCCATTCATACATGGATCTGACCTCATGCTCCCTCTTTCTTGTAGGCGTCCGGGTGCTCAAGGGCTGGCCGTCCTCCTCAGCTACAGAGGCAGCTCGTGAGGTCCGCCATGTGCACGCCTTGGGGTGATGCGATCTGATCCAGCCGACCCAGCAGGCTAAGCAAGGTACTGACAGTGGTACCTATCATTGCTCGTGTGCAGTTGTGTGGGGGAGTCGTGTACACATCCATTTCAGACTGATATTTCGGAGAGTCTAATTGTTAGTCCAGTTCGTTTTAGTCGGTCCTGCTTGGCATTAGAATTAGATAGGGTGGAGTTGGTTTGTACAACTGATGTCACCAATCACGGACACTTGAAGTGTATGCCTGATGAATTAGATAGCGTGGAGTTGGATTGTAGAATTGTGGTCAGTAATCTGTTGTTTGATAGTTTCATATGAATCATGGACACTAGAAGTGTATGCCAGATGCACGCCGTGGGGCGATTCGGTGCCTGCTGCCTGATGCTTCAACCATGTCATGTGTGTGCCCTCCACGTTTAGTAGTCACATGTTTAAAGTATTTGTGATTGCATAGCAATGGAAATAAAATAAAAGAAGCAGTTGTTAAGGTAGCTGCACTAATAGTAGGATGTGTTCTTGTGCCTGCTTCGATATCAGTGTGCGAGGTGTGATCCCTATAGGAACTGGTAAAGATGTCCAGTCCATATATGGGTGAGCAGTCTGTCCACTCCATGATAGCACAGCTGCATTTTATTCTTTGCACAATTTAGCACCGGGACACTTGTTCACATGCATTGATTGATGGGTACACTTTTCATATACATATGTAACATTTCACTTCACAATTAATAGCTTTCACCTGTTTCTTGTTACTGTTGTGGTGTCTTTTGTCTTGTGAACATATATGCCTTGTTATTTATCAATGTGCAAGAACGCAGATGGAGTCTGCATTACTAGCTGTTTGGAGCACTGCAGACTTCTGTGTGTTTTCAGTTGTAGTAACTTCTAATTGCAGACTTCTATGTGTTTTCAGCTATGGATGAACTAGATTGAAAAGTTGTAGTACTTGTGCAAAACTAGGTGGACAGCAGCACAACAGATTGGCTCTTATCTCAGGTTAGCAGCACTCGGCAAAGACTGTTCAGGTTTTTCTCAAACACTATTCTCTCTCACTTAAAAAACTGAACTGTGAGTTATATTCTTTCCTATCAGTTGATACTCTATCTAGGTCTGGCATTGTTGCAAACAAGCTTTCGGTGAGTTCTTCACTTTTTCTTTCTTGGTTCATTTTCTTAATTCAAGTTCTCTGTGTAACATGGTATTGTACAGCTAGGCTAGGCTTTGCAATAGTTCATTGCCCTAAATTGCTTCAAAAATGGCTGATTGATTGTTTATTTTTTACCAATTTTGCCACGTCAATGAATAGATGGCTTAAATATTTCAGAAATGAAGTTACTTGTTAGCTTTGGACAATTTCTTTTTGCCTAAATATTTCACGGCATCATTTGTTTCTCCTCTTAATTAATTGGTACTTGCTGGCTGAAACAATATTTATTGAGAATACACAAACTTGGACATGGCAATGAGTATTGTTTTCTCTCCTCTATGTGCAAGATGGTTACAGTGAAAGAGCTAGGACATGGGATGATGTTTCTGAAATGCGATCAAGTGGTCTAGATGCTTGGGTCCTTCTGCCATTTTAAGATATGAAATCAAACAAAAATTCACGAAACTGATCCATAGACTGTAATCAAATTTGAAGATAGCTAGCCATGAGATATCATAACTATTTCTGCTGATTTGCAGTATGAGGTGTACTGAACCCGCATCATAGAGTGCATGACTATGATACATACATCTAATTTCAATTCTATTTTCCATGCAGTGTAAAACCCTCAGCTGCCACTTGATATAGAGGATCTGACTATGATGGGTGAGGGGAACAATGACATGGAGAAGCAGATTTCATAACAAAAAAAAGTCAGGTATACTTATTTGCTATGCTGAATTTTCACTTGCTCCAAATTTTTCCCTGCATATTTATTCTGGACAACTTTGTGTCATAAATGCTTTGAATTATTTCGTCCGTGCTATACATGTGTCATCAAAATTTAGAGGCGCAGTCTGGATTTGTTATATGTGGAAACCTGAAAATTTTGTTTTGTGGAAACCTGAAACATTAACAAATTCGATTCCAATATTAGAACTGGTACTTCCTGGTTCAGATCATTTTGATTTCAATTCCTTTGTTCTTGTTTGTGCAGAAAGTACACGTGGTTGGGTTTTTGGCATTACAAGCTTCTCGAGATGGTTGCTAAGCAAGGGGTGGAGTTTCATTCAAATCAAAAATCAAGTCAACCTGCTGTACTAGAACCTATGTAGACTAGAACTATGGTAAGTTGAGAAGTTGGGTATTGATTATAAGTTAACCTGCTTATAAGTTAGTACTGCACTGTGTAGCTGTTTTACCAAATTTCTGATGTGTTTAAGCTTGCATCAAATCCATGGAGTTTTTCTTAGTAAGGCCATGCTATCCTTGTTTATCTGCAGCCTGCCTTGGGCCAATGAAATCTAGGAGTCCTGTAGACATTTTAATTTTCAGTGCTCTGCATTCATTTTTGTGTGTCTAGCCTCTACTGATTATATATTAACAATATTAACTTCACCATACCACTATAACTGCTAAGATAGATGCACATTGAAGAGTGTCATGGTTTGGCTCATGAAATTGATTATGACATTGTTTGGGATGATGGAATCCAAGGTGCTATTTTTCTTAGATTTTTTTTGGTTCCAGCTGTATTAATCCTTTTACTGTGAATGATCTTTTTTTGGGTTTTTCTTCCATGTCATGGCCTCATGGGTGATATAGATGGAGGAACACGAGTGCATTCCACATGCCTCTGTTTAGGTTCAGAGTAGACAGTTCAGTTGATTGTTGGAATAGTATGCATATGTTAGCTAGAATTCAGTTTCAGTTCAGGTTTTAGATTTCAGTGTATTGTTAGGTAGCATTCAGGTTTATGTGAAATGTTGGTAGCCTTCGTGCTTCAGTTAACTGTGCATTCTGTTATTCAGCCCGTATTGTCAGTTGGTAATCTTCAGGCTTTATATGCCTTACATGTTGTTTGTTGCAGATTCAAACCACGCATGTACTGCACTTCATTCGCACTAGAGATCCATCACATGCACCAGCGATTTTGGAGTGGCGGGCGGCGTGGAGCGACTCAAAGGCGCTGTGGCCTAGGGATAATCGGTGGTGCTGTGGTGACCGCCACTTGCTGTACACTTTTGTGGAGGCTAATGGGAAGGAACGGTAAGGTATTTGAAGCTATGGGAGAGAGAACGGGAAAATGGCGACGCATCAAGTGCCCCATTGCCTATCTTAAACGATGCCAACTTTTTTTCGCTTTCTGCTTAGATGATTTCTTATGTAAAGTATTCCCCGGATTGTATACATGGTCAAATGCAACTGCAAAGTTAAATTATGAAAAGAAAAACATGTGTATCCTCAGGATGAAGTCATGGCGTGACCACGAGCTTATCAGTTGATATATGTTGAACTTAATGATGAGCTTAGCAGCCTGAAACAATTGCGTGAGACAAAAGAAAAAATCGGCTGTTTTTAAATGAAACCGTAGCAACGCATGGGCACTATACTAGTTAGCTAGTAGGTTCTCATGCTGGGAGATGAGATGCTGCTGGAGGCTGGGATTCTGCTGATTGGGAGGAAGCATCTGGAGATTGAGCAGCTGATCCTCAATTTGCTGTTGCATGTCATAATTTTTGGGTTTGGTTTTTTGCCATCATTGAAGATCCTTGGCTAGAAAGAAGGTTTTGAGGTGAAAAGGCATGCGAGCAGAATTTTGCCAACTAATTTTAGCCACATTCTCATATTCATCATCAAGGAGCCACCAATTTTCAAACCTAAAATGCTTATGAGGCCTTTTCCTGTGGGAATTCAGCATGGCAATAATGGGAGCATGATCACTTCTAAACATTGGTAAGTGATAAATCATAGTATGAGGAAAAATATAGCACCATACAGCATTAGCCAGAAATCTGTCAAGACGCTCGTAGGTAGGTCGAGAATCAAACCTTTTGTTAGTCCAAGTGTAAGCAGGGTCATTGTAACCCAAATCAAAGAAGCCACAATCTTTAGCAAGAGTATAGAAGGTGGAAATTAAATGAGGATTAGCCGGAGTGGGTCCAAGCTTTTCCTTAGCATCCATAATGTTGTTCAAGTCACCCATGCAAATAAAAGGTAGGTTATGATGCAATAAAACAAATGAGCGAATCTTCCTCCAAATCCAAGCAGTTCTAAGTTGATGCGGATCCCCATACACACAAACTAACCCGACGTTCTTCCTAATCGAACTAATGTAACAGCGAGCTAAAATATAAAAGCAACAGGAATCGACTACATCTACTTGAACTTGATCTCTAGACAAAAGCCATAAACCACCCGATAAACCTTCAGCTAAAACAATATGTACATTGCCAAGGTTGAATCTATTTATTAAGCTAGTTCTAGAGAAATGATTAGTCCTTGTTTCGGAAACAAAAATTACCTGAGCATCAGAAGCGGCAATGAGACGGGCGAGATGGCGCATCTTTGGACTGTCAAGGCTCCTGCCCACGCCCTGACAGTTCCACGACAGGAAACTCATGACGCCTGCAGCGTGTTATGGGCTGGCGCCAAAGCCCGGGTGGCAGAAGCTTGAGCAGCGACGTCCGAAGGCGGTGGCGAGTTTGACTGGAGACCCGGACGGAGCTGCAGATCTCGATGAATCTACCCACGAGGCAACAAGCGGCTAACTGCACACGAGCGGAATCACGGCAGACCAACGTCGCAGGCTCTTACCCTTCCTGTTTCTCTTCTGCCGCAAGGTGCGGCCTGCAGGCTGCTGCCGTTGGACCCGGCTCCCGGCAGCTTGCGCAGAAATGAAGGAGAGTATGCTGTTTATTGCTATTGGACGGGGTAGAGACGGGGAGTCCGCGGCTGGTGATGCTGATGCAGTTGCAGTGGCGGAGAGGATGCAAGAGGCGAGGATGAAGATGGCGCGGATGCTGTGGGCGTGACGGCGGCGGCGCGATTCCGAGGACGCGGAGATGAGTGCTGCAAGCTGACGCAGCGGCGTGCTGCTGCTGACTCTCTCCTACTTGTTGAATCAGAAGTTGATTCGGTCTCGGGCAGGAGACGGTTTCGGCCGGAGAAAAGCAGATGGATCGATAGATCAGGCAAGGAATAATAGATTACTGGATAGGATCGGTAAGGAATTGAGATGGAAAAGGAGATCGGATTGGGAAGCAAGATGCAGCTACAGGAGCCAGGGAGCCGGCATTCCGCCCAGAAACTTGGAGAGCATGCAGGATCCCACTGTTTTTCAAAGGAGAAATTAGTTAACGTGGAGTCCTATCAAACAAAGGCCTAAGTTTTTCTTCGAGTTAACAAAGGTCTAAGTTGAGTTTAGTCCTGTTCTAATGTGCTATACTTGTAGAGTTCTTTATTTCATCACGAGATAACCCCATTTGCATTGAGCCAAGGGAAACACACGAGTTTTTAACAGGAGAGATCGAAGGAGAAAAGCATCAAGAGCTGGTACAGCCTGAACTCCGTCTGAATACTAATAGAATTCCTGATTTGATATTTGGAACAATCATGCTATTTTTATTGCAATTTTCATATCTACATCTATATTTATATTTATTTATTTTGTATTAAAACCAGCAATTTTTTTTTTTGCCAATGTCTGATGTTGCTTAGCAGTCGGAAACTCTCTAGCGGACGGCGTACGATGTTACTTAGCATATAGCCTCATTGCTCTCCTTGACGACGTACGAGTGCCACGAACCGCACGTCGCGGTGGCCGGGAACTCCCACGAGGGAGCCGTGCGTCCATAGACTTCGCCACGAACCGCGGCGCAGCCCGATACTTCCACCGCACAGCTCTGTTATGAACCACGGCTCCCGCATGTCCTCCTGCTCATCAACGTTCATTTTGCATCCTCGACGATGCCATGAATTCCAGCAGCTTATCGTTAACACAACGCATCAGAACTTCTTCTTGCAATATTTACACTTACTTGCTACAACAATTTATCATGGTCCTAACACCGCCTGCCTCTCCTAACGGAGGTTAGGACTAACACTCACTTCCTCGGTTCAGAAATAAAGTGCATTATAACCATTGAGAGTTGTCCCCAAATACAGTATATATATCTGGGAAACAAGAAATGAATATTTCTTTAAATACCAAATACAGTGTATTTGGGAAACAAGAAAATAATATTTCTTTACATAAGACTACCTTATTAGAAAACTTAGTCTCTCCATCCTTAATGCTTACCACATTTTCATAAGTAAACTTAAATTGCACCATTTAATAAGAACAAAATTAAATTTCAATAGTAGAAAATTAAGTGAGGGATACATGTGTCTATTGCCCTCTCTTATTTTGTTTAGAGGAGGTACAACTCGGTAGTTTAGATACATCCTTAATACATGCGTCTATTGCCCTCTCTTATTTTGTTTATAGTAGAAAATTAAGTGAGGGATACATGCGTCCATCGCAACAATTATAGTCGTCCATGTTGCAATAGAGCCTCCTGTTGCGATTAAATTTTTGTGACACTATAAATACAAGTGGTTGGATTAGGGTAAAACTTTTGTAGTGATTGAACAATTTGTGTCAAAGAAAAGATCAAAAGTGCATATGCTAGTTTCATGACATTTTGGACTTGCTAAATAAGATAAAAAAGCTTCACCTATTTGGTCACATAAATGTAATGGAACTTTAGAAAACTCAAATGTACATAGCCACCTCGACAAAATGTTGACTTATCTCATGCCATATAAAAAGTATAATATTGTAAATTGTGCGTGTGTATACATAGCTCCACAACAATATTCATTAGGAACCTAGTACATCACTTTGTTTTGCGGTAGTTTACCAAAATAACCATAGTAAATGAATAACTTCTCCGCTTAATGAAATACGGGTACAATCCCACTCGTGAAAAAAAAATGAACTACAAAATTATATATATAGTGGTGAACCATTTTCACTCAATGCATGCAAGAGGAGATGTGTCGATTACTCAAACTTGATAGTAGTGTCGATAACACTGAGCCAGGCTTCAATCCAACAGGGAAAAATTTCAACCCATAAACTTGATCTTAGTATTAACAACTGTGCCAGGCTTCAATCCAATATCGAAAAAATCATCACTGTTGCGGTAGTTATCAGGCGCCACAGAAAAGCGGACGGAGAGGGGGCCCTTGAGCGGTGTCTTGAGGTCTTGTGTGAAGGTCTTGGCTGGCGATTCCTTCATGTCCTCATGAAAATCAGTGGCGAACCTCTCTCTGATGGCCAGCTCATGGATGGGGAGGTTGGCGGTGAGGACTAGGTGGCTGTAATCCTTGGTAGTGCCCTCGCCGACCTTCAGGGTCACTATGTCGTCGCCGCACAGTCCAATGGCGAACAATGCCGCCAGCGCCGCTATGGCGAGCAGGAAGGAGGACGAGGAGGCCATTGGTGACCTGACAACTTATTAGTAGGAGTACTTACCTTATTTCCTGATCGATCGAGAGGGAGGGAGGGATATGTGTTGTGGTTATTGTTGCGGGTTGCAGCAGCTGGCCGGTTGCGTATTTATGGGCTGCGTAGGGAAGAAAATTAGGCATTGACGTACGACATGCATGCCACCAAGATCTCTGGCCGGCTTGTTTGTGGACGAACACTTGTTCAGTTGCCACAAATAGATCCTTGCTAAGTTGTCCCGGTTGTCTTGCTTTCAGGCAAAAGAAGCGCAGGACATGCAGACCTCTCATCGAGCATGGGCCATATATGCAGTCCTTATTTTTTTTTCTCTAGTACTATTTTGAGTATAAGATATACAGAAAAATTCACACCGTGACCTACTTAAACAAAATTAGTACTCTTTATAGTTAAAAAGGATATTGGTTGCCTGTTGGGAATAACATTCTTGATGGTTTTCAAGCCTTTCCTGATGGTTTTTGGCAGTTAGGAAAAAGGCGTGGTATGGTAGTGTGTATCCCCATCACTGAGAGTCTGGTTGTCTCGGTTCAAAATCCAGTACTGAGGGGGGTTTGAACAGGCAATGAATGTCAAATTTGGAGTAGTGATAGCATCATATGACGGCCAAGCAATACAAGCATCATCATATATGACATCATCTAGCGCGTGTGTTAAATATCAATATTTGCCCATAGTAGTACAAAACACAGATATACATAGTACATACTTGTTTCCACTTTATTTATTTCCTTACGATGTGTATACCAAGCACATCACTCGGTAGACGACACTAGCACGGCATGGAAGGGTTTTGCCGGATTCAACACGGTGGCGTAGCGGTCATGGAGGTCCATGACCTCCAATCCAATCCCATCATCACCATCAGGCAGTCTCCACTCATTCCTGTGCAGAATCGATGCCAACAGCAACGGCACAGACCGGGCGGTGTAGTCCATCCCAGGACACACCCTGCGCCCGGCACCAAACGGCCTATACGCATCTTTCACCATAGCCGAGTACACCTCCTGACCATCCAAGAACCTCTCGGGTATGAACTCCTCCGGACGAGGCCATGCGCTCTTGTCTCTTCCAATAGCCCACAGGTTGATGATGATGCCTGTCCCTTTCGGCACATGGAATCCACCTAGATACACGTCGTCTGCCACCACCTCACGCGGTATTAGAGGTACTGCTGGGTGTAGACGAAGCGTCTCCTTCACCACGGCATGGAGGTATGGTAGCTTGTTGAGGTCGCTCTCGGTGATGAAATCTTTTGACCCTAGTTGCTCTGCGAGCTCCATGTTCACCTTATTCATCTTCTCAGGGTGGCGAAGCAGCTCCGCCATCGCCCATTGCACGGTGACCGTGCTCGTGTCACTCGCCGCGATGAACATATCCTATACACTACAGGAATCCGCGGCTTTGCCGACAGCTTAAAGCTGTCGGCAAAGACCAATATACTGTCGGCAAAGGGTTTGCCGACAGGATTTCCCTATTCCTGTCGGCAAACCGCTGTCGGCAAAAATCCTGTCGGCAAACAGGACTTTGCCGACAGCAATCAGGGCGCGGTCGGCGTACTTTCGCCGACAGCCACCCGGTCTGTCGGCGAAGGAACAGCGCCGTCAACTCGGCTGCCGTTCGCTTCGCCGACAGCCAGGGCTGTCGGCAAAGTCGCCTGTTTGCCGACAGCCAGGTCAACATGGCTGTCGGCAAAAAGGGTTTTTATTTTTATAAAAAAAATCAAAAGTTCCTTTACAAGCCATAATTAATTTTCATTACAAATTTGGCTGTCGGCAAAGGGTTTTTATTTTTATAAAAAAAAAATCAAAAGTTCCTTTACAAGCCATAATTAATTTTCATTACAAATTTGTACAAAGTTAAGCTCTGCCACAATATTCACTATTATGCTGCCAGCACCCCTGCCCGAGTCCCATCAGCTTACCATTATCTGCAAACTTAAGATAAAAATACACAAAAGTTTGAATGAGAACTGATGGTACTAGTACTTGCAGCTAACATTCTTGAGCCTGAGACAAGCTAACTCTATTGACATATAAGTATGTACAGACTAGTAAGCTCCCAGGCAAACAAAAACAAATGAAGCACTATTTTCTATTTAACATTAGTAAGCAAGTATTTCAAGGATGCTATACTGCATATAGTAATTGAACTGGTCCTGAACAGCAGTTGTAGATTAGGTGAGCTTGAGGTGAGAATCATAGCATTGAATCTTCTACATATACAGACTATTACCGGGAGGCAAATACTGTCAATTTCAAATTGCAGGAAGCTATATCATCTGAATTAGCATTCGATTATAATATGAAGGGTATATGGGCTAACACATCAAGAAGATAAACATGATGGCATACGTTTAAGCTAATCATTTAGTGTGCACAAGTCATTGTAGTAAAGTAGTGCTAAATTGTGTCAGCACCTTAGAGATTGTCAAAGCAGGGCTCCACTACTCCTTAAGAATGTCAAGACATATGCTTCCATTACTATTGATATTTGGATGGAAGACCTTCGTCATAAAAGATACCTAAAAAAGAGAGAGTTCTATGTTAGTGAACAGAAACATAAGACAACATACACAGAGACTACATGCAAAAGCACATGCAACAATTATCGCTAAATAATCGCGCTTCATGCAACAATAAATGGATCCAACGATAAATGGCATCAGCATCAGTTAAGCACCAAGAAACTTGATGAAAAGCGGCGGTAATGACGTTACTAGTAAATGGTATGAACATAATCAAAATTCAGATGGGCATTGTATTTCTCTCAAGCATAGTGGGTTGATATTCCCAAGAAGCACAAACTAGGCCCATCCTGAGGCAATACTAGTTATATCAAATCTGAATCTCAGCAAGGAACCAGAATTCAGTTGATTGTTCAACTGAATTGCAATCCAACACCCCAGATAATTCCATTTTAAAACAAATTTGGGGCTATGCCAATATTGTAATCTGAACTAGTACAAATGGTATTGTTTGTACAAAGGTAGGACTGGAAATCCGCATAATGCAATTAATTCCCATGTATCCCAAAGTATTCAAAGAATGTCTTTTCATAAAGTATATTTGAAAACCAGAATACGATAACCCAAATATTTGGGGCACATTAATTATATCTGCCTCTAGTACTACTTGCATGCATGGAGGGAATACAGAACATGAATATAATATGTGCTGCAAAATGAACTGAGTAGACACTATAAGTAGTTTTATTTTATACTTACCCAATATACACTGGGTAGCAGAACTTAACATCAATGTAGAATAGGATGTTTTTCAAGAAACCATGATATTCAGTATAAAAGTAACGCACAGAATTGAGGGAATGGCCAAACAGAAACTGCTCAAATGGATTGAAACACGTTACATATTTACATGTCTATCATAAACCCATGTAAATGTTTGCCATGGTGCAGATATTCCATTACTAATTAGTTCCTGAAAAAAAGTTAGATTATTTGTTGCCACACTGCTAGTTTAAGAATTACAGAAACATGGTTTTTACTAATCATGGTTTTTAGTCTAGTTGCTGGAATATATCATTCCATGTTCTTACTAAGGAAAACATGTCAGTTCCTTTCTACTAAAACATAAATATAAATTCACCACTTTAAGCTAGGGTTATACAAAGTCTGAACAAAGAAAATTCTTAGCTAAAACAACAGGCCCAACAATGGGGTACAAGATTAATTCAATGGCAACCATACATACATTCCTCGAACATCAACAATATGATTTGAAGAAATTTTCAGTACAAATATACCAGTTTTATGCATCATATTGTATTCTTATAACTGAATTCCCATTGTGACTCCAATAAGGAAATGCTGGATTAAAAGCATATGGACCATGCCTCCTTGAAACAAAATGGATGCAATCTACTAGTCAAGCTAGCAGTTAAGCACCAGTTAACTACACTTGACAAGCTTTAGGGCCTTAAGCATTCCATAGCTACAAAGAAATCATCCTACTGAACAAATGAGAAGCACAATCAATTGGTAGTTGCACCAGTCTCATTCCAAATTGAGCCAAACACAAATTATTTCTAAACAAGCATGTCCAAAGAAAACAATTGCTACCTAATTGCATGAAATTCTGATCTTGTATGAAAGGAATACAAACAGACCAAACTGTGCCATGACTAAAGTCTAAAACTGATACGCAATCTTGGACCTACGCTGATGACACAATGGTTCCTGCTTGCCAATTACCTTTATATATAAAATACAAAGAATGGCACCACATAAGCTTGAAAGTGCAAACAGCAGGCAAAACGATACAGGTGGCAAGCTATACAAGCTTCCATATTCTAATCATATATCATATAGGAAGAAACTCTGTTTATTCCACACAAAACTAACCAAAACTGACAGCGAGTTTTGAAAGCCAACATCCTCCTTCCACCTCCATGAAGGAGGTAACTAAGAGCAGATTGCCCTTTTCAGGTTTCTACTAGTTGCAACAGCATGTTTGCAATCCAATCAAGCAGTCAAGGTAGTAGCTGAGATCCAGACGACTAAATTTCTCTCTTGCACACATTCAATTAGCATACTACACTATAAGCGTTTCACTGACCAAACAAGCACCCTACCAAAACAGTAGCAATTACTTAGCAAATGGGCGGCGACATATCAGTGGGACTCGAAACAAACAACATCTATCAACAAGTCATGTCCAGTTGTACATAAAAACAACATCATCTCAGTCCCCGCACTTCTGATTTGTTGCACAAAACAACGAATTCCATTTTTCTGCTAAACCAGCAGCCATAGAAGAAAGTTACACCGCAGGGCGTAGCGTAGTCTCACTCACCTGTGCGGCGACGGTGTGCGAGCGCGTGGGGAAGAGCTTGGTGATGCAGGCGGTGTTGAAGCCGTGCTCGGAGAGGCCGATCGCCGCCCGCAGCCCCGCGCCGCCGGCCCCCACCACCACCGCGTCGTAGGTGTGGTCCACCACCGTGTAGGACGACTGCAAGTTGAGCAAATCCCATGAACAAACCGAATCAAATCAATCAGTCCCCGCATTCTCGGAACGAAACCACCCCCACCGCATCACACTACAGCCCAAATTCCTCCGAAAATAGGCAAGTTTCCCATCGAACAAATCCGTCTGGACAACGGCGAATCGCCGATTCCACGATCAGCGAACGCAAACCAAGTGCCAAAATCTCCGAAAAAGCAAACCGGATCGATCGAGTATTCGAGCGGAGTGAGGCGGATCAGGAGGAGTACCGATGCGGTGGAGAGGAGGCGGGAGGCGGAGGCCTTGGCCCGGGAGAGGCCCCGCGAGACGCAGCCGCGCCACATCGCGCCCCGGATCTCGCGGCGGCGGCGCGCGCGCGGGGAGGGTGGTTGGAGGCGGCGAGGCGGGGGTGGTGGAGAGGAGAGCGGCGGCGGTGGGAGGGAGCAGCCGGTGGGAGAGAGAAGGGAGTGAGATGAGGGAGAGAGGGTGGCGGCCGGTTGGGGGTGGGGGTGAGGGAGTTAGGGTTTGGGTGTTTTATATAAGGGATGGGGGTGATGGGCCATTGGGCCTATTGGGCCGGCGCCTTTGCCGACAGCCCGGCCCAGGCGGCTGTCGGCAAAAAAATTTCCTTTTTTTTTTTTAAAAATCGCTTCGCCGACAGCCCAAAATTAAAACCTGTCGGCGAACTCTCTTTGCCGACTGCATTCAAGTGCAGTCGGCAAATAAAGTTTTAAATTTTTGTTTTTTATCCATTTTTTTCTGGGTCCTTCCTACCATAATTACATCTCAAATTCAAAACTTGGGGAGGTTTTGAGTTATTTAGCTATATTTCATTAATTTTTTTCCTTCACTTGAATTTTCCCGCATTATTCAAGTTTGAACCTATGAGTGCATGAAATAATGAAACTTTGGCCTTCGAAAAATGATATTCATGGTGGGGAGTGTGTTTTAAGGCCGTGTACCAAATCTCACCCAAAAGTTCCAAGTCCTTGTCCACGTAACAAGATGCTCCAGGAGTGGTAAAAGTGTTTTTTAATTATATAAAATCCAAACGAAGTCGAAAAATCACGAAACTTGACGGGGTTTCGTGTTATCACATGTGGAGGCTATGGAAAAAATTTGAAAAAGTTTGGAGCAAATTGTGGCGTCACATGCTCAAAATCCAGACAACTCCACATGTGATCACAAGTGAGATGTGTGTAGTTGTCTGGGTTTTGAGCATGTGACGCTGCAACTTGCTTCAAACTTTTTCAAATTTTTTCATAGCCTTCACATGCGATAACACGACACCCCGTCATGTTTCATGATTTTTCAACTTCGTTTGAATTTTATATAATTAAAAAACACATTTACACTCCTGGATGGCCGTGTTACGTGGACAAGGACTTGAAAATTTTGGGTGAGCTTTGGTACACGGCCTTAAAACACACTCCCCACCATGAATATCATGTTTCGAAGGCCAAAGTTTCGTTATTTCATGTACCTGCAGTTCAAATTTAAAAAATGCGAGAAAATTCAAGTGAAGAAAAAAAATTAACGAAATATAGCTAAATGTTTCAAAAAGGCCCAAATTCAAACATGTGATTGTAAACAATGTATCTAGGAAACAAAAAAATTTTGAAGTCAAAATTCGAAAAAAAAAATATTTTTGCCGACAAAGACATACGAGGTCGCTCGGCAAAGAGCATAGTTTGCCGACAGCATTCAAAGGCCGTCGACAAACCACGACTTTGCCGACAGCATTCAAAGGCTGTCGGCAAACCTGCTCTTCGCCGACAGCTTGGGGAGGCTGTCGGCAAACTTTGCCAACAGCCCTAACGGCGTGGCTGTCGGCGAAGCAAACGGCGGCGGCGCCGTTTGGTCGAGCCAGCGCTTCACCGACAGCCTTGTTTTGCCGACAGCCTGGCTGTCGGGAAAAAGAATCTTCGCCGACAGCCTTTCGTCGCCGACAGCCTGTGGATCTGGGGCTGTCGGCGAAGTAACCTTTGCCGACAGCTGGCTGCGGCTGTCGGCAAACAGCTGGTTCGTCGACAGCCCAGATCCTGGCTGTCGGCAAACCCCTGGGCTGTCGGCGAACAGCCGGATTCCTGTAGTGATATATATAACCCATTATCGATGTTGGTTATGTTCCATGTAATATATATGATGCAAAGTTTATCTATGATAGTTTTTGACTGTATACACGTACTGTTAGAAATGTAGTGATCTGTTGGCGCTTGAGCTTGGACATGGCCATCTTCGAGAGGAGGACATCCAAGATGTCATTGTGCTTTTTGCCGGAAGCTAACCGTTTCTCGATAATCACCTCATCAAAAAGAACCTGAACAGCTTGGCCAGGTGCGTGGAGATGCGGCGGCGCGAGCCGAGGAGGTGTTCCAGCGGCGCTAGGAAAGGGAAGGCGTCGGAGACGCTGGGCTTGGACCACTCCTCGAGCACGGGCACGACTAGGCTCTTGAACGTCTGTGCCTTCTGTTCATCACGCATGTCCACGACGTCCTCCGGGAACAGAACGTTTGACACGACGTTGAGCACCGAGCCGTTCACGACCTCCCGGATGTTCACCGGCCTGCCGGAGCCGGCGCACGCCCTCACGTGCTCGGCGAGCTGGCCTGCGCGGCGTTCCAGGACGGTGCGGATCTGGCCGGAGGAGAAGCCAGCGCCGATGAGCACGCGGAGCTGCCGCCACAGCTGGTCGGAGCTGGGCAGGAACACCATGGATGTGGTGCCGTACGACAGCGCGCGCACGTTGTCCGGGACGAGCCGCGCCGCCAGCGCCGCGTCGTTCTTCACCAAGGCCTCGTGGGCGACGGCCGGGGAGGAGATCACCGCCATGGCGCGGGTCAGGCCCAGCCGGAGGTACACGATGGGGCCCTAGGCTTCGGCGAGGCTGACGAGGCTCCAGTGAGGGTTGTGGCGGAGCGGGCCGATGACGTAGAGGAGGTTGCCGAGGAGTGGGTAGCCGGCGGGGCCAGGTGGCTGCGGCGGTTTGTTGAGAGTTGTCGCCAAAGTACGCTTCTTGCTCTGCGAGGATCTGTGCTGCAGGGTGGCAATGGTGAACGCCAGCAGTGCCACTGTGTAAGCAGCAAGCGACACCAAGAACTCCATCCTTGTTTCACTGTGTTTTAGTGTTTGTGTGCTTTTTGTTGAGCTAACCAGCACGGCAAGGTATATATAGATGTGTATTGTGTGTTTGGTGCTAGCCCTAGCTTAACTCGAAACAAGTGTGTAGTACAATCCAAGTACATTATTAAAAACGAATGTGATGCTACTCCTGTTGAAAAGGCCATGATTCGACCTACGTAGAGAACTACTTTGCACTGACAATGTCCTTTCAGTCCGGCAAAAATAAAAAATAGGAAGTGTGGACGATTCTATTTCAAGTTAGCATCGCTTTCACGTTGTACACGTGGCACGATTTTAAATGCTGTTGGAGCAAACAAATTAAGTATGGGCTACTGGAGCTAGCACGACAATTTCCCTATTCGTCGGCTCCGACAAAAACAATTGTAATAGATCTGCCAGGGCCCCTTCTGATTCGGTTTTTCTTTATTTTGGCGAACCCTCTGATTCGATTTCAGTATCATTCTCACGTTGAAAATTAAAACAATTAATCCTCAAGAGCTCACACTTGAACGTCTGTGCCTTCTGCTCATCACGCATGTCCACAACGTCCTCGGAGAAGAGAACGTTCGACACGACGTTGAGCACCCTTTTTGTTGACCAAATTAAATGAGAAGAGATTTTTTTTTAAATAATAAGAAAACAAGGCTGAGATAATATCAACCTTTTTGCTGTAGAATGTGATGGAAGGATATGTCAAAATGACAACCTAGAACAACGTAGTATATATGTATGTTAAATATGGAAACATATCGAGAAATAAGGAGCTTATTTCTTTCTCTCGACCCAAGTTGCTCTTGCATATAGGAAAAAGTCTAAATACCCCCCTGAAATATCAGCATCGGTGAAGATAATCCTTTCAACTACAAAACCAACTATTTAGTTCCTTAAAGTATGATGAATGGTCTAAATCACCCCCTGGGCAGTATCGATGGGCGGTTCTGCCCACCTGGCATGCTGCCGTGGCATGCCGGCCCGCCTGTCAGCTCCCAGGCGCAAATACGCTAGAGAGCTCCTGCGGATGAGCGCGCAGCTCCGCCGCCGAGAGGCGAGCGTGCTCGTGCTGCCCATGTGCTCTGTAACATCCAGGATGTTAATCATGATTTAGCTCTGCACATCACCGGCATAATCATATCATTTGCAGTGCATCACAGTCTTGATATGCATTTTACCTCGATGCTTGGTTAGGCCTGGACTGCTTGTGTTTAGGATAAGGTAATACAAGTGTTTGATAATTGACCACTAAAATAATCTAGACATGATTAGGACACCAAATGAACCTAGGGTTATGTTAACAAATTTGGTTAATCTTGCTTCTACGTCTGTTAATCATGGTAGGCCTACAAAAGTGCTTGCTTTGACCGTTTCAAAAGAGTTAGAAAGAAGCTTTGATGCACCTTAAACCTTTTCTTTGTAGAATTTTATGAGGATCAAAAGTCCCAATACTCACCTTCCATGAAAACGAGTGCAAGATTTCCAAAACGACAGAAATAGACTGATTTGGGGGCTGTATTTCTATTTTAGGGAATTTTAGAGGTATTTCCATTTGGAATTTTATATCTCCAAATCTATTGGGAATCTGGCCAAACTCCTTTGAGACCAAATAATCTACTCGTCAAGAGGAGTAACTTTTATGTAGAAAGTTTCTTCTAATTCGGCTTAGTTTAGGAGATATAGGGTAAGAAAGATTGTATGTCAGGTAATGGAGTTGGAATTTCCGTTAGGGAAGGTCAATGGCCGTCACGAAAATGGCGAGGACGAAAATATCATCCCCGACCGGCTCTGTTCGCTCACGCCGCGTGGCACTCGGCCACCGGCCGTCGTGGGCGGCAGGGGGGCCATTCCGACCGCGTTAAGATGGCCAGGAGGCCTGTCCGAGCCATCCCCTCCCATTTCCGTCCTCATTCATCCTTCTCCCCCTTCGCTCGCATGAGCAGCAGCGGCAGCGCGCCGACTCCGCTATGGCCGCTCGTTCGCCGAGCTCGGCCAACGCCGTCGCCGCTGCGCCGTAGCCCGCTCGCCCGCACGCATGCGCAGCGCCACCTCCTCCGCTACGCTCGTCGCCGCTTAGCAGCACGCGTCGCTAAGCACAGCGGCCATGCCGGCCGATTCCGCCTCGGTTGCCGGAGTCGCGCCGTCGCGCTCGCATTCCTCCGCGCTTTCTCGTCCGCAACCGAGCATCCCACCGCCTTCTCCACCTTGCGCCGCTCCTCCCCCGCCGCTCCGCCGTGGCAACCCGCTGCCAGGGGCCGCCGCCGTCGGGTCGCCGCCTCATCGGGCCGCCGGCCGACGCGGTAGTGCCGCCACGGGCCACCTCACTCCGATCTGAGGCCACCGACGGGCGCGCATGGGTCACCGCTCGCCTCGCCGCCGCTCACCTGGGCCGGAGGGCAGCCACACCGGCCGGGACAGCGAACGCCGCCGGCCATCCCCTGTTCCTCCCCATGCAGGGACCTTGTCCTTGAATTTGACGAATGGTAAGGGTCCCGGCGCAAAAGAGCAAGACACAAGGGTTTACGGTTATGGGCCTGGTTGATTATGGCAAAGAACAGGGGCCTTTGTGCAAATGGTTTGTCCTATTCGGCTGAATAAAGGAATTTCCAGAAATCCTTATTAACCTTTAGAAATTCATATCTGGAGCTAGGGATGTCCAAATTGGGTGATTCAAGTTCATGTATTTTTCTTATTAGGTGAACTATGCACAGAAAATATGAAATGCCATGTTTGTGATACTTTTATATGGAGTTTAGATTTAATTCTTTAAATGCTTGCAATCTTAGGAAATGCATGGTAATTCATAGGTTGCTCTGAAAAATGTGGTTCTTGTTTTGTTAGCCTTGTATTGACATGATTTATCCATGGTAATTATATCATGCATGCCTTCTTTGTAAGATTATGAAGTTGTAGTTCAAGTGGCCTCATTGCTTATTTCTTGGGAAAATTCATAAATGAATTATAGAGGCCTAGTTTAGAGTTGGTAATTTTTGTAGACTTCTCATATGTCAGTATGAAGCTCTGTATATGATTGATTTCATGGTTTGGTCAAGTTGGTAGTGCAAAGTATTTATAGGTCCTTTGTTTGGTGCTGCCATGTCATTTTTGTGTAGGACAGTAGGATCATCGAAATGGGGTGAAATTTGGATGGTGGGCTTACATTGCCATGTGTATCCTACTGTAATTTTTATAGGATTTTAGGATGTGTCTAACTATAGGTTGCTGTTCAACCTACAGATGGTTAATTTAGAGTCGATTCCAGAATGCCATGTCTAACCTAATGATAGGTTGGTTTTCTGGGAAACATGTCTTCATATGATAGGTATCTGATTAGTGTATCCATCTATTGTCAAAATTTGGTGGTCATTGGATCAATAATCTAGGAGTTATAGCTGTTGCAATTTGGTTGGCAGAATTAATCCAATGCTGTTTTGTCAGGACCCAGACCTGATATTCTCTATTTTAGGCCTAGTTAACTTGAGAATTAGGCTCTGATGTCTTGAGATGATTTATGAGAAATTTTATAAGCTTTCCAGATTGTCCTCTGTTGGGTCCATAGGATTTATAAATCTACAGTTATGATTTATTTACTAGACTGCCAGTTGTAGGTCTAATTGCTAGTGAAGCTTAAATAAGTGTTGCTCGTATGTAGGGCTTAATGCTAATGGCTTTTATGGATCATGCTATGTATGATTGATTGTTAATTAGTGTGCCATGATGATGGGGTTAGTATGATTATGTTTAGGTTTAAGTTTTTGGCTTTACCGGCTTGTTTGCTAGTGATATGTGTAGCCGATTAAATAAGCTATTCACCTATGAGCATCTATCATCCTTGATCATTCATGATCATGCATACACCGACAATCACGTGCTCATACATATGCACATGCATCATTCCAGGATCGCGTGTAGAACATTCGTCGTGGAGTCGAGGATCCAGAAGGACAAGTCACGAACGGAGATCCGCACGAGAAGTGATCCAGCACCAGGAACCCAACATGGAATAGTCGAGTACCTGGGGCTCTAACCTCGATCTTCTAAATAAGGCAAGCCCCGGAGCATCCCTCCTACATTTGCAAATGATTTACTTTGCGTCCTTTTATTCCTTATGATGCATTAAGTTTATAGGCGTTGCTTGAAACCATAGCTGCATCAGGACTACCTTGCCACCAGAAATATCCTACTTTTACGTACAGGATCGACTACATGCTTAGGCCTGCTCTCTTAATCGGTAGAAGCCGAGTGATCGACTATCACTCGCGATGGTAGGTGTTACTACCCCATTGGACTGAGATTAGAGAGATGTTGGATATGAACATAACCATGTGGCCATGATAAATCACCTCTAATATACTATGACACACGAGCGTCCTCGGATCATTTTGAACAATGCCTCACAGATAGCTGGAAGGGCGAGGGTGCCCAACCGCGAAGCCTAGAATCTACTTGGGCCGGGATTCAACTTCCAGGTATCCATGCTGGCGATGGGTGGTGAGTAACAAGGGCCCGGTTTGTGAGTCCTTAAGATGGGACGGTGTCATTTGATGGGCGCACGCTTACCTGTGGCAGCCGGGAGTTTCCTTGTTCATGGTGGTGAGTTGTTGATCCCGCGTCTTTTCCCGAGTAGATCAAGTTGACCTATATCTCACTTTAGCGGGTGAGTGCGGTTTGTGTGAGGAATACCCCGCCAGCTGGTTTGCAATCGATTATAATTGCCATCGTTCCTGGATAGTGAATAACTTGACTGAGCAGTTACGGTGCCGCAAATAAGATTTGAAATGCTAGTTGGTTATGTTCTCTCATGATGGTTTAATGATTACTCAATCAATGCGGTTATGATATAATGTTGATTGCTTCTACCTTAAAATGTGAAGTAGTTGCAAGTGCTAATGTAGTAATGGCAGGATCCAACCCAATTGGATAAGCTAGAGAGTCCTTTTGTCACTAAATGATTATTAATAAGCTCATCTTTTGGCAAATAAAAGGAGTCGGCTAACCCACTATAAAGCCTGGCATCCACCAAAGAGTCTTTATTTTCTTTTAGTCGGGTAAGTCTTGCTGAGTACAATGTACTCAGGGTGCAATTCCCAATGATGTTGTAGGTTTTGGAGATTACTGCCGTGGTGACACGGTGGACTTATATCCCACTACGGGTGGACTAGACTTTGGGCAAAGTCAACTCTTATACCTCTTCTACCTGCTGTTGATGGAGTCGACCTTAGCTGGCACTGTATTTAAAAGTATAGGTGTGAGTGTGTATTATAAAAAGATTTTTTCTTCCGCTGTTATTTCTGTTTTGGGTTGTAATAATCCTATGTGCGAAATGTAAATAAAACAGGTGAATGGGAAAAGCTGAACTGTGGATTCAGGTTTGTTGTAGAGTGGTTTGAAATCCTTCGAGATTTCACGAACTACCGGGCTGGTTTGGTTACTAAGTTCTAATTAAGTTGCCACGTCAGCTTGGTTAGCGCTTCATAATCAAATTAGTTGGTCGGTTCCGCTACAGCGGTATCAGCTCCATGGTTTAGCATCTACCATTCACTTGGGTGTTTCAAAACAAAAGAATTTGGTTTCACAAAACTATTTGCCAACTTATAGTTATATAGGTGTTCGAAAACTATGAGTTCAAACTTAAGTGTGCCAGTGGTCATATCCTATATGCCCAGTTAAGGACTACTAGGTGGCTATCTAACAGGCTAACTTTGGGATATTGCATCATATTTTCTTTTGTCGCGCTCATACATGACGGATATGTATGGGGGCCATTCACTTGAATGGTTATGTTTGGTTTCATACTTATCTACGCTCTGGTAAGTCGGTTCAACGCCCAAGGTAAGTGTGAGATGTGAGAGCATGATCGGATACACTGCCGATCTAGGGGAGTGCTTATATGACACCGGATTATTTACATGTTTCACACATGTTTATATGAAAGTGTCCCATGTGTGGGATGTCGTCTTCTGACGATGATTCGGGTAGCGTGCACCTACATGCAGGGATATCGGGGATATGCCTGTGTGGAGGAGGGTGTTGAATAGGAGTTGATTGTAATCGGTGATTTGACCTTATTCCTAAGGTGCTGAGTTTCTGGATGTCGCTTGCATTCATGGGGAATGGGCTGAAATGGAATCTTCTGCAGGTACACTAACCACGCAAGTTCGTGTAGTTCAACTAGATTCCGCTATTTGAGAGCCGTATAGATGCCGTATGTATGCCACCGCCTAAAGCGCTAGAATTTATCGTTTCTAGGTTGTGAGGATGTATGGAACGAGCATGCATCATGTCATATGATCATCTCATGGGAACGACACTATTTCTCTCCTTATAAATGAATACTTCTCTTTTTAATAAAAATCGACCAATATAACATCTGTCTCATGAGAGTTGTACTCTGGTTCGACAATGGCACGAATGAAGCGTGTCAAATCCAAGTCAATCACGGCAAAAGCTCGACGACAACAACAGCTTGTCACCCGTGAGCCACGAGGTGCCAAGAAGTTTTTGAAGGAATTTGGATTGTCGTCTCTTTTATGGCAAGTTCTGCACTCGGTGAGTTATACCACAGGTAAAGAGCCTCGCTATCAGTGAAGTAAGGAGTTGAAAAGTCAACGTTCGAGTTTACTCTCTGGTGAAACTTTGATTCCTGACAAGAGCGAAGATGCGTCACAATGGCGTGACCACCGAATTATCGCTCGAGGCAGGAACCCTCAGGAAGGTGCAAATATAGTTGCTTGCACGTCCCTAAGGAATTTGCTTAAGAGATGTCCAGATGAGGTTGCTTTTGCCGCTGCAGGTGTGTTTCCTAAGAGGCGACCCACATCATGCCGTGTGGCGCCAGATTTGTGAGACTACACTTGTTGGTGGTACGGATGAGGCTGAGAATAGCAACGATCTTGCTAGCAGCACGATGTTTGCCATGATGAAGAGCTACTTCTGTTGCAGAATGCATTGGAGTCTCTTAATCATGAGTCTGTTTATGTCATCGCTGAGCAACAGTAAGCAAAGAAGGTACCCGAAGAGAATGTAAAGAGGGTAACTATATTGCTCGTGCAAATGACACTTTCCAAGGGACAGACTAGGCAGCGAAAGAGTGTCGCCATGCCTGAAGCCTTTGTAGCGCATAGTCAGTTTTTGGATCTGTTTGCCCTACTTGGTCAGAGGCAACAGGCCATGGCACAATTGTGCAACAACAGAATGCGGCCTGGACGAAGAATATCGCCTGAGATAATGGGTGAATGTGCTGGTAACCGAGAATGCTGCTTTCAATGCAGAACTTCAATGGGTTTATAACCAGCATCCCCATAATTCCCCCCTGGAACTACTAATCCGGAAGGTACTCAGGTCAAGCCCAACATCGACGAGGTTGATGCTGGGAATCCAGTGTTTACGGGAGACTTGGACCATGCTTAAGTGGAGTAGTCTTAAGGCTAAGCCTCTCCGGGGATTAGTGCTTCCTTGTTTGACATAGGTAACGACGTATGATCCTAGGTAGATTGGTCCACGGATAACATATCAATCGGAACCTGTGATTATGACAAGCTTAGCCAATGTAGTGCACCTATCTAAAGTAGTAGGTTAGAACAAGTGCGTTGGACCGCTAGCATTTTGGGTTTGGATTTTTAACATCGTTGTAATGTCGACTCGATCTCATTCTTGCAAAAATTCGGTTCATACCTTCCTGGCCGATGATGACACGTCGATGTTGATTTCCCACTGTCACGCATCTAGGCCAATCCTTTTTAAGCAAGTATAGTTGATAACTATCCTTTGCAAATAGCTGTTGATAGCATACGTGACATTTGTTGCGTTCGTTTTGGTGATACCCATGCTATCCTTGATTCTAAGATCCACATTCAACCTGATCTTATCTTGAGCGCATTGCTCAGTCGCACAAGAAGTCAACTTACATCCTGATTTATCTAGTAGATTATCTTTCATCCATCACGTTTGTATTGCTGTCTCGATCAAAGTTGTTATAGTGCCACACGGGAACCTAGAGCCACCATGTGAACCATGGCACATGGATGCGTATACTAGGAACCATGCTGGCATTGTAACCCTTGACCGCGACCAATATCTTAGTCTCGTCAGCCAAAAATTTTCCATTGTGCGACTCTTTTCGGATAGTCGCTTATCCCTACCCTATCAATGCAACCCCCAGCACCTCAAAATAGTGTTATCCGAAACTTGCTAACATTGTGTCTACTAGCGAGATTTACCATTGCTGTTGTGGCAATGGATTGTTTCTCGCCAGTTCTTCATGACGATAGAGCCTAAGTATGTATAGTACGCGCTCGCTTGGATATTGTTAGTACATTTCAGATGAGACGGTCCTCGAGAACACAGTTGTGTTAATGGGAGTCGGATAATCTCACACCCACTCGGTACAATCGTTTCGTCACTTTGTCGGTAATAGGATGTGTCGCGTTAATCGTCCTACAATTGAATGTAGTTAATGCGCCCACCTCATGGGGGCATTTTATCAGAGTGCGCAGCGAAAAGATGGTATAGAATGTCAACCGCTGCTATGGTTATTTCGTATATCTTCTCGCAAGGGTTGTGTTGACACCAGATGTGGCAAACGGGATTACCGCAAGCGGACGGGTAGTCAATGTAGCACTTCACCGGGAGTATTCCAGGTATCGTATTTTCCACAGGGAACGAGAATTGGACTAACTAGGCCAAGGGATGCCGTCAGGCAATGATCAAGGGCTTAGGATGGGATCGAGAGGTAATTCTAGTATTCGGTTCTAACTTAGCTTATCCTAAGGGTATGTGAGAACTAACTCTATCTTTCTGCTGCGGCCGAAGGACGAGACAGGATGCTAAAATAACACACCCTGAAGCGACCCCCAAAGTAGGCCTACAATCTAACCTAACAACACGCTCAGGAGAACTCCAAGGTCCCAATGGAAGGCTGTCACACTACACTTGTGGGCGTTCCCCGTGTAGCCGTACGTTCACACCGGCATCTAGTTTAGACACCGCGCCTACACTATCTCTACTACTCTAAACACGGCCCGGGGTTTAGAGTACTTCACTCAAGAGCCCGACATACGCCCGCTCGGGGAGAGAGCAATGTGCCGACCAGAAAAAGGTATACACTTACAATAAACTAAGACAAAAAAGTAAATACGAAAGTACTCAGATAAAAGCAACTAGATAGTAAAACTTACTAGAAGACAAGCATCCGCTGAGGCGCTCCTGGAAGAAGACTCCCGACAGGCCGGGACTCCTCCGCTGGAACTCCTCACTCTCTTCCCTCTATTCTCACACTATAGCTTAATAGAAGCTCTTCCTATGATACATGGTGCACTTTGGACTAAGCTATAGGGGGGTATTTATAGGGGGGATGGAGTAGCCCCTACTCAAGCGCCACGTCAGCGATCCGCGTGACATCTCTTCTACACCCTTGGATCAAACCGACCTTCCCACCGACTTGAATGGACGATGCTCGGTGTAGGACACGTGGCAGTCATGCAGGAAGGCGGTGGAAGCAAACTGACATCAAGTGGGGCCCAACCCCTGGTCGGCCGACCTATGGTTGGCTGACAGGTGGGTCCCACTGGCCTTCTAGAAGGTCCAGGTGGCAGTGGCTGCAATGCCAAGGTGTCCTGCCACCAAGGGCGGAGTCGGGCCGACCGTGCCTTTGGCCCCTGGCCCACGTGGCAGCCTCCTGGTGCAGTCCTGGCTTGTCACTTGTATTGCTTTCTCATTTGGAGTTTGCTCAGATTTGCTCCATTCATGCTTGTTCAGGCTTGATTAGCACCTGTTTGTACCTGCATCCAAATAGTGACATGTACAAGTGGTACCAAGTGAAATGCACCCATATCACTACCTGTTTGCTGGGTGTAGCTCTTGAATGCGACCATTGTTGATGGCTTTCATGGGATGAAAACAGGGTCTAAATGTCGTCAACAAGATCCCCCCACACTTAAGTCTTTGCTTGTCCTCAAGCAAAGTTTAGAGAGAGAAAGGTACTACAACATTATTGAGACATCAGCAAGTACTAAGTTTACTCATGCAGAAATCATTCATGTGGGTTATGTGGTACTGTCTAACATAAATCCTTCAGTTGTTGAAACAAATGGAATGGTTCTCAAGGCTCAGTTCTCTACTCATTTCATATCCTTAATACTTAGAGTTTTTATAGATTTTTGAAAATAAAGCACATGTGTCATTCCTACTCCTCAATGGATTCCTCTAGTCACTCAAGTGGTATATGCATCCTCACCAAGGCTCATCATGTAATTGCCTTAAAAACATTCTATCTCTAATAAGGCTTTATATGGAACTTGAATAGGTATGTCAAGGAATAGCATACTTGCAGTGCATATATTGTCTTAGTTAAGAAAATAAGGTCTTGGACCACAGCAGAGACTCATCATGTCCCTAGATCAAGATGTAAAGTGTAGTGAAGGATGGAATGGACGATGAAAAGGATTTGGATGTATGATGGATGAGATTGCTCCTTCTTTTGATGCTATCTCTCTTTCTACTTCTATTGAGACAAGGCTAGCTCTTTATTATCAATCTTTTTTTTTTATCTCAATAGACGCCTAGCCTTTTGGGGTGTGTCTCACCTAACAAATGATAATATGAGAGAGACTTTCTAACTTTGCAGTATGGAGTAATCTGGATAATGGAGATGGTGAAGGTGCGTACTTCCAGTGTGGAAGCAGCACAATAATGGTTGTATGGATGATGATGCGTGCTCCTAGTGTAGGAGTGGCATAATACTGGTAGTTAGATGCGTACTCCCAGGGTAGGAGTAGCATGACTGCGTACTTCCGGATTAGAAGCAGCGTATTTGGTGATGTGGATCTTGACCTTAGGACCACGACAAACCTCTAACAAAGGTTCTACAAGTCTTAACCAAACTCAATGCAAGCAAGTAGCTTATGTAGAAGGCTTTGAAATTTTAATGTATATGGCCGTGGTGGGTAATTCAACCTTATTGAGGAGTAGTGACACTATGGTTTTATGACGTTTTTTTTCAAAGTTAAACCTCTAAGTACTTTAGATAGAAAGACATGAAGCATGAGCCGAGAATTATATCACATTTATCAACAACCTAGTCAATATGATGGTCCTATGAGAATGTTTGACCCACAAGCATGATCATATGCAGGAGTAAAAGTTAGTAAAGCATCTATCTCTTAATGTCATAGATCAAGCAATTGTTAAGTTCTAGATGCAAGTCTTCATTTTATTATTATTTTATTTATTTATTATTTTAAAAGCAAATAAGTAAACAAATAAGGAAAAACTGAAAAAGAAAGAGAAAGGAGTAGGAGGGACATACCAGACAGCAAGGTGTTTCCTGCGTAGAGGCTGGCTGGTGGGCCAGGGGCCAACAGGTCTGGTCGACCGACCTAGACCTGGGCTCCGTGGCCTGGGTTCCGACTCCACTTAGTCTCCTGATTAGCGCGGTGTACTCGGTTTGCCAAATTGGCACGAAGTGTTGGTCGGCCGACCGGTGGATCGGGCCGATCTTCGTCGTGCCAACTTGCAGAACCATCAGCACCTCGAATCCATGCTTGTTTCACCACTTTTTCGTGTTTCTGGGGAGTCGGCCGACTCCCCCACACTTGGGCTTTGTTCACTATGAAAATGACACAGCAAAAACGAAGTGAAAAAACACATACCCTGCCGGTGGCAAAGTGCACCAACAGGGTTAGACAAACTTTTCTTTCCAATCTTCCTCTCAGTATTAAAAATCAAATTCCTAGGCACTATTACATTGTGATGAGAAATTTAAAATTCAAAAAGGGAAATTAACTAAGAAAATTTTAAAAACAAAAGTGCCTAGTCTCTAAAAACTAATTTATTCTAGGGAGAGGGGATCTCTAGTAGATCCTCCCTACCGATTGCCCTCGCAATCCTTTTGGCCTTCGCATTATTGCTAATGCGCAAGTCACGGAATGCATCTAGCATGTCCATGTGGGCAATCCTGAGCTCCGCCACCATCTCCATGAGGGTTTCGTTCTTCTCCCTCAGATTTGCCGTGACACGGAGAAGTTTCTCCATGTCGCTCTTTTCCTCCTCCTGCTCAAAGTGCCCAGGTGGGCCTCTGATGGGAGGTGGAGACAAGTGCCTACGAACGGAGACGCTGGTGGAGTCGTTCAACTCCCTCAGGGCCATGCGCTCGTCGGAGTCCAGCGGTGGGATGAGGGTCTTCCCCATCCCCGGTCCAGTACCCTTGATCCGGTGGAAGTGCGGCGTGCGAGACGGCTCGAAACTCGAGCTGCCCCCGGTGTTGGCGGAGACGACGATCGGGGCTTCCCTAGCCCCTACAGGTGGTGTGTTCTTCAACGCCAATTGACCCGTGACGGGTCGCCTTGGCGTGGTGGATCTCGCGGGAGATTTCCTGAGAGTCCTCTTCGGAGTCAGCGAGCGCGATGAAGGTCCCGACTGGGCAGGACGCTGGGGAGTGGTCTGGCGACCACGCCTCTGGTCAGCCGACCCAAAATGTTGGTCGGCCAACCAGGGGTTTTTCCCCAGCAGGCCTCCAGTCGGTGGCACCATGGCCAGCGGCTGTGCCTCGATCACGTGCACTGCCATGGCGTGGTCCATTTCGGCAGCGAGTGATCGCGGAGGCATGGGTGAGTCCGGGCGAGGGACGATTTGGTGGTTTCTTGTGGGTGGTGCCATGGCAAGGTGGATGATGATCAAGGACGGCTCAAATGGCCAATGGAGGTGATGAACTTGGCTGGAATGTTGTGGGAAGAGAGGAGAGTCCTAGGGGGCTTTTAAAGGCAAGGTGGAGGAGAAGGTTTCGGCGATTTTCGAAAGAATTCGAAAGGGAGCGTCCTGGGAGACGCCTCCCCACCGATCCTGCTCCTTCGCCGAGTTCGAATTGGCGAAAAGCCCGGTCGGCCGACCGGTGAAGTTTCACCGTTTGGGTTCAAATTTGAACCTCAGGCTCCCGTAGCCGTTCCAAGGATTTCTGCTAATTCAAATCGCGAATTTCTTGGTCGGTCGACCGGACCCTAGTTGGGTCTAGTCGACCAGGCTAAGGTCCTGGTTTGGCTGCACCACCCTGGGTCCGAGTGGGTGCCAAACACAGGTCGGTCGACCTACACCTGGCTCATAGGGACTAACTCCCAAGTGCTCAAGTGTTCCTAGAAATTTCTATTCTACCCTTATTTCTAATCAAGCAAAGTGGCATGTAGTTTCACAAATTATAAAGTATTAAAACTAGCATGTTAATGAAATAAACAAGTAGATTTTAGTGATTAGGATGTAATACAAAATCTATCATGTCTAATTCTTCTTGTACGGAATCATGTTCATAAAAATGTTTAAGGCGATGGCCGTTTACCTTGAAGATGTTGCCGTCGTCGTCCTGTAGCGTCACAGCTCCATGTGTCGCGGCGTCGACCACCAGGTACGGGCCTTCCCATTTGCCTCTTAACTTTCCATGGCCAAAGAGTTTGACCCTGGAGTTGAACATGAGTACCTTGTTCCCCGGATGGAACTCTTTTTGCTTGATTCGCTTATCATGCCATCTTTTAGTTTTCTCCTTGTAAATCCTGGCATTGTGATAAGCTTGCTCTCTCCATTCCTCCAACTCTGAGATCTGGATCTTCCGATGTTTGCCGGCTGAGGGCAGGTCCATATTCCACCTCTTTATGGCCCAATGTGCCCTATGCTCCAGCTCGACGAGCAGGTGGCATGTCTTTCCGTATACAAGCTGGTACGGGGTCATACCGATAGGAGTCTTGTATGCGGTCCGGTATGCCCAGTGCATCGGGAAGTCCGCCTTTCCATGCCGATCCCATCTCATTGACAGTCTTCTGCAGAATGTTCTTGATTTGCTTGTTCGAAGTTTCTGCTTGTCCGCTTGTCTGGGGGTGATAAGGTGTACCCACATTGTGCCTTATCCCCATTCCTTTCAGGTACTCTTGTAATCTTCTGTCAATGAAATGGCTGCCTCCGTCACTGATGACCAGCCTTGGGGTGCCGAACCTTGGGAAGATGGTGTCATGAAACATTGCCTTGGCGTGTTTTGAGTCTGCTGACCTACACGGCATTGCTTCGACCCACTTAGATACATAGTCCACTGCCACCAGGATGTATTCATATCCTTGTGATGGTGGGAATGGACCCATGTAATCTATCCCCCAGACATCAAAGAGCTCCACTTGAAGGTTGTTTGTGAGGGGCATGGCGTCACGGGTATTGATATTCCCGTGTCGTTGGCACCTCTCACACCTTTTGATGAAGTCCTTGGTGTCCCGGACATGGTAGGCCAATAGAATCCACTTTGCCGAGATCTTGGCATGGGTTCTAAATGCACCATAATGGCCTCCATATTCAGCCCCATGGCATTTTCGATAACTGATGCCCTCTTCTTTTGGTACACACCGTCTCAAAGATCCCATCTTGGCGAGACCCTATAGAGGTAAGGGTCGTCCCAAAGATGTGCCTTGCTTTCCTTAATCGCTTCTTTTTATCTTCCCCCGAGAGGTACATAGCCGGAGACCATGTAGTTGACGATGTTTGCGTACCGGGGTGAGTAGCCGACACCTTGAGAAGTGTGTCGTCCCGAAGGAAATCGTTGATAGGCAAACTTTGTTTGTCTTCAACCTGCATCCTAGAAAGGTGGTCCGCGTCCGAGTTTTCTACTCCCTTTTTATCTTTTATTTCTAAGTCAAATTCTTGGAGTAGCAAGATCCACCTTATTAATCTTCGTTTAGCGTCTTTCTTAGTGAATAAATATTTTAGAGCAGCGTGATCGGTGTAAATGATCACTTTTGCTCCTACCAGATAAGACCTAAACTTGTCTATAGCAAAGCTCCAGTTAGTGTTTTACTAGCATAGCAGATAGCATGATGCTTCTTATCTCTAGTTTGTCCTAAGACAGCTCCTACAGCATAATCACTAGCATCACACATTATCTCAAAGGGAAGCGACCAATCAGGGGGTTGTATGATTGGCGCAGAGACAAGTGCTTTCTTAAGGTAGTAAAATGCATCTAAGCACTCATCATTAAAATCAAAGGGTGCGTCTTTAGCTAGCAGGTTTGTTAAAGGCCTAGCGATTTGCGAGAAATCTTGTATAAACCTCCTATAAAAACCAGCGTGACCAAGGAAACTGCGCACTCCTCTAACGTTCGTGGGAGGTGGGAGCTGTTCTATGACCTCTATCTTAGCTCTATCTACCTCTATTCCACGCTCGGACACTCTATGTCCTAACACTATCCCTTCCCTAACCATAAAATGACATTTTTCCCAGTTTAGGATCAAGTGTTTTTCTTTGCATCTTTGTAAGACGCGCTCAGTTCTCAAGACATCCGTCAAAGGTCTTGCCATAGACGGAGAAGTCGTCCATGAAGACTTCCATGATTTTTTCAATCATGTCGAGAAAATGGACATCATGCACCTTTGGAAGGAAGCGGGAGCATTGCATAGGCCAAAAGACATGCGCCTATATGCATATGTCCCGTAAGGGCATGTAAATGTCGTCTTACTTTGATCGCTGGGATGGATTGGGATTTGATGATAACCCGAATACCCGTCAAGGAAACAAAAGAAAGAGTGTTTCGCCAACCATTCCAGCATCTCATCGATGAATGGTAACGGAAAGTGATCTTTCTTTGTAGCCTTGTTGAGTTTTCGGCAGTCCATGCACATCCTCCATCCCGTGATGGTTCGTTGTGGGATTAGTTCATTATTGTCATTTTTAACGACCGTCATTCCTCCTTTCTTAGGTACTACTTGTACGGGGCTGACCCACTCACTGTTTGGAACAGGGTAGATTATGCCTGCGTGCAAGAGCTTCAAGACCTCCTTCTTTACTACTTCTCTCATCGCATTATTTAGCCTCCTTTGAGGCTCTCTCGAGGGTGTTGCGTCGGGTTCTATTGGGATGCGATGTGTACAAAGAGCGGGGCTAATCCCCTTAAGGTCTTGGAGGGAGTATCCTAAGACAGAACTATACTTCTCTAGAATGGCGATAAGTCTAGCGGTCTCTTCTTCAGAGAGCTGATCACTAATAATGACGGGTTTGTCTCTATCACCGTTAAGGAAGGCATACCTAAGCCCAGAAGGAAGTGGCTTAAGTTCTATGGAGGGTTTAGGTTGTGGTTCGGATTCATCTAGCTCTACGGGCTCGTCTAGGTCGGGGTTTGTTTCTGGCTCTTCGATGTAATCCTCAGCCTCTTCTTGTATATCGCATTGATGCCTCTATATGGGCGCCACCATTACCTCCTCTATTGGGTCAATTTCGGGGTGTGGTTCGATTTGGTATTAATTGAGCCAACAAAGGGAACCGAAAGGTTCGTGTTTTTCCCTAGTTGACCCCTAACGTACCCGCTCGAAAGTCACTCGAAATGAGGAGCGGATATCCAATTAACAAGTCAATGTCCTCTACATCAAAGATGTAGAAATTTAGGAGGACATTTACTTTGTTAATGGTGACTAGTACGTTTCGTGCAAGACCGCAACTCTTGACTAATTTCCCAGACGGTATTTTGAGAAATTTGTTAGTGGAAGTTAACGGTTCCTCACCGAGGAGTGTAGTTGCTAAGGTTTTAGACATCACATTTGCTCCTACGGCTGGGTCGTAAAGAGATTCGATAGAGATCCTGCCTATGACACAGGGAATGGTTGTGAAACAGGATAGAAGTCTGATGACATCAGACGACATCTATGTTTCTCTCAGCCATTCGCTGCTCATGACAGACATTAGCTCTTGGGCAGTTGCCTTAAGGTAACGTGCCTCTAAGCGTGAAGAGATGTGCTTATTTGGGTCTCTATCGGGTTTCTTGTGCACGAGTTGGTTCGAGACATTGCCAAAATCGGCAAAAAGGTTTGTCTCGATGTTCAGGGGATATTCCAAGGGGTGAATTACTTCTTCCCTTGGAGGTGTTTGTGGTTCAGGCTCGTCAGCTTGGGTTGTGATATTGGCTGTCGAGGTTTCGTCCCTAGGGGTTTGGTCTTCCTCAGGGGCTTCACTATGACCATCGGTGTAGGGGGTGTTGTCTAGTATGGTTGCTAGGACTACTTACCTTCACTAATGGGTAAATGAAGGAATGCTCCCTTCGAGGCTAGATCTAGGAATTGTGCGGAACTTTGCCTAAGGCTGAGATAAAAGTGTTGCATTAACGTTGGCTCAGGTATGGCTAAGTCTGGACCGGAGGACGTTAAGTCCATGATTCGCGTCCATGCCGCACCTAGAGATTCCTTCTCTTCTTGTTGGAAGTTTAGGATATCTCTGCGGAGACGGGCTACACGGGAGATGGGGAAATAGGTAAGGCAAAATTTGGCTTGTAACTTCTCCCATTCTCCGTCTACACTACCTACGTAACGAGAATACCAGCGTCTAGCTTTCCCCGTTAAAGAGAACGGAAAAAGCTTCCACTTAAGGGTAACTCGTCTCATCCCCTGGATGTGAATGCACGAGCAAAGTTGCTCGAAATCACGTAAGTGGGTGTATGGGTTTTCATCTCCTTCTCCTGAAAAGGGATTCTCCTGAACCATCGCTATGAGACTCGGGCGAAGTTCATAGCGGGCGGCTAAAATAGCCTGAGAAGAACTAGGCGGCTCCAACTCAGCGCCCGTTGGAGCCGCATAATCAAAAAGGGTTGTTTGATCCATAGGATAGGTAAATAGGATTCTAGTCTAACAAGGATAATTTGATGACTATGGCTCTAGCTAACCAGCTACCGTTCCCCGGCAACGGCGCCAGAAATGCTTGTTGACACCAGATGTGGCAAACGGGATTACCACAAGCGGACGGGTAGTCAATGTAGCACTTCACCGGGAGTATTCCAGGTATCGTATTTTCCATAGGGAACGAGAATTGGACTAACTAGGCCAAGGGATGCCGTCAGGCAATGATCAAGGGCTTAGGATGGGATCGAGAGGTAATTCTAGTATTCGGTTCTAACTTAGCTTATCCTAAGGGTACGTGAGAACTAACTCTATCTTTCTGCTGCGACCGAAGGATGAGACAGGATGCTAAAATAACACACCCTGAAGCGACCCCCAAAGTAGGCCTACAATCTAACCTAACAACACGCTCAGGAGAACTCCAAGGTCCCAACGGAAGGCTGTCACACTACACTTGTGGGCGTTCCTGGGTGCAGCCAGACGTTCACACCGGCAGATCTAGTCTAGACACCGCGCCTACACTATCTCTACTACTCTAAACACGGCCAGGGTTTAGAGTACTTCACTCAAGAGCCTGACATACGCCCGCTCAGGAGAGAGCAATGTGCCAGCAGAAAGGGTATACACTTACAATAAACTAAGACAGAAAGTAAATACTAAAAGTACTCAGATAAAAGCAACTAGATAGTAAAACTTACTAGAAGACAAGCATCCGCTGAGGCGCTCCTGGAAGAAGACTCCCGACAGGCCGGGACTCCTCCGCTGGAACTCCTCACTCTCTTCCCTCTATTCTCACACTATAGCTTAATAGAAGCTCTTCCTATGATACATGGTGCACTTTGGACTAAGCTATAGGGGGGTATTTATAGGGGGGATGGAGTAGCCCCTACTCAAGCACCACGTCAGCGATCCGCGTGACATCTCTTCTACACCCTTGGATCAAACCGACCTTCCCACCGACTTGAATGGACGATGCTCGGTGTAGGACACGTGGCAGTCATGCAGGAAGGCGGTGGAAGCAAACCGACATCAAGTGGGGCCCAACCCCTGGTCGGCCGACCTATGGTTGGCTGACAGGTGGGTCCCACTGGCCTTCTAGAAGGTCCAGGTGGCAGTGGCTGCAATGCCACGGTGTCCTACCACCAAGGGCGGTCGGCCGACTCGGCCTTTGGCCCCCGGCCCACGTGGCGGCCTCCCCGGTGCGATCCCCGCTTGTCACTTGTATTGCTTGCTCATTTGGAGTTTGCTCAGATTTGCTCCATTCGTGCTTGTTCAGGCTTGATTAGCACCTATTTGTACCTGCATCCAAATAGTGACATGTACAAGTGGAACCAAGTGAAATGCACCCATATCACTACCTGTTTGCTGGGTGTAGCTCTTGATTGCGACCAATGTTGACGGCTTTCATGGGATGAAAACAGGGTCTAAATGTCGTCAACAGGTTGCTAGATAAACGGTATGGAAGCTTTCCTTAGTTTGACTCGTGTATAGAACATGACGTTTGGTAGCCTAACCATGCGTGGGAATATGTCAACCATTACTTCCCCTAGTCGATGTGTTAGAGACTAAATTCACTTTTGAGGAGAATTACCACTGACCACGCTAAATCATCCTGGTAAGCTTTGTACCGAGAGAGTTGATATGATAGGTATGGACATACCCGAATATGCGGTGAGTCAAACCTATCCAATCTTCCCTTCCTTGTTACCCTACAACACTGCGAGTATCCTTGTATACTTCGCTATTGGCTTGCACGTAATGCATGTTCGTGCAAGAACCCGTCCTATTGTGTGAGATTGCATTTCGAATGGAGAATCTATAGTGGTGTCATGACTAATAACTGGTGGTGCCGCGACGACACCGAGAGCACCCTGTGGCGGCCGACACATGGTAGTGCTGCTCGGCACGCGCTGGTATCACGGTTGTTGATCTTGACCCATTATGGGGGTTACCTCGACATGCCATTTCACGCAAATTTACCTTGAGTCTCAATCGATCCTTCAACTTTATCTCGATGAGGTTTCCCTTCTCGTAGAGCAAGGGAAGATAGCTCGAATAGAATAGATCCATTACATTAACATGATAGACTACGTGGGATGGTAAATCGGGGACTCAATCGGGAGTTTCTCTGGAAAATTATGCTATCTCGTGTAGTATGTCTCCCTCTCTTTGAGGCATTTGTAGAGATACACCCTGTTCGTGTTGGATGAGTTCACATGAACATTGTGCTAAAAGAGGCCTTGACTTCTTTAGTGTCTGTTGTCACTTCTTATGCTTCACGGGTAATGCCTATATAGGTGTTAATTGCGACCATTGTGAAGCTTTTAATGCTGAAAGGCAACCTATAGGTGAGGTTACGAGAGGTTACTCTGCAGCCCGAACGTAGACAGCTAACTAACCACATGTTTGCGATCGACTCACGTATTTTGGAAATGGCCATAGTAGAGTTGTCTATCGAATAGACGACAATACGAAACCAGTTTTACTAATCATTGAGTCGAAGTTATCTATCCGGTAGCTGCTACGTTTTATAGTAGGTTTGTTGTTCATCAACCCGAAATGATAATAGTTGGCGATCTTTCCTAAGATGAACAACCACGCATCCAAGCTGAGAGCTTTGAGAGCAAAGTACAAGTAATTTGGATTAAGCTCTGGCTTGTGACAACCGTCCCTTTGCTCATATTGGAATCACTCTTGCCGACACAAGCGTTGGAGTAGTTGGAGCATGTTGGCGGTGCTTAAACTCACTTCTAACCCCGCCAACTTTAGTCTAGGCAACACTAAAATTCACCTAGAATAGGCCTCTACTCTAACTATTTCCACAAGGTGGGTGCGATTCTTTGTTTTGCAGGACACACCTGAAATACACCCAAAATGGACCAAGACATGAAGAAAAACACTTGTGTAAAAACATCTTTTATTTTTGGTCCAAGCAAAACAAGAGAAAAAGAGGAGAAATCCAAGGTCGAGGCCAAACCAACCAGAATCACCAGCATGGGCCGACCAGGGGCCCAACAAGGAGGCAACCGACCAAAACTGAAGGCCGGCGGGGCCCAGCTAGGCGCGGCCGCGCCTGAGGCGCGAGCGTGCCCGTCTGAACATGGCCCGGGCCCAGCTTTGGTTGGTCGGTTCGTTTGCCGCCTCTGATGATCGGTTCGGGGGTGTTTTCGACATTTGCCCTGCGGAAACCGACCATCCCACTCCTATATAAGCATGGGCAAGCCTCCCCCCTTCAAAAACAATTCACTATTCATTTTAGTTTTCACTCTTCACCACACCTCCACTCCACAAGTGTACAGTAGAGAGAGTAGAGCCACTCTACCTAGCCTAGCTAGAATAGAAGTAAGGAGTGAGAGAGGAGCAAAAGTAGAGCATCTCTCTAAGAGAGCTCTCGGGAAGCTAGTCTTCCACGGGGCGGAGTGCCGGACTTGTCAGCTCCCTCCTCGCTTGTACCTCTACGGCGTCTTGCTACTTGAAGTAAGACATCGTGTTTATCTTTCGGTAATACCTTTCAGTAAGTTATTTTTGCTTGTTATCTTCTTACGGGTTCGTCGTTCGTCCCCGTGACGGAAGCTCTAGTAAGAGGACCCCTGATAGAGACAGGAGTTCCTGGCCACCGCTAGAGTTGTAGCAACTGGCATAGACGTGGTGTCTAGGCTAGGACCTACCTTCGTTTGCCTCGTAGTCCACGGTTGAGGTGGTAGGCGGCAGGTGGTGACAGCCCTGTCCGTCCCTTGTAATCCCCCACGTCCGGCTACGGCGTAGAGCTACAGCCGGCATCACTTGGCGGACCGGGTGCGATCCAAGTGCCCGAAGTAAGAAGTATAGCAACGAGTTTAGCCATCTCTTAGGCCCATTACCCTAGAAAACCTCATTACCTAAGCTATCCTACTCCATCTCTGGGCAACCTCTGTTTAGAATTAACTCACAAGCCGTTCTTCGTGAAAGAAATACGATACCCGATTACTCACCGGGTGAAGTGCTATAACAATGATTTCCGTGCGCTTGCGGATTTGGCTGCACATGCTAAGAAATGCCAATAACCATTTCTGGCACCGTTGCCTGGGAACGGTTGTCGCAGTTAGCTCCGAACCTAGATTGCCCGTGTACCTTGACCTACCTTTGCTCCACTTCTTTTGTTTTATTTTAGAAAACAAAAATATCCATGGAGCAACCAACCATTTACAACCTATCTGCTCCGAAGGGCGAGCTCATTCAAACACCCCAATCCTCGAAGCCTATCTCAGTTTTCGAGTATGAGCTCCGCCCTGGCTTTATAGCCATGGTTCGGGACCAAGCCTTCTCAGGCTTGGAATATGAAAACCCTTATGATCACCTACGGGAGTTTGAGCAACTCTGTGCATGTCTGACCATTGCGGGCATGTCACAAGATACATTGCGGTGGAAATTGTTTCCTTTTTCTCTCCATGAAAAGGCGAAGCAATGGTACACCCAAAACATAGGGAAAGTAAACGGAGATTGGGAAGAATTGCATAAGCATTTCTGCTTCACATTCTACCCTATTTCTCGTGTCGCTTCCCTACGACAGGAGGTGCTCAACTTCCAACAAAAAGAGAATGAAACCATAGGTGCAGCCTGGGAACGCTTTTTGATCCTAACACGATCAGGCCCAGACCTGTCTATTCCTAACCATGTGCTCTTACAACATTTTTGGTTAGGATTAGACAGAAATTCTGCCCTATTACTCAATGTAGCTGCCGGAGGGTCGTTCCAGCACAAAACCACCGAAGAGGGGCAAGCTCTCTTGGATTGCATCCAAGAGAATGCTCCTCCCTTAGAACCCATCCGTGTAGAACCCGAGCCAATAAAAGAGGATGTCTCTTTGGCATCAGCCGAACCTTCCCAATCCATAGAGAGACCCTCTCCCGAACCAGAACCCAAGACGGAAGAACCTATGGATCTTCCGGCTTTCGAGGATGAGCTTTTCGAAAATTTAGGAAATACCTCGAAATATGAGTGTCGCGCAAAATCACCAATTCCCGTCGCTCCTAGCGAACCCCTTGATAAATTTTTCCTCAAGGAGTCCGTTAGAGAATTAACTTCTGTTGTGAGCTCGGAATGGTTGGCAGAAGGTGAGCTCGTGTCTGAAGTAATTCAGATTCGTGCTCCATCTTCTACCCGCCGCTACAAAATCTAGCGGGAATGGGTGGATATTTTGTATAATCCCACCGTTGGGGCAAATATAATGTCCTATTCCTACGCACTCACGTGTCTAGGAGTAAAGTCATTTACCCCAACAACACGGTCCTTAAGAACACCAGATTTCGTTCAAGAAGGACTAGGGATTGTACATAACGTGACACTACACCATGCAGATGTTGAAATGGCCCTGGACGTCATTGTCTTTGACATCCAGGAATTAGACACACTTATCGGGCATCCCCTAGAAACACTCTTTGACAATCCGTCAAAAACAGGGGAAATTAACATGACACTAGGGAGAGAAACGTTCCCGATTCAAGTCACTAGAGCCAGGAACTCAGTGACCGAACCTCCCCCTAGTATGCCCATAGAGGTTCTAGCGGTTGACATGTTTGAGTCACCCGAGTCGTCGTTAGATAAAGATGCCGGATTCTTTATAGAAGAAAAAGACGAGTTTGGGGAGACAGTTGATCTTCCTATAGGGGAGAAACCGCCTGGACCTCCAGTTGAGCTTAAGCCCTTGCCCAAAGGCTTACGTTATGTTTTCCTGAACGGCGACACCCAAACTCCTGTCATCATAAGTGATCAACTTAGTGATGAGGAGACGACCAAACTCATAGCCGTCCTAGAAAAACATAAGTCAGTCTTCGGGTATTGCCTAGACGATCTTAAGGGGATAAGTCCAGCATTTTGTACCCATCGCATTCCCACAGAGCCATCTAGCATACCATCACGGGAACCTCAGCGTAGGCTAAACAATGCGATGCGGGAAGTCGTGAAAAAGGAAGTCCTGAAACTTTTTCACGCCGGGATAATCTATCCCGTACCACACAGCGATTGGGTTAGCCCAGTCCAAGTGGTTCCCAAAAAGGGAGGAATGACAGTCATTGAGAATGCTAAAAATGAACTCATACCTCAACGAACTGTTACCGGATGGTGAATGTGCATTGATTACCGAAAACTTAACAAGGCAACAAAGAAGGATCACTTTCCGCTTCCCTTCATTGATGAAATGTTGGAACGGTTAGCGAAACACTCCTTCTTTTGCTTCCTTGATGGGTATTCGGGATATCATCAGATTCCCATCCATCCGGATGATCAAAGCAAAACGACCTTCACATGCCCCTACGGAACGTACGCGTACCGTAGGATGTCGTTCGGGTTGTGTAATGCACCCGCATCATTTCAACGGTGCATGATGTCTATCTTTTCGGACATGATCGAAGAAATCATGGAAGTTTTCATGGACGATTTCACCGTCTATGGGAAAACTTTTGATCATTGTCTGAACAACTTAGACAGGGTCTTGCAAAGGTGTCAGGACAAAGATTTGGTACTTAATTGGGAAAAGTGCCATTTCATGGTCCGAGAGGGCATTGTCCTAGGGCACTTAGTGTCCGAGAGGGGAATCGAGGTAGATAAGGCTAAGATAGAGGTTATCGAGCAACTACCTCCCCCGGTAAACGTAAAAGGAATCCGTAGCTTCTTAGGTCATGCAGGGTTCTATAGAAGATTTATCAAGGATTTTTTGCAAATCTCTAGACCCCTCACGAACCTATTAGCCAAAGATGCTCCTTTTGAGTTTACCGATGAGTGTTTGAAAGCATTTAACACTCTCAAGCAAGCACTCATCTCTGCACCTATCATCCAACCTCCTGATTGGTCTCTACCTTTTGAGATCATGTGTGATGCAAGCGATTATGCTGTTGGTGCGGTCTTAGGCCAAACCAAGGATAAAAAGCATCACGCGATAGCTTATGCCAGCAAGACTCTGACAGGAGCTCAGCTCAATTATGCCACAACAGAAAAAGAGCTTCTTGCTGTAGTATTTGCTGTCGACAAGTTTCAGTCTTACTTAGTGGGCGTGAAAGTGATCATTTACACAGATCACGCTGCCTTGAAATTCTTGCTCACTAAGAAAGACGCGAAACCACGCTTGATCCGCTGGATTCTTTTGCTCCAAGAGTTCGATCTAGAAATAAAAGATAAGAAAGAAGTAGAGAATACCGTAGCAGATCATTTGTCGCATTTGCAAGTCACTAACATGCAGGATCAGCCCATCAATGACTTGCTTCGCGATGACATGCTATTGGCAGTGACGGACTCCAACCCCTGGTATGCAAACATTGTGAATTACATGGTTGCAGGACATGTACCACCTGGAGAAAGCAGGAAAAAGCTGGAGGTTGAGAGCCGTCGTCATCCGTGGGATGACCCGTACTGTACCGAGTGTGCTCGATGGCATACGAGAAGATGTGTGCCGACAGCGAAGGGATGCGAGATCATTGAAAGCATCACTCGGCACCATACGGAGGCCACTATGGAGTATTCCGCACTCAAGCAAAAATCGCGGTGGCGGATTCTTCCGCCAACGATGTATGCGACACCAAAGAATTCATTCGGAGGTGTCGGAAGTGCCGATTCGAGGTGGCATCACAGCTCGCAATGCAATGCCCCTCCACTTCAACCTTCAAATAGAAATATTTGATGTGTGGGGCATTGACTTCATGGGGCCCTTCCAGAAGTCCCAAGACTGCGAGTACATCCATGTTGCTGTCGACTATGTCTCCAAGTGGGTGGAGGCCATGCCATGCTGAGCAGCTGACGCAAAACATGCCCGAAGGATGTTCCACGAAATAATCTTCCCTTGCTTTGGTACACCACGCATGGTGATAAGTGACGGAGGATCACATTTCGTTGATCGAACCTTTAGAGCATTCCTGAGAGAGCTGGGGGCCAAGCACAACATCGCCACACCATACCACCCACAAACCAGTGGCCAAGCTGAGACCTCGAACAAGCAGATCAAGAACATCCTACAGAAGACGGTCGATGACATGGGGAAAGGATGGAAAAGTAAGCTTCCTGATGCACTCTGGGCATACAGGACTGCTTATAAAACCCCCATTGGCATGTCACCATTCCAACTTGTGTATGGAAAGAGCTGTCATCTGCCAGTACAACTCAAATATCGAGCCTACTGGGCAATTAAGAGTTGGAACATGGACCTCAAGCTCGCCGGAAGAAACCGCCAGAGGCAGATCTCTGAGCTTGAGGAATGGCGAGAGAAGGCATACCACAGTGCCAAGCTCTACAAAGAGCGAACAAAAAGGTGGCACGATAACCGAATAAAGCCCAAGGAGTTTCGGCAGGGTCACAAGGTCCTACTATTCAACTCCAAGGTGAAATTATTCGGTGAAGGAAAGCTCAGAAGCAAGTGGAAGGGGCCATACACCGTCGTCGACACATTGTTTCATGGCGCAATCACGATCCAGGACGACAACGGTAACATCTCAAAGGTAAATAGCCACCGCTTAAAACCTTTCCTTGAGCCTTCTTATCGTGCAAGGTTAGACCAAGAAATTAATAGAATAGATTTAGTCATGCCAGATAATTCCTTGATTTAATTCAAGGCATGACTTTCATTTATTCTATCTTTCTTGTGTCTATCTAAAAAAAAATAATAATAATTTTTATTTTTATATGTATATTTTGTGTGGGAACCCCGTAGTTTCTCTCTGAATTTTCTGTAGGATTTTTCCCACACAAAAATATTTTATGTCCAAAATATCAAAAATCCTCTAGATTTTCAATCAAAATCCAATTTTCGCGCCATAGGAATCAAAATCACCAAAGAAATTCGAAAATCAAACAAAGATCAGCCAAAGATGGAAGAAAACCGGGGCAGAGCAGCGCCCGGACTGGCGCGCTCGCGCCTCAGGCGCGCGCGCGCCTGACTGGCGCTCTCTGGTGCCCGATTTTCTCCCATCTCCTTCCTGTGCTGTGCTGATGCTGATGATCCTAGTGATTCTGATCCTGATGCGAAAGAGATGCGGGGATGGCTCATTCTCACCAATAAATACCATCCTCCTCCTCTCATTTTCTTCACACCAAGACAAGCATTGTCTTCTACCTCTCTCTCCCTCTCCAAACCAGCAAGGTTGCCAAGTTTTTAGCACCAATGGCGAGCCATATTCTAGCCCTCTACAACTCCGCTCGCACTCCCAATAGTGAGGCTCCCTCCTTCACCCAAGAGGACCTAGAGAGAGAGGCCATGGCTGTTGAGCCTATAGCCACACTAGCACCATAGAGCGGCGGGTCCAGCCATGGGGACAGCATGAAGTCAACGGCAAGATCAAGACCTTCGCCCGGTGCCAAGGTGAAGGCCGCACCTACAAGAAGGCCGACCACGGGGGCGATCCGCCTCAAGTCCAACCTCTCCAAGATGGGCGCGCCAAGCAAGCCTTCGTCAGCACCACTCTCCAATGGCACCTCGACCTACCGTACGGCTGCGAGCAGCCCCTCAAAAATCGCTGTAGGAATAGACCTGCCTAACGGCGGACGTGGAAAAGGGGTCATACCAAACCCCACAAAAAGAACCGCACCTAGGCCAGTAGGAGCGTCCTCGAGCCCCTCTCCACGAGTCCCCGGAAGAGTCTTGGAAAAACTCCTGCTGAGGACAAAAGTGGCAAAACTCAGCCGAGAGTCCCCACTTTAGCTTTCCTCAATAGTCGCCTAAACGGGCTCTACGACATTGCGGCCGAAATGGAATCTGAGCTAGGAACTAGGGACCTCAGGCACCTTGACTTGGTCAAGGAAGTGAGGGACTTGCGCCTTAGTTTCTCCACCAAGCTTGACAGGGTAGTGCGCGCGCTCCAGAACAAATATGCGCGCAACCCACCGCAGTAGAGCCCCCGCAAGCAGCTAGGCACACACACGCATGCTTTTTCCTTTCAATCATTATCCTTTTCAAATTTTAATTCCCTAAGTGTGCCTATTGTATCAAGTTTTGATTATCAATGAAATATTTGTTATATATATATATATATATATATATTGTGTCTTGTCTCCACTTGTTTTTGTGTGCATTTTAAGAAAAAGACAGGTACAAAAACAAGTGTGGGGGAGGCACCCTGCTCCTTGACGCGCAAAGATTTGCGACACGACAAAAACACAAGTTTGCGCGCCCTCTCACTCCCTGCTAATTCTCTTTATTGCTGAAAATAAAATAAATAAAACTAAAAATGTTGCAAACTCCATCTCCTATTTTCACCAATCGAGAACGAGTTGCATACTTTTTATTCCTTGCTATTTTGATTGTGTGAACAACCTATGCAATAGGGACCCCATGTTTTATCTAAGTTATTGGCAGGTGAGATATAGTAGAATGATATGAAGCTTTACCAACTCGTGCAATGGACTTGGGTATTTTTTATGCAAAAATTCAAAAACTTTTTAGCAAATGCTCTTCATGTGATAAGTGCTATGTCCTACCAGAGCCAAATATCTGTGCTTACACTTACAAAACCTGTTTAGCCACTTATAGCGATGTCAAGTCTTGAGATTCTTGCTAGAGATGGCCTTATCCCCAAGATCATTGCATTCACCCACCAAATAAATATGCTGATTCTCACATTGAGAGCCGCGCACAGCATTCGCCCGCCAAATAAATATACCGATTCTCACAGTGAAAGTCGTGCAGTCATTTCATCCACCATTCCACAAAAAACGCTCAAATTCTTACACCGAGAATTGAGCACATATTTTCCACATCTTCTCCCTCTTCCACCAAAACACTCCTGTCAACAAGTCATGCATCTCTCTCCATCATTCATTCAAGAAGAGTATAGACTGTTATCAAAAAATTCCTACAAAAAGAGAGCATAGTTCGTGAATAAGGAAGAGTTATTTTTCTCCAAGGTCTTGAGATAAAAAAAAAAAGAGAGAGAAGAAAGAAAAGAAAAGAAAAGAAAAAAAGAGAGAGAAAAAATAAAAGGAAGAAATAAATCAAGTTTTAGAGATATCCTTTGAGTCCATATCTTCTTACATTTTTCTCTTCAATAAGAGAGGAAGCATGAACAGGAGTCCACAAATATTTTCTACACTTACACTTGCACTTGCATCATCTAGGGATATGGCCTTCTCTTCATGACATCCAGCTGGCTTGACATTGAAACTCTGTTTATCATCCATACCCAAAACTCCACAAATCAGCCTGTAGTGGTAGGATGATCAAGGACACCTGGATAGGACTAGCCACCCAAAAAAGAGTGACTTGGGAGTATCACATGAGGAGCTAAGGCTATCTTTGCGAAAATACTAAAAACCCCAAGTCTCAAAGCATGGGTAGTGTGAGTTGACTTGATTTCAAGCTATTCCTCCTTCAATAGCAGTAAGATAACTTGGTAGCCACCATGAATGTTCACAAATGCAGGAAAAGCTCGGAATAATCTGTATGCAGGTCAACTCTTGGGAGAATACAACCACCTAGTTCTTCATCCTTTACTCGAGGACGAGCAAAGAGCTAAGTGTGGGGGAGTTGTTGGCGGTGCTTAACTCATTTCTAACCCCGCCAACTTTAGTCTAGGCAACACTAATTTCCACCTAGAATAGGGCTCTAGTCTGACTATTTCCACAGTGTGGTGCAGATTCTTTGTTTTGCACGACATACCTCAAATACACTCAAAATGGACCAAGACATGAAGAAAAACACTTGTATAGAAACACCTTTTATTTTTGGTCCAAGCAAACAAGAGAAAAAGAGGAGAAATCCAAATTCGAGGCCAAGGAAACCAGAATCACCAGCATGGGCCGACCAGAGGCCCAACAAGGAGGCAACCGACCAAAGCTGAAGGCCGGCGGGGCCCAGCCAGGCGCGGGCGCGCCTGAGGCGCACGCACCCGTCTGAGCGTGGCCCGGGCCCAGCTTTGGTTGGTCGGTTTGTTTGCCGCCTCTGATGGTCGGTTCGGGGGTGTTTTCGACATTTGCCCTTCGGAAACCGACCATCCCACTCCTATATAATCATGGGCAAGCCTCCTCCTTCAAAAAGGGGCAATTCACTATTCATTTTAGTTTTCACTCCACACCACACCTCCACTCTACAAGTGTACAATAGAGAGAGTAGAGCCACTCTACCTAGCCTAGCTAGAATAGAAGTAAGAAGTGAGAGAGGAGCAAGAGTAGAGCATCTCTCCAAGAGAGCTCTCGGGAAGCTAGTCTTCCACGGGGCGGAGTGCCGGACTTGTTGGCTCCCTCCTCGCTTGTACCTCTACGGCATCTTGCTACTTGAAGTAAGACATCGTGTTTATCTTTCGGTAATACCTTTGAGTAAGTTATTCTTGCTTGTTATCTTCTTGCGGGTTCGTCGTTCGTCCCCGTGATGGAAGCTCTAGTAAGAGGACCCCTGATAGAGACGAGAGCTCCTGGCCACCGCTAGAGTTGTAGCAACAGGCATAGACGTGGTGTCTAGGCTAGGACCTACCTTCGTTTGCTTCATAGCCCATGGTTGAGGTGGTAGGCGGCAGGTGGTGACAGCCCTGTCCGTCCCTTGTAATCCCCCACGTCCGGTTACGACGTAGAGCCTCAGGCCGGCATCACTTGGCAGACCAGGTGCGATCCGGCGCCCGAAGTAAGAAGTATAGCATTGAGTTTAACCTTCTCCTAGGACTTTACCCTTAGAAAACCTCACTACCTAAGCTATCCTACTCCATCTCTGGGCAACCTCTGTTTAGAACTGACTCACAAGCCGTTCTTCGTGAAAGAAATACGATACCCGATTACTCACCGGGTGAAGTGCTATAACGGTGATTTCCGTGCGCTTGCGGATTTGGCTGCACACGCTAAGAAACACCAACAATGCACATGCATCATTCCAGGATCACGTGTAGAACATTCATCGTGGAGTCGAGGATCCAGAAGGACAAGTCGCGAACGGAGATCCGCACGAGAAGTGATCCAGCACCAGGAACCCGACATGGAATAGTCGAGTACCTGGGGCTCTAACCTCAATCTTCTAAATAAGGCAAGCCCCGGAGCATCCCTCCTACATTTGCAAATGATTTACTTTGCGTCCTTTTATTCCTTATGATGCATTAAGTTTATAGGCGTTGCTTGAAACCATGGCTGCATCAGGACTACCTTGCCACCAGAAATATCCTACTTTTACGTACAGGATCGACTACATGCTTAGGCCTGCTCTCTTAATCGATAGAAGCCGAGTGATCGACTATCACTCGCGATGGTAGGTGTTACTGTCCATTGGACTGAGATTTGAGAGATGTTGGATATGAACATAACCATGTGGCCATGATAAATCACCTCTAATATACTATGGCACACGAGCGTCCTCGGATCATTTTGAACAACGCCTCACAGATAACTGGAGGGGCGAGGGTGCCCAACCGCGAAGCCTAGAATCTACTTGGGCCGGGTTTCAACTTCCAGGTATCCATGCTGGCGATGGGTGGTGAGTAACAAGGGCCCGGTTTGTGAGTCCTTAAGATGGGGTGGTGTCATTTGATGGGCGCACAATTACCTGTGGCAGCCGGGAGTTTCCTTGGTCATGGTGGTGAGTTGTTGATCCCGCCTCTTTTCCCGAGTAGATCAAGGTGACCTATATCTCACTTTAGCGGGTGAGTGCGGTTTGTATGAGGAATACCCCGCCAGCTGGTTTGCAATCGATTATAATTGCCATCGTTCCTAGATAGTGAATAACTTGACTGAGCAGTTATGGTGCCGCAAATAAGATTTGAAATGCGAGTTGGTTATGTTCTCTCATGATGGTTTAATGATTACTCAATCAATGCGGTTATGATATAATGTTGATTGCTTCTACCTTAAAATTTTGAAGTAGTTGCAGGTGCTAATGTAGTAATGGCAGGATCCAACCCAATTGGATAAGCTAGAGAGTCCTTTTGTCACTAAATGATTATTAATAAGCTCATCTTTTGGCAAAGAAAAAGAGTCGGCTAACCCACTATAAAGCCTGGCATCCACCAAAGAGTCTTTATTTTCTTTTAGTCGGGTAAGTCTTGCTGAGTACAATGTACTCAGGGTGCAATTCCCAATGTTGTTGTAGGTTTTGGAGATTACTGCCGTGGTGACATGGTGGACTTATATCCCACTACGGGAGGACTAGACTTCGGGCAAAGTCAACTCTTATACCTCTTCTACCTGCTGTTGATGGAGTCGACCTTAGCTGGCACTGTATTTAAAAGTATAGGTGTGAGTGTGTGTTATAAAAAGAGTTTTTCTTCCGCTGTTATTTCTGTTTTGGGTTGTAATAATCCTATGTGCGAAATATAAATAAAACAGGTGAATGGAAAATGCTGAACTGTGGATTCAGGTTTGTTGTAGAGTGGTTTGAAATCCTTCGAGATTTCACGGACTACCGGGCTGGTTTGGTTACTAAGTTCTAATTAAGTTGCCACGTCAGCTTGATTAGCGCTTCGTAATCAAATTAGTTGGTCGGTTCCGCTACATGCTCTCACCCGCGCCGCTGCTACACGGGTTCGTCGGACGCCGCGACTCTTCGTTGCCGCGCTCGCCGGCCGTCTTCGAGTAGTCTGCCCACCATCACTCTGTGCGCTCGCCCGCGCTATGGCGCTCGCCTCGGGAGCTTGCCTACGTCGACCGCAATGGAGCTCTGCTCGCTTTCCCGCGCCACGGTCGAAGATGCTCTCCTGCAAAGAGGTTGTGCTCCACGACGACGACGTATGCGAGCAGCCGAGCAGGACGAATCGAAGCTTCGTGCCTTGTCGCGCCGCCGTCCGCCGGAGTCGAAGACGCCAAGCCGGGCTGATCGGAGCTGCCACGCAGGCCTGCTGCGGAAACTTGCCGAAGCCGCGGCGGCAATCTCGCCTGAGGCTGTCGCGTGCGCTCGTCTGTGCGGCGCGCGCCGGCACCGCTCGCCCTGGCCCGTGAGGCCCGCGCCACACAGCGCTGCCACCAGGTCCGAACGCCGCTGCGTGTGCTTGCCTGCGCCACCGAAGCACGCGCGCCAACGGCCACCAGGTCAGCCCGCCGCCGCTGCTCCTGTGCGCGCTCGCCCGCGCCGCCGCAACACGCGCGATGACGGCCACCAGGTCAGCCCGCCGCTGCGCGCACTCGCCCGCGCTGCCGTCTTCACTCTTCAGCCACTGCATTCTGCATGTGAGGTTCCTAGTGATGTAGATAACAAGAGGAGCCCGACGGCCTGTGCTTACCAGCCGGCTGCCGCATGCTTCCAGGTCGGCAGAAGCACGGCGTATGGGAGCACATGATCTGGGACAATGACGGGGAGCGAAGCATGTCCGGACGTCGCGGTGGCAGAGCAGGCGGCCGCGGCCGTCGGAGCTGGCTTGGTGCCGTGAGCGAGCGGGCTCTGTGGCCAGCGGCGGCGCGGATGGGCGAGCACGGCGTGGGGGCGACTGGCGACGAGCACGGCTGCCTGCGGCTGAGCGCAGTAGCGCGGGCGAGTGCGGAGCGCTGGCGAGCGCACATGGCGCCGGCAGACGAGCTCACTCGGCGACGGTGGACGAGCGCGTGGATGCACCGGACGAGCACACGCTGCTCCCGCGGGCAAGCTGATGCGGCGGCACGAAGGAGCTCGTGACGCAAGCAGACGTGAGAGCACGGCTATTCCCTCGGGCGCGCTCACGCAGCGGTGCGGACGACCGCATGGATGCAGCAGAGGAGCCCGTATTCTATAATGTACAAGCATCTGACAAGTGGCCCCAAACGCCATTTTGGCAAAACTGCCCAACAATACCGCCCAGGGGGTGATTTAAACCATTCATCATACTTTAAGGGGCTAAACACACGGTTTTGTAGTTGGTGGGATTATATTCACCGATGTTGATATTTCAGGGGGTATTTAGTCTTTTTTCCTTGCATATATGTAATCCAATGTCTCAACATTAACTTTTTAGTAGTTTTAATTACGGCACATCTTTTGTTTGTTGGAGCTCAGCTTAAAAACCGTGCCAAAGAAGATTAGTTGGGTTCAATCCACTTTCTATGCATTGTATAGGCAGAATCTTTTTTTTTTCTTTTGGGGTCTGGAAATTCACCTTTGCGAGGTGGTTATTTTTTTTTCATAAAATACTTGTACACTATATACAATAGGTGCACGTAAGCAAGTCCAAGTTGCAAATTAAGTTGAGAGTTCATTGTTGTCTATCTCAAATAATAAACATGTTACGAAGATCAAATGTTGCAGTAAATAGCACGTCCAAGCTGCAAAATAAGTTGATAGTTCATTGTTGTATCTTTTGAATAATAAACATGGAAGATAAAATGTTGCAGTAAATGCACAATAACCTCACAGAAAGCAACCACCAGAGCAAATTACTTTTGGATGTTCAAATGTGCTCGTTTCGTAGGTCTCCTCTCCAGCACTCTGCCTTCTTTGAAGGAGCCATACCAAACATTTTAGTAGAAGCCGTTCAGAGATTTAGAGCAGTTTTAAAGGAATAGCAGGTTTAGAGCAGTTTTTAGTGAAAAAAGAGAAATTAGTTTTTTTTTTTTTGACAAAAGGCAAACATTCATTAACTAGCAGCAACATGCTGCAAAGAGAGTACAATGTTTAGGATTTACATTCGAGATAGCCTCGCAAGGGCAGATTCTAAATGACAAGAGTTTTTACATGTGAAGTTGCTTGATGAGGAAGCTCGTGGATCCTGCCTAAAAGCAAGATTGGCTAAAGCATCAGCTTGGGAATTCTCCATTCTAGGGATGTGATACACCTGAGTCTCCATACATGAAGATAATCCAATGAATTCCTGAATATGTAGGTTGCACCTCCAATCTGGAACTGACTCTTGTTGACGATTGTTGAGATAATCAGCCAGCACCTTACTGTCAGTTAGAAACTTAATATGTTTCATTTCTAGTATGCCTGCAATTTTTGCGGCCAGGCTCAAGGCAGCACTTTCAGCCTCTAAGACAGAAGAGCAACCTGACACCTTTGCCATGACATGTAGGTTTATTTTTCCAGAAGGATTGGAAATGTGAATTCCCAACCCAGCTTCCCTTGATGAGAAGTTGTCATCATCCGGAGCAATAGCTGCATCAGTGTAGCATAGAGGATTGTCAGCTAAATTTGGTTGAGAGCAATAGCCAAGAGTAGCCAATTGCACCAGCTGACAGAGACGGGAAGTGCCTCCGTTCGAGTTCCGTTGTTGTTTCCCTGCATAGACTTGATAAACAGATTTGTTCTTTTGAAGATTGTTGACAGGATGTGGAGGAGCATCTGAGCTGGAGATTGTATCGTCTCCTAGCTCCAAATTCATTGCCCTAATGTGAGCTCGGGCAGCATAATGGACCTGCAAAATAGACCAGCGACGTCCACACAAGCGAAGCTCATTTCGAGCTTTCCAGATGTACCACAGCGTGGTGAGGAGGCTAATCATGTGATCCTCCTTGGGTTGTGGAGTGATCAACCCAGCGAGTGCGTTTTGAACCCCATCTTGCTCATTGGGTAGAGCAGAAGAACGAAGAGGTGGCTTGGCAGAGAACCACACAACTCTTGCAAAATCACAGAAGCAAAAGATGTGAGAATCATTTTCGTGCAAACCACAACGAGCACAGTTTTTGTTAATTTTTGCGCTCATGCTCCCTGCTCTTTGACCTGTTGCAAGAGCACAACGCACCAATCGCCAAAGGAAGGTTTTGATAACCGGGGAAAGGGACTTGATCTTCCAAGTTCTGCACAACAGGTGCAGAGACTCAGAAGATAAACTTCTTGGGCCCTGCAATGGTAAGTCAACCTGCATTTGATTGTTGAGAATGCAAAAAGCTTCCTTAGTGAGCATTCCCCCTTTTTAGAGGGAGCCCAAATAATCATATCATCAGAATTAGATGCAACAGTATCAATTTATATAATGCAACTACTAGCCTCAGCATCGAAGATAGCAGCAATTAAGTCATGATCCCCCGTGGAGGTGCCCTATTTCCACAGATCACAGATAGTGCTGTGTAGAGGTTTGACTGTGACAAGAGTGTTCAAGTGATCATAAATGCTATCCCAAACTCTACACCAAGGTGTTGACCAAATGCTTGAAGAACCATTGAGCACTTGATTTTTACAATTATCAACAAGAGTTTTTTTAATAGACATAATTGATGACCAAAAAGCAGATTTGGAAGGAGGGTTAGGATCATTCCAAAAGCTGGTGGAAGGATGGTATTTGGATTTTAGGATAGCTGAAAGATAAGCATTCTTACCTGTGGCTATTTTCCAGGCAGCATTGAGAAGCAAGCTCATGTTCACCATTTTGAGATCTCGTATTCCTAAGCCGCCTTCTTTTTTGGGCCTGCAAATGTCTTTCCAAGATCTAAAACTGAAACCTGCAGATTCATTTTCATCCCGTATCCCACACCACCAGAATTTCCTAATGATGGAGGTAATCTTGGCGATAAACTTGTTTGAGAAAAGGATTGTGGTCATATAATAGATAGGGATTGAAGCAAGAACAAAGTTAATATAAGTGAGCCTACCAGCATGGTTGAGTTTATTAGCTTTAAGTTTGATAAGTTTGGATCTGAATTTGTTGATGATAAAGTTGTAGGCTCTAGATCTATCATTATGATTGAAAATTAGAAGGTGCCCTAAGTAGACTAGGAATGAGGTTCTGAACAGGAAAAATACTCCTTACCTCTTGTTGACTAGGGCATCAACATTTCTACTAAACACAATTGAAGATTTGGACATGTTAGGTGTCTGACCAAATGCAGAACAAAAATAATGTAGAACCATTCTGATTTTATCAGCTTCATGTCTGTTAGCTTGGCCACAAATAATTAGATCATCTTCAAAGAGCAAACAATGTATTCTAGGGCAGCCAGACCCAAGAGTAATGCCATGAATGTTATGAGAGGCAGATAAGTCATGAAGGGCTATAGACAACTCATTCATAACAAGGATAAATAAGTAAGGAGAAAGAGGACAGCCTTGCCTTATGCCACGATTGGGGTTAAAGGTAGGGGTGAGGTTACCATTGATATTCATAGCCATTGTGGTGGTGGATATACACTTATAAATCAAATGAATGAAATGATCTTTGAAACCTTGACGCTTAAGAGCCGAAACAATAAAGTGCCATTCAATACGATCAAAGGCTTTAGCAAGATCTACCTTTAATCAAAAAGCCTTTCGTTTCCAACTTTTGAGATTGAAACTATGAATGATTTCCTGAGCAATGATAATATTAGAAGCAATGCGCCTACCTTTTTAAAAGCAATGCGCCTACCTTGAGTGGGATGGATGATATGAGGCAAGTGAGCTTTGATTCCATCGACAAGAGATTTAGCAATAATCTTGTAAACGACATTGCATAAGCTAATGGGCCTATAATCTTTAATGGTTTCAGGAAGTTGACCTTGGAAATCACAGTGACATGAGTTCTATTAATATCAGCAGGTAGGGTTCCAGAATTATAAAATTGAGTAACTAATTTATAAACATCCTTAACTGACCGTTCCCATAAAGATTTGTAGAAGCTAGCAATGAGACCATCCGGGCCTGGGGCAGGGTTGTTTCTCATATTTTTGATGATGGTGTGTATTTTCTCCATGGTCGGGGTAGAATTGGTGAATAGATCTTCTTGTAAGTCCTGATCCTCCTGAACATTGATGTGCCACTGTTGTTCTTGGTCACTTGTGTTAGCATTAGAGGAAAAATGTCCTTGAAGTAATTGGTGACTGCAGAGGCAAGTTGATCTTGGGTAGTGGCATAGGTACCATCAGGATTAAGCTGGTGGGTGCTGGTATTCCTTCTGGATCTTTTGATGATTGATTGGTGGAAGAAACTGGTATTCCTGTCCCTAGCAACAGACCAGTTCTTTTTATATCTTTGTCTATGGTAAACCAATTCTTTAGCTAGTAGGTTCTCATGCTAGGAGATGAGATGCTGCTGGAGGCTGGGATTCTGCTAATTGGGAGGAAGCATCTGGAGATTGAGCAGCTGATCCTCAATTTGCTGGAGCATGTCATAATTTTTGGGTTTTGTTTTTTGCCATCTTTGAAGATCTTTAGCTAGAAAGAAGGTTTTAAGGTGAAAAGGACTGCGAGCAGAATTTTGCCAACTAATTTTAGCCACATTCTCATATTCATCATCAAGGAGCCACCAATTTTCAAACTTGAAATGCTTATGAGGCCTTTTCCTGTAGGAATTCAGCATGGCAATAATGGGAGCATGATCACTTCTAAACATTGGTAAGTGATAAATCATAGTATGAGGAAAAATAGAGCACCATTCAGCATTAGCCAGAAATCTGTCAAGACGCCCGTAGGTAGGTCGAGAATCAAACCTTCTGTTAGTCCAAGTGTAAGTAGGGTCATTGTAACCCAAATCAAAGAAGCCACGATCTTTAAGAAGAGTACAAAAGGTGGAAATTAAACGAGGATTAGCTAGAGTGGGTCCAAGCTTTTCCTTAGCATCAATAATGTTGTTCAAGTCACCCATGCAAATAAAAGGTAGGTTATGATGCAATAAAACAAATGAGTGAATCTTCCTCCAAATCCAGGCAGTTCTAAGATGATGCGGATCCCTGTACACACAAACTAACCCGACGTACTTCCTAATCGAACTAATGTAACAGCGAGCTAAAATATAAATGCAACAGGAATCGACTACATCCAGTTGAACTTGATCTCTAGACAAAAGCCATAAACCACCCGATAAACCTTCAGCTAAAACAATATGTACATTGTCAATGTTGAATCTATCTTACTATTACTAATTAGATGCTCCATGGGAGCCTCCACATTAATTCTCACCAGGCGTGTTAGAAAAAAAGATAAATGCTAGAAAATCTCGCGTTAATCAGAAATATCCGGCCATCAAAGAAAAGACTCTAGCCGTTTATAACAATTAGATCTATTTTAGTTTTTATAGAAATTACCGACCAATGCCATTATACAAAATAAAATCCTTTTTAAAAGAAAATAGAAAATATTAGCCATGCGAACGTACGTGAATGGATTTGCCGTCTCAAAAAAAATATGAACCAAGTGTCCATGCAATAAGTGGATATATTTTAATAAATTAATTAATAAATTAACTAGGAGATTAACCAACTTGAACCGAACTGTGTCCTGCAGTCAGCGGATATGTGTTCTATATTCATACCATATTTACCAACTGAACGTGACTGGTAGGCCCAAGCAGACATGTTATTAACTAATTGTTAACAAAATTCAGCCAAATAATGGATAATTTTAGTAGATTAATTAATTATTACCATGAGACTATAACCAAGGTGAACATGTGTCTTCCGGATATATTTCTTTGTAATTAATTAATAATATTACACTACGCCAATGCCCTTCTATAGGGGCGGCTCTGTAAGGGTGGCTCAACATGAGCGGCTCAACACGAGCTGCCCTTACAGTGCATTTTAAAAAAAAAAATCCAAAAAATTCCAAAAATAATAGCAAAAAAATTTTTTAAACCCGGGAAAGGCCCCCACCAGTCAACCACCATGCCACTCTATACACACCATATTTTTTCGAGTATTTTTCGGACTTTGCATCACCTGGGATTCGAACCCACGACCTCACCCTCGCGCGGTACCACCCTTTACCACTGCACTACAACATCACATGTGTCTATATATAGTTTTGGTTCCCCACATATTGTACCAAACCGATAGTAATTTGCTTATTTAAGGCCATAAGTGATATCAAATCAAAAAATCGTCAACTACAAACTTTCATATCTTTTCAAGATATACACTTTTCGTTTAGAAAGTGTTGACACAAAAAGTGACGCAATGTGTCTCACACACAGCAAGCCGGAAAGTCTAGCTTCAATCGGGTGCCCGGGCGTTGAATCCGGAAGCGTGCCATTGACCTGAAAGTCGACAAGAGATAAAACATTAAGATCAAAACTGGAACATGCTGGGTGAGACCAGACAGTTCCATATTTACAGCCCTAAAGCCACTTACGACGACATATAGCTATAGAAGCTATCTGCCAACATGTTTGCAAGTCATTCGGCTAATCTATTGTAACTGATGTGAAGGGAATTGACTGCCGAATACGTAAACATGAAGACATGTTTGAACAAGATTAAATCAATGAAGTATAACAAACTATTCCTTAAGCTTAAAGCATTATCAAAGCATAAACAATTATAGATAGGTAACTTGTAAATATAAATCTACTAAGATAACACATGCATAGGCCAATCCAACTAGTCTGCCGCACGTCTAGCTTTCATAAACCCGTCAAGCACATACTAGAGCAAGTTAATCCACCGCATGATACGACTTACTATGAGCATATGCCACCCTCTACGCTTAGATCAATCCACCGCATGATACAATCTAATATTAAAGAGCTAAAAGCATGCAATCATCTAAATAGATTTATAAGCACTCATTACACATGTAAGCATAATCGTATCGGCAAGATTGCTGAATCGGGGTCCATGAAGAAGGAACAAACAAGCTATCGCAATCTAGAGCAAAGCAAAGCCTACATCTGCCGCACGATATCCAGCTTTATCCAAGACCTAGACACTCTAACATGCATGAACCCGCAACATGTGACAATCTTGATTGATCTAATTCGGCTATATGAACTTGATCCACTTAATATTGAGTAAGCATAAAAGGATAATCGAGAGCCGAAAAGAGTATCAATCTAGATTGGGCAAAAGAGTGTTGCAAATAATTAAACATTAAATAAAACATGCAACACGAGATAAATTAAAGAATCAATTAGATCTTGCCAAATCTAATGGAGCCGGATAACTATCTTTACTCATGTCTTAATCCGCCGCACGATACAAGGCACAAGCAAAAACTTCTCATGATCGAGCTTAGATCTACCGCATGTTCTAAGCTAAAACGATGAGACTACTTGCATCATAATCTAAATCCACCGCATGATACTAGACATGATAGCAAGGTTGCCGGGACTTACGGAGGTCGACGGATCGATTGGCCCTCTCGAAGAACTCGACGACACGACTAAAAGGACTCGAAAGGTGGCACGGGCCGGTTGTATTAATTTGGTTGTGAACCCTTATTACAATGGTCGAGGGTTTATATTTATACCCTGGACAAGATATGAGTCTTAAACGACTAAGAGCTATAGAACAAAATTGGAAAAAACATGACCCTAATTCTAAACTTGATCGGAGTCCTTGATCATTACGGCTCCTTCCCTTTCTGGCAAACTCCTCCTTGCCATTTTTTCATTTCCCGAACGAAGTCATTGCTCAGCCGAGGATAACCGACCACTCGATCACTTGCCGAATTGTGGAGAATCAGCCGACCGCACACGCATTTGCCGAATCCTTCTCTCTCCCGACCATGGGCCTACCTGTCATATCCTTTACCAAATTTTGTTGTTAACACATGCCCCCTCAATTTCAAGATAAAGGAGATTTTATTTCGAAATTGACCTTAAGTGCCCTTCACCTAGGTCAGTACTGCCAACACCCACAGCCGCCACCTGAGAGCTGAGTTTGCACCACCACTCCTTTAATGGCGACAGAGGCTTCAATCCACTCCATCATGGCGACGGGAACCCAAGAGGAACTTCTGGAGGTAACCCTACTTGCTTTACTCATTCGGCAATTTTTTGAATTAGTTCTTGATGTGCCTTCAACTTATTTATCCCTACCTCTCGCTCGAAGGAAATGAGGAATGAGATTTTGATCCCCAACCTTGCCCATCCTGAATCATTCTTTCTTGGCCCAATGGGAGATCCCAATCTGAGGGAATTCATTGAAAAAGAGACTTTGAGGATCCCTTTCAAATCTAGGATTGCTCTACCAAATAGGTGGCCAAACACCTTCAAAACCTGGCCTCTTCCTTCAATTTCAAGATGGCATGACTGGTATCGCAGGATGCAAGCCAGGAACAGTGATCTCTGGGAGACACAGGATATCCAGCACTGTCTAGAGCTGTCACTAGCTGATATGCCGAGAAATGATTCTCTTCTGATAGCTGCTTCTCATTTTTGGTCTGATGCCGTCAATGCATTCATCTTCGGCCATGGTCCAATGTCAATCACCTTGGCAGATATTTTTATGATGACCGGACTGAACATCACCAAGCCAGCATACCCGACCAAGTACAAGGGCACTAGTTCTCAGAGATCAGTCAAGTCAGGAGGTGGATGGGTTAAACATATTCAGGCTTATGCAACCACTGGTGCTGTGTCTGACAAGGAGTACAAAGCTTTCATGAATATGTGGCTGTGCAGGTTTATCTTCTACAGCAAGTCTAATGAGCCGACCCTGAATCACATAGTGATGGCTGAAGATTTAGCTGTAGGTAAACTGATTCCTTTGGACAAGTATCTCCTGGGAGCTGTCTACCATATGATGCATCAGATCACTATCCAGATGCGTAATCAAGGTGAAATCTCTTATGTCAATGGTCCTTGGTGGCTTGTTCAGATGTGGCTGCAGTTATACATGCATCAGATCATTTCAGTTGATCTTCATGGCCTGGGCTTCCCATCTATTAACTATGCTAAAGGTGAAAACCCTAGACAGAAGTCCTGCCAGACATATGGTGAAGCTGCATCCTCTTTTGTCATTGACATAGACCTCGGCCACCTCTTCAAGATATTCTACAAGGGATTTAACCAAATAACCTAGTTTCCTTACAGAGAAAATGAAGATTTAACTCCCCCTTGTAAATTTAATTATGAGCTTGGTTATACAGATGATGAATCTAAGGAAATTTTCAACTCCTTCATCAGGCCTTGTGCTTTGCCAGCAGAATTCCACCGTGGCAGGTTGGTAAATCCAACTTATGAATTTTACAACCCAAACATGGTCGCCAGGCAGCTTGGATTTGGTCAATTGCCCCCAAGGCCATACTTTTCAAGTATCATCAGGCCTAGGGAAACATTGTCAAACAACACTGAGGCTAACAAGATTTTCAACCTTGGATGCCACCTTCCATCATATGAACCTAATCCTCTGGTGATAACTGAGGTTGCTCACCCTTCATTCAACTCCTGGTGGCAAGAGTGGCACTCTCACATTTTTAGCACCCAAGTCCATCCTCTGTGCCAAGCTCTGCTGCCTCAATTTGCTTCTGATGATGAGGTAAAATAATCCTTAGAACTTTTCTTATACTTGGGCCTTCATTTTATATTCTAAGTACCCTTTTGAACAGGATAATGCTCCTCCAAGCCCTCCAGAAATCCAGTACTGGCAACCTGGTCCTGTTGCCGCCTTAGGACACAATGCCCCAACTCTGGTAATGTTCAACAGGACCCCTGCTGATGACACGAAAGATCTTAAGAGGAAAGCTCCCTCTTCTCCAAACAAAGATGTTGCTATTCCCAGGAAAACAAGATCAAAGAAAACCAAATTAATTCCCCAGGTATGAATGCCCCCATTCTCTTTGTCATTATCTGTTGGTGCACCCATACTTATCATTTTCTCAATAGGTTCAAGCTAGCCCTCAGGGCTCTGCTAAAATAGTGAACTTGGAAGACTCTCCTGAAATCTCCACTGGTCAAACAGATGCCAATGAGACTGTTGGCAACACTGGTATATACCTGCACTTTGTGCCTTCCTTCTTTCCTTTAATTATGCACTGGCTTTCATTCGACGTCTTCATGATTTAGATGAACAAGGAGAAGCAACAGAAGAACTCTCTCCCCATCAGGTTCCAGACTCGCCAACCCCGGCTATGCAAGATGCCTCAACAAGCCATGAGGTTGTTAATCCTGAGGTAGCCATTGTACCAACTACTCAACTCATTGAGTCTACTCAGGATGCAATTGATCAAGTATTTGCCGAAGAGGTAACACCTTCACTTCACTGGTCATTTTCTGCTTAATATTGAAACATTCGGCTAAGTCACCTTCTCTGCCTACCACCAGGACACTGCTCATCCACAAGTTAGCTTTTCTCTCATTGCTGAAGAATTTGCTGAAGACAAAGATGATGAGATCTCTTCCAGCCAGCAATTATCATCAGAGAATCAAGCTAGACTGAGGGAGATAATCCTTTTCCTGAATAAAGACATTGTCACCTTGACCAGAGAATCAAATCAGATAAGGGAAATTGCAGAGCTTATTGATCAAGAGATCCCCTCTGATCTCAAAGCTACTCTGGAAGCTTTATTCCATCTTGATGATCACTTTGCTACTGTCAAAAGGGCAAACAAGAACACAACCACCAGAGCCAACCTAGAAAATGACAAGGTGGCCAATGAACAGCAGGTCAAGGAGCTTTACTCTGAAATCAAGCTAACCAAGCACTCCTTGGACACTCTAGAACCAGAGCTGCAGATCATGAGGGATGAGAGAATCAAACTGGAGGCTGAATTGGCCCAGCTGAATGCCAAAATTCAGTCTCATGAAGCCAAGCTTGCCAATCTGCCATCTCTTGATTCGGCTAAAGTCAAGATAACATCAGTCATCAAAGAAACCAGGCAAATCAAGAGCAAATTATCCAAGATCCAAGATTCTGAAGAAGAGGACCAGAAAACTCTTGATGAGGTCAACCGAATCAAGACTGATGCCATTGATGCCATCAACTCTTTTCTGAATGTGTAAACACTTGGCTTGTAATGAAGATGTAAACATTATGCTTTCTTGAACATGTCATGTTGGAAACATTTCATTTTTCTGAGAAATAGAAATTTTCTTTTTCCTCCATGTTACTTATCATTTAGCCGAATGCTGTCGGCTGTCTGAATATAACTGTGCCTTGAATAAGTAGATACATTTTCTGAATGCAATTGCTCTTTAATCCAAGTCCAAACCTTAGCCGAATGATCCCTGCTTAGATATTTAGCCGAGCGCACGCCGGAAACTGAAACGATAGCAATGACCGGCCCTGCCCAGTCCAATATCGGCCCATAGAGGTGGGAAAACCCTATTTCGTCGCTTGGCTTTCCCGAAGGCTCTGCCACGGCTCCCAACATTCATAAATAGGACCACCTCTCGGCTCCCATCATCACACTCAAGGAGTTGCTATTCTCCTATCTCTTCCACTTCATCTTCCATCTCGAGCCAAAAAACCCCAACACCATCCATGGCGAGCGGCGGCGATCGCGGAAAGCGCCCTGCCGAGGACGAGGCGGAGGGAAGCAGCAAACGGCGCCGGCGGTGAGATTCTTTCCTCTTCTTGAGTTCACTGCTTAGCTTCCTTTACCCGATCTTGACTCTATTCCCTGCCCCCTTGCGGTAATTTATCCATCTTCTTGATTTTGTTTCAGGGGCGTGGGGATCACCGGCGACTACGTCTCCAACTTTAGGAGGCGGGTCGCCCGGGCTGGCACTCATGCTCCCGCTCCTGCTCCCGCTCCGGCAGCGGATGTGGAGGAGGGAAGCAACCGCAGCGGCCGCCGTCTTAGGTGATGAAACAACTTCTTCGCCTTCACTGCAGTTTCTTTTCATTAGCCAATCTTGATTTTCTCCTCTGTTTCAGGACCGCGAGGATGGGCTTTGGCCAATGGCACCTTCTCGAGCCAGCCGCGGCGGCTGCAGCCCCTGCTCCTGCTCTGGCTCCTGGTCCTGCTCCGGCTCCTGCTCCTGCTCCTGCTCCGGCCCCCGCTTCATCGGGTTCGGCCTCCGGCAGTTCGTACCACCCCTATCTGTGGGGTCGGGTGGACGAGGAGATCCCGAATCCGTACAGCGGCGACGATGCCGTCTGCTACCTCCGCGAGAGGGACGAGATGAAGGAGCTTCTTGGTGAAGAAACCAAGAAGCATGGGATTGCTGAGCTAGAGTGGGAGGACCAGCGCAGGCAGCTCTGCGACGCCATCACCAGTATAGCAGTTCTTGAATTTGCTCAAACCATCCTTCCCGATTCATTTGTTCATCGGCTTGTTCTTTCCTTTTTTGCGGACCTCACCGCAGAGCTGGACCGCCTGAAGGTGGCGGCGACGGCGGTCGCCGACCAGGTGAACGCCAGGGGGGAGACAGTAGCGAATCGCCTTGAGGCGGTACCTGGTCAGATTGATCAGGCCGCCATCCAAGGTGTGCGCCTCGGCACCGCTCTCAGCCTAGCGGGGATGTCGTCCTGGACCGGGGACGAGTACGTCTCCATGTCGGTCGGCTTCCAGGGCGGGCTCCCCCCACGAGATCGACGACATCAACGATCTCCTGGCGGAGTATGACGACCACGCCCGCGCCATGGCCGACGCCACCCACCCCCAATCAGTCCTCAACAAGCTCTTCGCCGACGAAGAGGAGTAGCTTGTATTAGGATTGATGCGGGTGTAATAAAAATTTTTAATGAAGGATGTTGGTTCTCCCCTGTCTTTGCTCGTCTGTGATGGTGTTTATCTGTTGTGTCTGTTCTTGCGAAATTCATTCCTTAGCTAGAACCTTGACTGCGATAATCTTCCGAATGCAATCTTCCCGAATGCATGACGTCACTTTAGTCGATTAGATCTCGGCCCTGTTCCGCGACTTGACAGTTTGTAGTGTAGCACTTCAATTCACTTTACCTCCTCCCGATAAACCTACCGACTGAAGGATAGAATCATCACTGTTCATAACACTTAAAAACTGCTAAAGGCGATACAATTGCATCGGCTATTTCACGCTAAAGTCGATATACACGATATCGGCTATTTTGTGCTAAAGACGATACCCATGATATCGGCTATTTTGCGCTAAAGACGATACACACGTTATCGGCTATTTCCTTCAACCTCTTTCCTTTATTCTGAAGGCGATTTCATTCAAAATCGGCTGTCTTGCACCCAACGTCTTGGTTACGATCAAGATCCAACTTCAACACCTGGATGAAATTTCTTGAGGTATCTGCCATTAATAGCCCTTGTAAGATCTTCTCCGAACAATGTTTTTAAGATGTATGCGTTACCAGGTGCACAACTCACAACCCGAAAAGGTCCTTCCCAATTTGGAGACCATTTGCCAAATGTTTTATCCTTTGTGCCAATTGGCAATATTGTTTTCCAAACCAAGTCTCCTTCTGCAAATTGCTTGACTTTAACCTTTTTGTTGTAGTACTTGGCAACACGTATTTTATTCTTTTCAATATTTTCCAAAGCTTTGAGACGAATCAAATGCAAATCCTCTAACTCATCCATAAGTAAATCCTTATAATCTTTCTCTGCCAAGTCCTCCTGCAATTCAACTCTCCTTGACCCTGAGTGTAATTCCCAAGGAAGTACAGCATTGTGTCCATAGACCAATTCATATGGAGATGCTTGCGTGGACCCATGGCAAGCCATTCGGTAAGCCCATAATGCTTCATTAAGGACCAAATGTCATCTTCTCGGCTTCTCATCAATCTTCTTTTGGATGATCTTGATCATGATCTTATTTGACGCCTTTGCTTGGCCATTGGCTTGTGCATAATAAGGAGAAGAATTATATAGTCTTATTCCCATGCTTTCGGCAAAATCACAAAACTCTGAAGAAGTAAACTGAGTCCCTTGATCGGTTGTTATGGTCTGTGGAATTCCAAATCTGAGAATTATATGTTCCTTAACAAAATTGACCATATTCTCTGATGTAACCGTCTTCAAAGGGATAGCTTCAACCCACTTGGTAAAATAATCTGTAGCTAATAGCACAAACTTGTGTCCTTTACTAGATGGAGGATTGATCTGCCCAATTAAATCTATGTCCCATCCTCTGAATGGCCAAGGTTTGATTATGGGGTTCAATGCAGATGCAGGTGCTCTTTGAACATTACCAAATATCTGACAATCTCGACATCCCTTGTAATATTCAAAACAGTCCTCTAATATAGTCGGCCAAAAATATCCAGTCCTTCTGATTATCCACTTCATTCAGTAAGCCGATTGATGTGCACCACAAGCTCCCTCATGAACTTCAAACATAATCTTTTTGGCCTCTTCTTGGTTCAAGCATTTGAGCAATACCCCATCTATGGATTTGTAGTACAATTGATTATCAAGAAGCACAAACTTGAGGGCCTTATACCTGAGCTTTCGGGAAACCCTCTGAGATGGATCCTTCAAATAATTGATAAGATCACATCTCCAATCATTATCTGCCTGATCAGTATTGAAAATACCTTCTTCAATGGCAAAGACCTCCTAATTTTCACAATATCCGGAGGCAGCTTGAGCTAACTTGTTGGCCTCTCCATTGTGTTGTCTAGGGATATGATGCAAAGTAACTATCGAAAAACTTTTCAAAAGCTCTCGACATTCTTCATGATATCTCCTCAATACATCGTTCTTGCACTCATATTGCCCTGTCAATTGGTTGATCACCAACTCGAGTCACCAAATATCTCAACAAAGAACGGCTTTCACTTCTATCGATGCGAAGCCCTCGAGTATTGCTTCATACTCGCTTGATTGTTAGTGACATGATATTCAATTGGAAAAGCATATTCAAACATTTTTCCACGTGGAGATATTAAGAGAATACCAGCACCGCCACCTTTGTCACATGATGATCCATCGAAAAATAATGCCCACGGGGCAATACTAACCGCTTCAACAGATAGATCACGGTGTTGAGTAATAAAATCGGCAATTATCTGTCCTTTCACTGCTTTTGCCGATTCATACCTTAGATTGAACTCTGACAATGCTAATACCCACTTGCCAATCCTTCCATTCAAAATTGGCATTGATAACATGTGCTTAATTACATCAAAACTAGATACCACTACACATTCGACATTTAACAGATAGTGCCAAAATTTGGTACACGAGTAATAAACACATAGACAGAGTTTTTCTATAGCCGAATACCTTGTTTCTGGATCCAACAATTTTCGGCTAAGGTAAGCTATTACTCTTTCCTTTCCATCAAACTCTTGCATAAGGGCCAATCCTATTGTTAGGCTATCGGCCACCACATACAGCTTGAAAGGCTTCTCAAGTTGTGGAGGTACCAATACTGGTGGTGCCTTCATATATTGCTTGATCTCAGCAAAAGCCTTTTGCTGTATGTCACCCCAAACAAATTTCTGATCTTTCTTGAGCTTCAATAATGGAGAGAAAGGTAATACTCTTTCTGACAAATTGGATATGAATCTTCTCACAAAATTGATCTTGCCTAGCAATGACTGCAACTCTGTGAGGTTAGTTGGGGGCACAATCTTGTCTATTGCTTCCATGCTCTTTTTTCCAACTTCTATCCCTCCTTTGTGGATCAAAAACCCCAAGAACTCACCAGCCGATACTCCAAAGGCACATTTATTTGGATTCATTTTTAAACCATGCCTTCTTGTGCACTCCAAGGTCTTCCTTAAATCGGCTAAATGTCCCTCATGGTCTCTGGATTTGACCACCACATCATCAATGTAGATCTGCACAATTTTGCCGATCAACTCATGAAAAATATAATTCATGGCTCTTTGATAAGTTGCACTGGCATTCTTCAATCCAAATGTCATAACTATCCATTCAAATAGACCAATATGGCCAGGACATCTGAATGCAGTCTTTGCAATATCTTCCACTGCCATAAAAATCTGATTATAGCCAGCATTGCCATCCATAAAACTGATAACTTCATAACCTGCTGCTGCATCCACTAGCAAATCAGCAATTGGCATTGGATAACCACCCATAGGAGTAGCTTTGTTGAGATCTCTGAAGTCTATGCAGACTCTCATCTTTCCATTTTTCTTGTATACAGGCACTATATTTGAAATCCAATCTGCATACCTGCGTGGCCGAATAAAGTTTGCTTCTATCAGTCTCTCAACTTCTTTCTTTACATCGGCCAATACCTCCTCTTTATAAATCTTTCGTGGAGGTTGTTTGAAAGGGTGAAATACAGGCTTAATGGGCAGCTTATGCTCAACAATTGATCGATCTAATCCGGGCATCTCTGTATAATCCCAAGCAAAACAATCCTTAAATTCCTTCAGCAACTCTATTAGTTTCAACTTATATTCTGGGTCTAAATTTGCACTGATATACATCGGCCTTGGCTTTGAACTGTCACCAACATCAATCTCTTCTAATTTATTGGCCGACATAAAACCACGACCCAGCTTCCCTTTGTTGCCAACGATTGGATTGCCCATTAAAAAATACTGTGAGAGCCGACTGCTTGGATCGGCTGTTGATCTCTGTTGAACACATTGACAGGACCTTCTTTCCACTGTTTACCCGAAAGGCAATCTAATCCATCATACTCCCAATAAGCATGCTCTGAAGTAGCAACACTTACTGAATCATCAGCTTGAACAACTTCCACATCATCTCCAATCCACTGAATAAGAATTTGATGCATGGTTGAAGGTATGCAACAATTTGCATGGATCCAATCCCTTCCCAGAAGCATACTGTATGCCCCTTGCCATCAATGACAAAGAAAGTAGTAATCAGGGTCTTGGATCCAACCATCAGTTCAACATGCACAGCTCCACGGGTGTCAGAAGGATTGCCAGCAAAGTCTCTGAGGATCATGTCAGTCTGCAACAAGTCTTCACTTGTCATCCCAAGCTTTCTGAAAGTTGTGTAGGGCATGATGTTGATAGCAGCTCCTCCATCAACAAGCATCTTGGTCAGAGGCTTGCCATTGACATATCCTTTCAAATATAATGGCTTCAAGTGGCGATTTTTGACTGGCTTGTCAAAGACTGCTTGCCGAGTCAAAACAAGTTGAGCCATCAGGTCTCGGCATTCAGTTTCATTGAAATCAGAATATACTTCATCCTGAACATCTTGATCTTTGGGAGCCATAAACTCTAATGGGATGAAGAACACCATATTAGCATCAGCCGAAGGACCCTGTCCATCATCCTTTTTCTTAGGATGCCATGTTTGCTTTTTTTCGGCTAATTCTTGCTTCAACTCCTGATTTCTCAAGCGCTGAACCCTTCTCTTCTGGCTTTTCCTTAAACCAGGAGGACACCACTGCCCTCTTTGCCATCTATACGAGCTCTCTTCTGCACTGTGAGCACTGCTATGAGCCCAAGTTGATCTGCAAATCTCTTCCTCTGATGTCCATCAAAATTGTTCATTTTTAGGCACCGATCGTCCTCAGGAACTCTCATTCCAAGTCTATCATGGACGGGACGACGGTTGACTCGAGATTGCCTGTACTCTAAAAACTGATCACTGCATTCAGGGCAATTGTTCCTAGCAGGCAACTTCAAGCCTTCGTTCCAACAGTGTCTGAAGAAGGAACAGTTCCAATGAGACTGCTCTTGCTCTCTCCTGTGCTCTTCTTGTTCCCTTTGGCGCACTTCTTCCTCATATCTCCGACGCTCTGCCATGAATCTGCGCTCCTCCTCAATGAACTGCTGCTCCTCATCATACTCCAACTTCTTCTCCCTCTGCCATTTATTCAACAAGTGACGCGCTGTAACTCTATGCTTTGGTTTAGCATGCATTCGGCAATCTTCGTGGACTGCATCTGAAGTTTGGCCCTTTTTCGTTCGGCTATTTTTGAACTGAACTTGCTGCACTTCCTCCTTGGTAACTTGCCGATCGGGGTCAACAGCACCACTCTCCTTGGCTCTCTCTGAAGTCAAAACTTTCATCTTTCCCTTTTATTTAGAATCACTAGCCTCAACCATGCCGATAGAGAAAGAAATCATATTCTGAGTAAAAGGTTGTTTATCCACCGTCATCTTGCCATCAAACCTCAAGTGTCCATCTTGAATAGCCTTTTGGATTTTTACTCTGAACACTCGGCAGTCATTGATATGGTGAGAACTAGTATCATGATACCCACAATACTTCTTATTTTTCACTCCTTCAGGGCGCAACATAGGATGTCCTTCTGGCAGCTTAATGCGTCCTTCTTGCACCAAATACAAAAAGAGCTTGTCTGCTTTGCTGACATCAAAATCATAGGACCCTTTGTGCTGCTTCACCCATCGTTGACTGACCAAAGTAGGCTCTTTTGTCCAGTTCAGCTCTGCAGCAGCTACTTCATCCTCATCTTCATATTCAGATGCGTCTTCTAGAAAACCCTGGTACACATCAATGGTAGCACTGTTCTTCTGAAAACGAGCATCTCTCCTGAATCCTTGGGCTTGGTTACTCATAGCTGTCAGTTTCTGTGCAAGCTGCTCAAGGTCTTCAAACTCCATGCCAAATAGCTTCTCTTTGATATGTGGCAACATGCCTGCAATGACCAACTGTGGGATCTGATCATCAGGTATGTTTAGAGAATAGCACATGTTCTTAGCTTCTCTGAACCTGTGAAGATACTCCATTGGTGTTTCAGTAGTCTTCATCCTCATAGCTCACAGATCGACTAGCTTCTTCTCATTGGTTCCTGTGTGAAAATATGAATGGAACTTTTGTTCTAACTCTGCCCATGTACCAATGGAATTAGCCGGCTGAGATGCAAACCATGTAAAAGCCGGCCCCGTCAGAGACATAGGAAAGTATCTGATTCTCCAAGCTTCATCACCGGCAGCCTCTCCAAGTTGCATCAAGTATCTATTAATGTGCTCAATGGTACTGGTGTCATCTTGACCTGAGAACTTGGCTAGATATGTTGGTGGCTTCACCCTTGGTGGAAGAGCTACCCTATTGTACCACTCTGGAAAAGGAGACTTGTATGCATATGCTTGAGTTTTTGGCTTTAGGCCGAATTGATTCTGCATCATATCAGCCATCTTGCTTAGGAGAACATCATTTGCATCTTGAGCTCCTTGTTGTCTTCCAGAAGGTACTCCTGATGCACTCTTGTACCCTGGATTTGGTAAAGCATTGATGGTACTGTAATCGGCAAACTCATTATACCCATCCCCATAAATGCTCTTCTGCAACCTGTTTGCCACTGGGGAGATCTTGTAAGCAGATGCTGGTATATCTGTTGTTGCACCGAAGGCTACTTGACCATGGGTTTGTTGCTCGGTCACAGGAGGCTTCTGCTTTTCAGTATAAGTTGCTCCATCCTTGCTTGTACCGATTATATCTCCTCCTTCAATCGACTTTGCTGAAGACTTTTGTGTGTTGAAAAACACTGGTCCACCAATTGCACCAAAATTCTCTTCAAAACGCTTGTCGACTGCTGGACCGAAGGTATCAACCATGACTGTTCGGAGGGTATTCAGAAAAGCTGTGTTGTGGTTCAACATGGTATCTCCCATAGCTTTATGGATGATCCCGACTACTTTCAGCATCTCCTCTTCATCCGTAACATCAGTTTGATGTGCAAGAAGAACTCTCGGTAGTGCTTGCTTCAAGATCACCTTGTTGCTCTTGTTCTTGGAAAAGGACATCAAGCACTTATTCTGATACTGCTCGATTGCCTGTTCCACTATCTGTCTATGTTCTGGTTGTAGCTCATCCAGAGTCACATTCAGAACATGACTATTGTCAATCTCTGTTGACATCTTGAACTGAAAAGTTGTCCCACCGGGCGTGCCAAAAAGTGTGTTGACACAAAAAGTGACGCACTGTGTCTCACACACAGCAAGCCGGAAAGCCTAGCTTTAATCGGGTGCCCGGGCGTTGAATCCGGAAACGTGCCAGTCGATTTGACCTGAAAGTCGACAAGGGACAAAACAGTAAGATCAAAACTGGAACATGCTGGGTGAGACCAGACAGTTCCATATTTATGGCCCTGAAGCCACTTACGACGACATATAGCTATAGAAGCTATTTGCCAACATGTTTGCAAGTCATTCGGCTAATCTATTGTAACTGATGTGAAGGGAATTGACTGCCGAATACGTAAACATGAAGACATTTTGAACAAGATTAAATCAATGAAGTATAACAAACTATTCCTTAAGCTTAAAGCATTATCAAAGCATAAACAATTATAGATAGGTAACTTGTAAATATAAATCTACTAAGATAACACATGCATAGGCCAATCCAACTAGTCTGCCGCACGTCTAGCTTTCATAAACCGTCAAGCACATACTAGAGCAAGTTAATCCACCGCATGATACGACTTACTATGAGCATATGCCATCCTCTACGCTTAGATCAATCCACCGCATGATACAATCTAATAATAAAGAGCTAAAAGCATGCAATCATCTAAATAGATTTATAAGCACTCATTACACGTGTAAGCATAACCGTATCGGCAAGATTGCCGAATCGGGGTCCATGAAGAAGGAACAAACAAGCTATCGCAATCTAGAGCAAAGCAAAGCCTACATCTGCCGCACGATATCTAGCTTTATCCAAGACCTAGACACTCTAACATGCATGAACCCGCAACATGTGACAATCTTGATTGATCTAATTCGTCTATATGAACTTGATCCACTTAATATTGAGTAAGCATAAAAGGATAATCGAGAGCCGAAAAGAGTATCAATCTAGATTGGGCAAAAGAGTGTTGCAAATAATTAAACATTAAATAAAACATGCAACACGAGATAAATTAAAGAATCAATTAGATCTTGCCAAATCTAATGGAGTCGGATAACTATCTTTACTCATGTCTTAATCCGCCGCACGATACAAGGCACAAGCAAAAACTTCTCATGATCGAGCTTAGATCTACCGCATGTTCTAAGCTAAAACGATGAGACTACTTGCATCATAATCTAAATCCACCGCATGATACTAGACATTATAGCAAGGTTGCCGGGACTTACGGAGGTCGACGGATCGATTGGCCCTCTCGAAGAACTCGACGACACGACTAAAAGGACTCGAAAGGTGGCACGGGGCCGGTTGTATTAATTTGGTTGTGAACCCTTATTACAATGGTCGAGGGTTTATATTTATACTCTGGACAAGATATGAGTCCTAAACGACTACGAGCTATAGAACAAAATTGGAAAAAAACATGACTCTAATTCTAAACTTGATCGGAGTCCTTGATCATTACGGCTCCTTCCCTTTCTGGCAAACTCCTCCTTGCCATTTTTTCATTTCCCGAACGAAGTCATTGCTCAGCCGAGGATAACTGACCACTCGACCACTTGCCGAATTGTGGAGAATCAGCCGACCGCACACGCATTTGCCGAATCCTTCTCTCTCCCGACCATGGGCCTACCTGTCATATCCTTTACCAAATTTTGGTGTTAACGTAAAGTTTTTTCATCCGAGGCCATTTATAAAATTTGAATTCAAATTTGAGAAACCAAAAGGTAGGTTTCGTATGACAAGATGAAGTCAAATAAAAAAGTTTTCAACTACAAAGTTTCATAACTTTTTGATATGTACAAACTTCATATAGAAAGTTTTTCCATCCGACATCGTTTATAAAATTTGAATTTTAAATTTGAGAAACTAAAACGTAGGTTTCGCATGACTAGATAAAGTCAAATAAAAAAGTTTTCAACTATAAAGTTTGATAACTTTTTGAGATGTATAAACTTCATATAGAAAGTTTTTCCATCCGACATCGTTTATAAAATTTGAATTTTAAATTTGAGAAACTAAAACGTAGGTTTCGCATGACAAGATGAAGTCAAATCAAAAAATTGTCAACTACAAAGTTTCATAACTTTTTGAGATGTACAAACTTCATATAGAAAGTTTTTCCATCCGACATCATTTACAAAATTTGAAATTTTTTAAAACCAATTATACACCTACAGACCACTTGTAGGGGGCGGCTCAATCATCGGCCGCCTTTACAAAGGGTCACCGTAAGGGCGGCTGGTGATTGAGCCGCATAGAAAGTTTTTCCATCCGACATCATTTACAAAATTTGAAATTTTTTAAAACCAATTATACACCTACAGACCACTGTAGGGGCGGCTCCCTTACAGTGAAAGGGGAAGCGCTCCCGTAGTGCTTTTTTCACGTAGTGTTAACAAGTTGACCGTTACTGGTAGGTTTTAGCTAGGCTGTTTTTATGTAAGCTACATTAATAAAAGGGAAAATTTGCTACGGGACATGCAAAATGACCTGCCTATGCTGCTGGACATGTCAAATGGAGCAGTTTGCCAATAGACACTCTGCTTCTTGTCAAATTTGCTAGTGGACACTGGACCGAATAAAATATTCATTTCTGGGTTACGAGGAGAGAGAAGAGCGGTCAAATGTCCGTTATGCCCCTGCCTCCTTGTTCCCGGCCCGACGCTGGCGGCTCGCGCGGGCTGAGCTCCCGGCCCGGCGGCGGGGTGCACGCACGTGGAGGTCGCAGCGCGGCGGCCAGCACAGGGAAAGGGCGGGGAGGTGGCGGCCATGGCTTCGGCCTCCGTCCATACTCCTGCGCCTGAAGCAGAGAAGGAGATGGGGAAGAAGAAAGACCAGGGGCAAAATGGACATTTTGCGGCCATTCTCTCTCCTCCTAGGCAAGAAACGAATATTTTATTTGGCGCGGTGTCTAGTAGCAAATTTGACAACAACGTCAGTGTCCCTCAGCAAACTGCTTCATTTTACATGTCTGGTAGCATATGGAGGCCACTCTCGATGTCCTATAGCCAATTGCCCCTTAATAAAAATGTTAGATCTATTTTATTTCGTGAAAAAATACCTACTTCTGTCATTATACTAAAAAAATTAAACAAAAAAAATGACCATACGTTTATATGGATGTATCAACAAACTTACATTTTGTTATGATATAGAAAAGAAGAATGTATGGTCACGCACAGAACAAGCTTCATCCACCGTACAAATGTTGGCTCATGGATGGTAAACAAATATAAAATATTAAAATAGCCTACCACACTTGGTTAATGTATTAATATTAATATAAAATATCAAATCTACAGAACCAATCACGTCTGTGGTTCATTAATTTATTGATAGCATATCAAATGATCAAAACCAATAAACAAGATACACACGTGGACCAAACTACCAATATATAAAGTAGCTAAGTTAATGAAGCAAACACACAATAAAATTAAGATAAACACCATAAGCATTGTGCAACTACTAATCTAATATATAACAAAACATTGTCTATGAAGTTGCCTACTACTTTCTCTGTTCCAAACTGTAAGTCATTACATGAATCTTAGAGAGTCAAAACTTTTTACGTTTGACCAAATTTATATGATAAAATAATAAAATTTATGAGGGTGTTGTAAAGAGGCAAAATTTGCACAATAAAGTTTTTTGTGGAGTGCTATGTATTATTATAACTATTAAGTTAAAAAAGCATAGGACTATGTTCTACCATATATGCCAAGTAAACATGTGTACACTAGGATAACTATTTATATTAATAACTATCAAGCATGAAATTGTTATTCAAGACAAGTGTACACATTTCGACTAAAATAATATAATATGTAAATATTTGAAATTTAATTTTAATCACTTTGTATGAAAAATAATAGAAAACAATATATTTGTATTTTTGTCTGAATATCTATTTCATACTATTATTTTAGTAGCTACAAAAATGTTTAATAAATAACCATAAGCACAAAATATGTTTCTCCACTGACCATTTTCAAATAATAATACATTGAAAATGAATAAAGTAAACTATTGTTGATAATATAATCAGTACTGCAAAAAACTTTTGGTGATAAAAAATCAAACAAATTCAGAAAAGGTGATTAGTACAGATAACTATATGTTATTGCTATTGAATTTTTTCAAATAAAGAATTGTTATAAGGCTTAATAGTTAATATCGTCAAGCACTGTGACTCAATAATAAATCTCACATCAAGCTCTGACACCAATCTTAATTGACTTACTGTAGGATTAAAATGATTGCTTTTGTCACCATTATACTTAAGAGTAAATATCCTTATGTCGCCATGATATAAGAGTAAGAGTTTGACCCGTGCGAGAGCACGGGTCGATGGACTAGTTTATTAAGCTAGTTCTAGAGAAACGATTAGATCTTGTTTCGGAAACAAAAATTACCTGAGCAACAGAAGCGGCAATGAGATGGGCGAGATGGCGCATCTTTGGACTGTCAAGGCTCCTGCCCACGCCCTGACAGTTCCATGACAGGAAACTCATGACGCCTGCGGCGCCTTATGGGCTGGCGCCAAAGCCCGGGTGTCAGAAGCTTGAGCAGTGACGTGCGAAGGCGGTGGCGAGTTTGACTAGGGACTCGGACGGAGCTGCAGAACTCGCTGAATCTAGCCACGAGGCAACAAGCGGCTAACTGCATGCGAGCGGAATCGCGGCAGACCAACGTCGCAGGCTCTCTCCCCTTCCAGTTCCTCTTCTGCCGCAAGGTGCGGCCTGCAGGCTGTTGCCGTTGGACCCGGCTCCCGGCAGCTTGCGCAAAGGTGTATTGCTGTTGGACGGGGTTGGAGACTGGTTGTCCGCGGCTGGTGATGCTGATGCGGTTGCAGTGGCGGAGAGGATGCAAGAGGCGAGGATGGAGATGGCGCGGATGCTGTGGGCATGACGGCGGCGGCGCGATTCCAAGGACGCGAAGATGAGTGCCGCAAGCTGACGTAGCGGCGTGCTGCTGCTGACTCTCTCCTGCTTGTTGAATCAGAAGTTAATTGATACTCAAAAAAAAAAATCAGAAGTTGATTCGGTCTCGGGCAAGAGACGGTTTCGGCCGGAAGAAAAGCAGATGGATCGATAGATCAGGCAAGGAATAATAGATTACTGGATAGGATCGGTAAGGAATCGAGATGGAAAAGGAGATCAGATTGGGAAGCAAGATGCAGCTACAGGAGCCAGGGAGCCGGCATTCCGCACAGAAACTTCGAGAGCAGGATCCCACTGTTTTTCAAAGGAGAAATTAGTTAACGTGGAGTCCTATCAAACAAAGGCCTAAGTTTTTCTTCGAGTTAACAAAGATCTAAGTTGAGTTTAGTCCTGTTCTAATGTGCTATACTTGTAGAGTTCTTTATTTCATCACGAGATAACCCCATTTGCATTGAGCCAAGGGAAACACACGAGTTTTTAACAGGAGAGATCGAAGGAGAAAAGCATCAAGAGCCGGTACAGCCTGAACTCCGTCTGAATACTAATAGAATTCCTGATTTGATATTTGGAACAATCATGCTATTTTTATTGCAATTTTCATATCTACATTTATATTTATATTTATTTATTTTGTATTAAAACCAGTAATTTTTTTTTTTTTTTTTTGCCAATGTCTGATGTTGCTCAGCTGTCGGAAACTCTCTAGCGGACGGCGTACGATGTTACTTAGGCTGTGTTTGGTTGGGCTTTTGGCTGTGGCTTTTGCCCGGAAAAGTCAAAAGTCCAACCAAAGGGCTAAAAACCTGAAGCTGCTTTTGGCAAAGCTGGCTTTTGCCACAGTACAAACTCAAAAGCACCTCTACCCCTGCTTTCACTGGCTTTTGCAGTAGGTACAGCCTGAAGCAATAGTAGCAGTAAGATTTATTACTTAGCTAATTGAAGGAAAAAATTAAGCACCTAACTACTGATGTCAAACAAGTAATACATAGTGAAAACAATCAAAATTAAGCACATAACTACTGATGTTAAACAAGTAATGCATGTACCTAACTACCTCTTGCTTAAGTCCATAGGTTCAGAAGGGTCACCGTATAATTTAAAAGTGTCAATCAGAAACAAAATTTCTATATAAACATGTATTTCTCAGACAATCCACAGTTTGACAGCACCTCTAACTAAACGGTCTTCTGCTTTTCCCACAGCTGCTTTTCCACAGCTCACAGCCCACAACAGCTTTTCTAAAAGCCACAGCTCAATCAAACACAACCTTAGCATATAGCCTCATTGCTCTCCTTGACGACGTCCAGTGCCACGAACCGCACGTCGCGGTGGCCGGGAACTCCCACGAAGGAGCCGTGCGTCCATAGACTTCGCCACGAACTGCGGCCGTGGTGGGCCGCGGCGCAGCCCTATGCTTCGACCGCACAGCTCTGTTATGAACCACAGCTCCCGCATGTCCTCCTCCTGCTCATCAACGTCCATTTTGCATCCTCGGCGATGCCATGAATTCCAGCAGCTTATCGTTAATACAACGCATGAGAATTTCTTCTTGCAATATTTACACTTACTTGCTACAACAATTTATCATGGTCCTAACAACGCCTGCCTCTCCTAACGGAGGTTAGGACTAACACTTACTTCCTCATTGTAACCATTGGCATTATAAAGTGCATTATAACCATTGAGAGTTGTCCCCAAATACAGTATATATATATCTGGGAAACAAGAAATGAATATTTCTTTAAATACCAAATACAGTGTATTTGGAAAACAAGAAAATAATATTTCTTTACATAAGACTACCTTATTAGAAAACTTACTCTCTCAATCCTTAATGCTTACCACATTTTCATAAGTAAACTTAAATTGCACCATTTAATAAGAACAAAATTAAATTTCAATAGTAGAAAGTTAAGTGAGGGATACATGCGTCTATTGCCCTCTCTTATTTTGTTTGAAAATAGCCACAATGCACTCTATTTCAGGAAAGAGGAGGTACAACTCGGTAGTTTAGACGTCTTAAGTGCCATTGCAACAATTATAATCGTCCATGTTGCATGTTGCAATAGAGCCTCCTGTTGCGATTAAATTTTTGTGACACTATAAATACAAGTGGTTGGATTAGGGTAAAACTTTTGTAGTGATTGAACAATTTGTGTCAAAGAAAAGATCAAAAGTGCATATGCTAGTTTCATGACATTTTGGACTTGCTAAATAAGATAAAAAAGCTTCACTTATTTGGACACATACATGTAATGGAACTTTAGAAAACTCAAATGTACATAGCCACCTCGACAAAATGTTGACTAGATATCTCATGCCATATAAAAAGTATAATATTGTAAATTGTGCGTGTGTATACATAGCTCCACAACAATATTCATGAGGAACCTAGTACACTTTGTTTTGTGGTAGTTTACCACAAAATAACCATACTAAATGAATTACTTCTCCTCTTAATGAAATGCGGGTACAATCCCACTCGTGAAAAAAAAATGAACTACAAAATTATATATATAGTGGTGAACCATTTTCACTCAATGCATGCAAGAGGAGATGTGTCGATTACTCAAACTTGATAGTAGTGTCGATAACACTGAGCCAGGCTTCAATCCAACAGGGAAAAATTTCAATCCTTGAACTTGATCTTAGTGTTAACAACTGTGCCAGGCTTCAATCCAATATCGAAAAAATCATCACTGTTGCGGTAGTTATTAGGCGCCACGGAAAAGCGGACGGAGAGGGGGCCCTTGAGCGGTGTCTTGAGGTCTTGTGTGAAGGTCTTGGCTGGCGACTCCTTCATGTCCTCATGAAAATCAGTGGCGAACCTCTCTCTGATGGCCAGCTCATGGATGGGGAGGTTGGCGGTGAGGACTAGGTGGCTGTAATCCTTGGTAGTGCCCTCGCCGACCGTCAGGGTCACTATGTCGTCGCCGCACAGTCCAACGGCGAACAATGCCGCCAGCGCCGCTATGGCGAGCAGGAAGGAGGACGAGGAGGCCATTGGTGACCTCACAACTTATTAGTAGGAGTACTTACCTTATTTCCTGATCGATCGAGAGGGAGGGAGGGATATGTGTTGTGGTTATTGTTGCGGGTTGCAGCAGTTGGCCGGTTGCGTATTTATGGGCTGCGTAGGGAAGAAAATTAGGCATTGACGTACGACATGCATGCCACCAAGATCTCTGGCCGGCTTGTTTGTGGACGAACACTTGTTCAGTTGCCACAAATAGATCCTTGCTATGTTGTCCCGGTTGTCTTGCTTTCAGGCAAAAGAAGCGCAGGACATGCAGACCTCTCATCGAGCATGGGCCATATATGCAGTCCTTATTTTTTTTTCTCTAGTACTATTTTGAGTATAAGATATACAGAAAAATTCACACCGTGACCTACTTAAACAAAATTAGTACTCTTTATAGTTAAAAAGGATATTGGTTGCCTGTTGGGAATAACATTCTTGATGGTTTTCAAGCCTTTTCTGATGGTTTTTGGCAGTTAGGAAAAAGGCGTGGTATGGTAGTGTGTATCTCCATCACTGCGAGTCTGGTTGTCTCGGTTCAAAATCCAGTACTGAGGGGGGTTTGAACAGGCAATGAATGTCAAATTTGGAGTAGTGATAGCATCATATGACGGCCAAGCAATACAAGCATCATCATATATGACATCATCTAGCGCGTGTGTTAAATATCAATATTTGCCCATAGTAGTACAAAACACAGATATACATAGTACATACTTGTTTCCACTTTATTTATTTCCTTACGATGTGTATACCAAGGACATCACCCGGTAGACGACACTAGCACGGCATGGAAGGGTTTTGCCGGATTCAACACGGTGGCGTAGCGGTCATGGAGGTCCATGCCCTCCAATCCAATCCCATCATCACCATCAGGCAGTCTCCACTCATTCCTGTGCAGAATCGATGCCAACAGCAACGGCACAGACCAGGCGGTGTAGTCCATCCCAGGACACACCCTGCGCCCGGCACCAAACGGCCTATACGCTTCTTTCACCATAGCCGAGTACACCTCCTGACCATCCAAGAACCTCTCGGGTATGAACTCCTCCGGACGAGGCCATGCGCTCTTGTCTCTTCCAATAGCCCACAGGTTGATGATGATGCCCGTCCCTTTCGGCACATGGAATCCACCTAGATACACGTCGTCTGCAACCACCTCACGCGGTATCAGTGGCACTGCTGGGTGTAGGCGAAGCGTCTCCTTCACCACACCATGAAGGTATGGTAGCTTGTTGAGGTCGCTCTCGGTGGTGAAATCTTTTGAACCTAGTTGCTCGGCGAGCTCCGCGTTCACCTTCTTCATCTTCTCTGGGTGGCGAAGCAGCTCTGCCATCACCCATTGCACGGTGACCGTGCTCGTGTGACTCGACGCGATGAACATATCCTACATATTATAACCCATGATCGATGCTGGTTATGTTCTATGTAATATATATGATGCAAAGTTTATCTATGATAGTTTTTGACTGTATATACGTACTGTTAGAAACGTACTGATTTGTTGGCGTGTGAGCTTCGACATGGCCATCTTCGAGAGGAGGACATCCAAGATGTCATTGTGCTTTTCGCCGGAAGCTGACCGTTTCTCGATGATCACCTCATCAAAGAACCTGAACAGCTTGGCCAGGTGCGTTGAGATGCGGCGGCCCGAGCTGAGGAGGTGTTCCAGCGGCGCCAAGAACGGGAACGCGTCGGAGACGCTGGGCTTGGACCACTCCTCGAGCACAGGCACCACAAGGCTCTTGAACGTCTGTGCCTTCTGCTCGTCACGCATGTCCACGACGTCCTCGGAGAAGAGAACGTTCGACACGACGTTGAGGACCCTTTTTGGTGACCAAATTAAATGAGAAGAGATTTTTTTTGAATAATAAGAAAACAAGGCTGAGATAATATCAACCTTTTTGGTGTAGAATGAGATGGAAGGATATGTCAAAATGACAACCTAGAACAACGTAGTATATATGTATGTTCAATCCAAGTTGCTCTTGCATATATGTAATCCAACTAGTCTCTCAACATCAACTTTTTATTAGTTTTAATTACGGCACATCTATTGTTTGTTAGAGCTCCTTACAAAGAGCTTAAAAACCATGCCAAAGAAGATTAGTTGGGTTCAATCCACTTTCTATGCATTGTATAGGCAGAATCATTTTTTTTTTCTTTTGTGGTTTGGAAATTCACCTTTGCGAGGTGGTTATTTTTTTTTTCTAAAATACTAGTACACGATATACAATAGATGCACGTAAGCAAGTCCAAGTTGCAAATTAAGTTGAGAGTTCATTGTTGTATATCTCAAATAATAAACATGCTATGAAGATCAAATGTTCCAGTAAATAGCACGTCCAAGCTGCAAATTAAGTTGATAGTTCATTGTTGTATCTTTTGAATAAAAAACATGCTAGGAAGATAAAATGTTGCAGTAAATGCACAATAACCTCACAGAAAGCAACCACCAGAGCAAATTACTTTTGGATGTTCAAATGTGCTCGTTTGGTAGGTCTCCTCTCCAGCACTCTGCTTTCTTTGAAGGAGCCATACCAAATATTTTAGTAGAAGCCGTTCAGAGCTCTAGCTTCGCCACTACCGTAGGAGTCGTACCAAATGGTTTAAAGGAATAGCAGGTTTAGAGCAGTTTTTTAGTGAAAAAGAAGAAATTAGTTTTTTTTTTGACAAAAGGCAAACATTCATTAACTAGCAGCAACATGCTGCAAAGGAAGACAAGACCGTGATGAGAGTCAGCGACCCCCACCCTCGTGCCCCCGCCGGCGACCATGGCTCCTTCTGAGCCACTCTCGCCGGTGACTCACCTGCATCCGGCGTCAACTTCTCCACTCGACAGGGAGCTTCGCCGGGAGCAGGCATGGCGGGCCTATCCGACCTCGACTTCCCCCCTGGAGTCGAGTTCTCCAAAATCGTCAAGGAGCATTTTGGTGGCTCTATGAGTCCAAGATCTATCCTCTCTCCCAAATCCTTCCACCTTGTCGTCAGTTTCGGCCATTGTGCCATTCGCCTCAATGAAGATTCCGTTGGTTTAATCTTACAATCTTGTTTGGGTGGAGTTGCCAAGGATTTCAACGTCCTTCATCTTTCAGGTTGGATGTTTTGTTTCTCAGTTGCTAGCAAAGATGTTGGTTTCATGATCTACCGTCGAAAGGATTTCTCTTGCAAATCTTTCCGACTGCATTTTCATCTTTGGGGATACGGCGGGCCCAACTGGCTTCACGATCTTAAAATCTGGGAATCGGAACAAGAACCGGAATGGACCACGGTCGGAAAACACGGTAGGGTCCAAAGAAGCTATGCCGATGCTACTAAATCCTCTCCCTCTCCTGATCTTTTAATCAAGCCTACTTCCCGATCTAGTGCCCTGCTCCCCCATTCCTCGAAGCTTCATCATCCAGCCCCGTCTTCCTCCCACTCCTCTCACCGGAATTCTCAACCAGTGCCGGAGAAGAAAGGCCCTGTCTACCGTTGGAAACCCAACAGTTACAAGCATTGAAGGGAATAACGTCTCCATTACTCGGGAGATAGGAGGGAAATTGATTCACCGCCAGGTTTCAAATTCGAATCATGTTGGGCCGTCCTCTAAGGCCTCTATCCCGCTCCACTATAAACCAACGGCCCGACCTCTCTTGGCCAAGGCTTGTCAATCTTGTAACGGGCCGGGACAATTCAAAAGGGCCAGTGCGATCAAATGTCTCAGGTGCCTCTGCGGTGATTACGCAGTCCAGAACCAATTATGGAAATCATAAACTTATCTGGAAAGGAAAATCAAGGCCCCTCAATCAAACCAGATTCCTTGCCCGGGTTTGAATTCGCTCAATCCACGGCCCACTGATTTGGAAGGTGAAGAGGCAGGATCTGTTGAGGTATTTATAAAGGCACCGGAGTCTTCGAGAACCCGTTTGCCTCTCATTCACTCTCCCGCACCAAACCACAGTCCACAGTGCTCAAGCTCCTCGACTCCATCGCCACCAAGCGACGCCATGGCGAACATCGCCGTCGACCCCCGCCCCTTCGTCCCAGAAGGATGGGAGGTGGAGATCCCGCCGGCGCAACCTCTCCTTCGTCATGAGGTGTTCGTGGCGGCCTGCTACACCCACTGCAACGAGAACCTGGGGATCGTCAAGCTGGAACCGCCGGTCAGCAAATCGGATTTCGGCCTCCTAGCCACCGAGCTCCGTAAGTTCTTCCGTACCGAGCACTACACTAGCGTCCTTGAGATAGAGCAGTGTACCCGGGGATGCTTATGTTAGATTCAGGTCTGTTCAGGATAGAGAAAAATTCATTGGTCGAGTCCTTCCTTTTGGCAACTATATGTTAACTGTGATCAGACATGATGAAGCAGACAACACCACTAATCTGGATATAGATAATGAAGCCTAGGTCATGATGTTAGATTTTTCGGAAGATCTGAAAACTAACATGGTCATTGCTAAATTTGTTTCGGGTTTTGGAAACATGGTTAACTGACGTTCCACTTTGGCTAGAGTTGTCACTAGAGTGTACCTGAATGATGATAGAAAGATCCCTAGTTTGGTGAAGATTACTGCTGGGTTACCTACCAAGGGGAGGTCCTGGATTGTTCCGGTATTTACTCTTAAAAGATCCAATGTGGTTCAGCTTCCTAATGAATCTGGCTTTCTCACTGTTGGCCCTCTACACCCGATGGCTCCTGAGAACCCGAGATGGAACGACCCTGTTCCTCAGGGAGGTTTGGGTCTTTCACCAGGTGGATCAAATGCTGGGGATAACATGCAAGTAGACTATGGGAATGGTGATGTGCAGCACAATCACCATAACAACCAGACGCCCCAAGATCTCAGTGGAAAGTTCATCCAAGTAAGAAATGACTATGGCATGATTGAAACAGTCGGTGTTGAAAGGCTCAATCTGCTAAAAGAGAAATATGGGCTAACTGAAGAAGGCTTTGTGAGCACCCCTCAGGACAAGGAAACCCTGCAGATTGATGATCAGGGCATCGGTCACTTTGCTAGAACTGCTCAAGCACAAAATATGCCCTCCTCTTCAGCTGCTACCACTGACAGACTGCTCACTATGGATCCCATCAAGGCTGCAGAATTGACAGGGATCTCTGCATTTGTCTTTGCTGAGAAGATGAAAGCTACCACTGAAACTCCAATAGCCATTCTGAAAGCCCCAGTCCTCAATAGTGGTTTTGTAAACTCTTTGGGAGGTCTCAAACCAACTCTCTAGGATGGCAACTTAATTATCAATGGCTCAGACCTGACAGCAGTGAAACCCTGTCTGACGTGCATGTTGTGGAAAAGCTGTCTGTAAACACAAAGCTTCCTCTGGCTCTCCCAATATCCCAGTCAGGTGGGTCTGCTCCCACCCAGAAGCTTGGCATCAACTTGGAAATGCCCCCCAGTGCAAAGGAAACTGTTCAAAAAGGTATCTAATTTCATCAGTCTCTCTCCTTCTTTTAATCTCTGTCCAAATTTGAGCCTCACTAATTATGATCTTGATATCTGCATTCCATCTTACTTCCATTCAAGTCTAATCTGGCTCACCTTTTTGCTCAGCTCCCTTCTTAGAAGGAGGACCCCATTTCCACTGCCACCATCTCTGGAATCAAGGAGCTGATCGATGAAGATGAGGAGGTGGCCAAGCTTCTCATGCTTACTCCTGGCACCAACCTGGGCATGATTCCAAAAGAAGCTCCAGCAGGAGGTGAAGGAAACCAGAATGTTGCAAACCATGACATGCTGGATGAAGAAGGAGATGAAGAGTTGGTGATCCTGGAGAACCCCCCACCTGTCTTCAACACCCCAAACAAGAAGAAGCTTGTCAGGATGAGGGAGCAGCTTGATGACAGCTTCTGCAGGCGCATTAAACGGCTATCAGCTAAATCAATGGGCTTCAAAGATGCCAAAACTGCCAAGCAGAGCAACCCAGAACCAGAAGATGAAGTCGTCCTGGAACCAGTTCCCTTGGCTGTGCTCCCTCCCTCACCTGCTCCCTACCTCTCCCTCGACACCATGGAAGGGATGGCAAGCGGGTTCCTGAAGATGAAGCCTGGAAGTGTCTCCGAGGCAATCCTCAAGAATGACGAGCTTGATGATTAGAAGACCCAAGAACAGTTGTTGGAAGGCCTGCTGTGACGCCGCCTTCATTTCCCTTCCAAAACTTTCCTTTCGTAATACCCAGTGCATGTACTGGAAGAATAATTTGCTGTACCTGGTTGTGTGGTGCCTTTGGTCGCACCTGAACTTGTCTTCCTTTTGCTTTAGTGCAACTCATTTGAAACTTTTGGTCCCCAATAACTCGGTTCTGTTATCAAGTGTTAGTTTGCTGTACTTGCTTGGCCCCTCTTTTGTGCTAACCTTTGGCTCTTTGCTTGCCTTAATGCCTACTATCTATATGTATCCTGGGCCCTTTGTTATTCATCTTGTGATGTCTAACCCCTCTACTCCTCCAGTTTGTTCATGGATAGAAACAGAAATTTGCAAATCTTGGTTTGGAATGTTCGAGGTATCAATTCCCAAAGGAAGTGGGACACCATTAGAGAGAAAATAAATGAAACTGATTGCCAAATCATCTGTATCCAAGAAACCAAAAGAGAAAGTTTCGATCCCTTCTATCTCAAAAAATTCTGTCCAAGAAATTTTGATCAATTCAGTTTTTATCCTTCCCTTGGTGCCTCTGGTGGCATAATCACTATCTGCAACAGCAGTGTCTTTGTTGGAACTATAACTAACATTTGCTCGTATGCAGTCACTACTAAATTTGTTTGCAGAATGGATAACAGCTCCTTTCATCTAAGCAACATCTATGGTCCATCCAGACATGAAGATAAACAAGCCTTTGCCACTTGGCTCATGAATTTTGACACACATGAGTTTGAAGACTGGATCCTAGCTGGCGACTTCAATATAATCAGAGGGCCTGAGAAAAGAAACAAGAACGGTGGTGATCAAAATGAAATGAATCTGTTCAATGAACTCATCTCTGATCTAGACCTGTTAGACTTACCTTTCAGTGGAAATGAATTCACCTGGAGCAACATGCAGGATGACCCACTGTTGGAGAAACTAGACTGGGTCCTGACCTCTTCCACCTAGCCAAGTGCTTTCCCAACAACCCATGTTGAATGCCTATCCAGACCGGTGTCAGACCACTGTCATTACCTAATCAGCATTGGAAGAAGCATCCCAAGAGGCAATATCTTCAGATTCGAAAACTTCCGGATAAATCATCCTGGGTTCCTTGAAGTGGTTCAAAACAACTGGAACAATTCACCTGTTTTTGCTAATGCAGCCAAGAACATCACTGCAAAATTGAAACAAGTTAGAGCAGGCCTCAAAAATTGGAGCAGAAACCTTTCCAACCTGAGCAAATTAATATACAACTGCAATTGGATGATTCTACTCATGGATGGTCTAGAATGCCAAAGACCACTCTCAAGACATGAGTCCAGCTTCAGAATTATAATTAAAGCACATTATGCCTCCTTACTAGAATCCAAAAGAATCTACTGGCAACAAAGAAACACCATCAGATGGGTGACTCTTGGAGAAGAAAACTCAAGTTTCTTTCACTCAATAGCCTCAATCAACCACAAGAGAAACTTCATTGTCAGTCTCACCAAAGCAGATGGTACTGTTATCAGTGAACATGAGCAAAAAGCCAGCCATCTATGGTCATCCTTTAAGGATAGATTGGGATGCACAAAATTTTGCAACTTGTCTTATAATCTAAGCTCATTACTAATCCACCATGACCTCAGTAACCTAGATTCACCTCTAAATCAGTCTGAAATTGATTTGGTGATCAAAAACTCCCCAACAGCCATGCACCTAGTCCAGATGGTTTCAATGGGCTCTTTATAAAGAAATGCTGAAACATTATCAAAGTGGATTTCTGTAGACTGATCTATGATTTCTTTGAAAATAATACAAGCATTGAGAGCATCAACTCCTCCAACATTGCCCCAATACCCAAGAAGGACAATCCCCAATGTGTGAATGACTACAGGCCTATTTCACTGCTTAACTACTCCTTGAAGTGTATCGCCAAACTACTATCAGTCACACTTCAAAATGTCATCACCCAACTGGTTCACAAGAACCAATATGGCTTCATCAAGGGAAGAACAATCCAAGACTGCTTATAAGGGTGGGCCTTTCAATTCCTGCATCTGTGTCACAAATCCAAAAAGGAAGTGGTAATCCTGAAACAAGATTTTGAAAAGGCATTTGACAAGGTTGAACACCAGGTGATTCTCAAATTCATGGAAAACAAAGGCTTCTCTGACAAATGGATTAATTGGATCAGAAACATCTTCAGCTCTGCTACTTTTTCTGTTCTACTGAATGGCAACATTGGGAAAAAATTCAGGTGCCTGAGAGGAGTCAGACAGGGAGACCCATTATCACCACTCCTCTTTGTCCTAGCTGTAGACTTACTACAAAGCATGGGAAAGTGGTGTTCTCAACCATCCCCTATGCAATAACTTTGGTGGGGATTTCCCAATCCTACAATATGCTGATGACACTCTTCTAATCCTGCCTGGAGATGCTAGAACACTTTTCAATCTAAATGGTCTTCTCAGATCCTTCTCAGATTCCCCTAGATTGCATGTCAACTACAACAAATCCTAACTTGTTCCCATTAACATGTCCAATGAGAGAGCCACACACCTTGCTAGAACTATTGGCTGTATTGTTGAGAGTTTACCTTTCACCTACCTTGGGCTTCCATTGGGCACAACAAAACCAACAATTGAAGAGTTCTTCCCACTTTTGAACAGAATTGAGAAGAGGCTGGGTGGTATCAGTAAATTCCTCTCTTATCATGGCAGATTACTCCTCGTAAACTCAGTGTTTTATGCTCTTCCTACGTACTACATGTGCAGCTTGAAACTCCCTTCTGGAGTTATCAAACAGATTGACACCTACAGAAGACACTGCCTCTGGAGCAAAAGAGACATCAATAGAAAAGGAACCTGCTTAGTGGCCTGGGAAGAAGCCTATAAAAGCAAAAAGGATGGTGGTCTAGGGATCTTGGACATCAAGACACAAAACAATGCATTGCTCATGAAACATCTTGATAAATTTTATCAAAAAAAAGACATCCGTAAGGTCGAGATGGCGAGACTAGAGGGGGTGAATAGTCCTTTTTAAAACTAATCGCTCTGGCTAACCGATATAAGTGCGGAATTAAATCTATCGGCCTAACCAAGACTTTCACCCCTCTATCTATGTCTCTAGATGCACCTTGTAAAAGATCCTAAACAAGAAGACAAGGTGCCAATCTAGCTAGTGCACACTAAACAAGTCTAGCTTGCAAGGTCACACAAACCTAAGCAACTAGTACTTTAGCAACCGGGTGTGCACCTACACAATTCTATTGAGCAAAAGCACAAAGCCAACCTAAGCTCACTAGATGCTCATGGACAAAGCTACACAAGCCAAACCCAAGAGCTCAATCTTACTTAACTACACAAACTAAGCAAGGCAACTTACCCTACTTCTAGCTACACAAGCAAGAAGGTGATTAACAAGCTACTCAAGCTAACTAACCACAAGAGCAACTACACAAGCTGTACAAGAATGTAAGAAAAGTAAATACAAAGCTTGTGAAAGAGATTGCAAACCACCGCGAAGTGTGGACACAAGATGACTCGGCGATTTTTCACCAGGTTCACTTGGTTGCCCCCAAGCTACGTCCCCGTTGTGTCGACCAACACCTTCGGTGGTTCCTCCGGTCTTTTCACCTAGATGGTTCTTCGGTGTGACCCTCAAGTCACTTGCCCCTCAAGGCACGCCCCGCAAGGCACCGCAAGACACCACTCTCAAGTGAGCCCCTCAAGGCACCGAGCAAACCCACACGCAAGGGTGGTAACTAAATGACACGCGCAATCCAATAGGGCTACTCTTCGCGATCCCCGCGAGGTGAGTACCGACCTCTCACAATCTCTTCACCGGAGCACCGTATCTCCACGCGTGCTACCACGGAGCCTCTTGCCACCAAGCCGTCTAGGAGGTGACAATCCTCCAAGAGTAACAAGCTCTCCGGCTTGCAACACAACCACCTAGTGCCACAAATGCAATCTCACAAAGCACTCGCACTAGAATCGCTCTTCTCACACTATCGGATGGTCACTACCAAGCATATGTGAGTTAGAGGGCTTCCAAGCACCACCACACAAGGCAGCATAGCCAGGGCGTGCTCAGCCACCGGCCACAGCTGGCCAAACCACGTATATATAGCCGCAAGGGCTGAAACTAGCCGTTGCCACCTCGGGCAACCGAAACACGAGCGCCGGACGCGTCCGGCCTCCACCGCCGGACGCACAGACCCGCGTCCGGCGCTCCTCGTTACGCCACGTGTACCGACCGTTTGAAGTCGACCGTTGATCCCCAACGGCTACCTCACGATCTGCTCAGAAACCCTGCGCCGGACGCGCCTGGTGACCACCGCCGGACGCGTCCGGCCAGTGAATCCACCAGCACCGCCCGCGCGCACAAACTAGCCGTTGGACGCTAACACACGCCGGACGCGTCCGCACCCTCGAGCGCCAGACGCGGCCGGAACACTGTGCAGCGTCCGCCGCTCTTTACCATACCGCGCTGCCGCAGGGCCGACGTCGGACCCGCCGGACGCGTCCGCCCGGCGTCCGCCCGACCCGCCCGGACGCGGTCCAAGTCGTCTGCGGCGGGCCGAACTGCCGGACTCCACCGCCGGACGCGCGCGCGGAGACGCGCGCCACGCGTCCGGCCCGCTTACGCCCCGCCGCCCGCTTCCGCCTTTGCTTCACAATGCGCCGGACGCGCCAGACCAGCGTCCGGCCGTTACGGCCTCAGCGTCCGCCGCCTTCTGAAAGCACCGTTTCAACTCCGCGACGACGCCTCGTTTTTCACAACAATTTTGCTTCCGACGCAATGGAAAATATGCCTCCAATTTTCCCGAAAGCGCCGAATCCCGCCTCGCAAGCTCGGCGGGAGGGAGAGAGGAGCCAAAGTCCAACTCAACCCTACAAACCACAGCGCGAACAAATGCCACCTTTGTAAATGTGCCAGCACCACCAAGTGTACAACTCCATGTGCTTGTGTGTTAGCATTTTCACAATCATTTTCAAAGGATTTTCTCTTCATCTCACAACGCCACTCGATCCTAGCACGTCGCAATGTTAGATCGCTCAAGTGGCACTAGACGACCGATATGCAAACAAGATTACCCCTCTTGATAGTACGGCCATCTATCCTAAATCCGGTCAAGTACTTCTCTACTCAACCTTAGACCGGTGAAATGAAATGCCCTAGGTTATACCTTTGCCTTGCGCATTTTCATCTCCACCGTCATCCTCCATTGTGCCAATGCACCGCATGCATGACACGATCATCAAATGATATGATCCACTTCATATCATCATGTGACACTTTTGGTCTATCGATCTTGACCTCACTTGCTCTTCACCGTTGCGTCGGTCCATCGGCACCAAGTCTTGCCCAAGCTTCACCATCGCATGGTCCTTCGCTTCGCACCTCAACTTGCCCTTCACACTTGCAACCGGTCCATCAAGCCAAGCCTCATCTTGATCTTCACCTCTTGGTCACATGACTCCATGTCATGTCTCATTTGCAATGAGCTCCTTTATCAACTCATGTGTTGAGCCTCACAACATCTCCAAGCCATCTCCACCATGGCATATGTTGCTCACACACATGTACCGTGAACTAACTCCCGTGTATCTCAACCATCACACATGTTAGTCCACCTAAAGTTGTCACTCAATTATCAAAACCAAACAAGGGCCTTTCAATCTCCCCTTTTTGGTAATTGATGACAACTCTACAAAGATATGGAATTTAAGAATATTTGGACTTTATGTCACTTATCCAATATTTAAGCTCAATGTTATGATTTGGATAAGTACCACAAAGTCAACTTGGTAGTGATAGCTCCCCCTACATGTGTGCTCAAATGGTTTGGTTTCAAGCTTGCACACATGCATAAGTATGGAAATTTTGGGAGAGTTAGCACTACTAAGTGATGCTAAGGTGTATAAGATAAACCTTTGAAGCGTGATACAAATCGGAGTTGCACCATTGAAGTTCATCCTTAGCATCATGGTTAGCTAGAAATCACATGAAACAAAACGCTAGATACCTCATGAGATCAACATTATAAGCAAGGTTCTAGTACCACTTGTAAAGCACATGTGACTAGCTAAACCATCCTATACGTGCTAGTTTTTCAAATCATCAATCAAGTTCTATAACTAGCATTCACCACACAAGCATTGCATATTGAAATATAAGAACTTATGCGAATGCAAGCAAGCACATGAATATGCACATATCAAATGCAATCAAACAAGTTCATGAGCTTGCTCCCTACTTGTGTGCTTCTCTTAATCAGGAATTTTTTATCCTCCTCCATTCTTTAATGTTGCTCCCTCTTGATCCATGTCCATTTTCTACTCCCTTTGTATGCTTCTTTTGTTCCATATTTCTCCCCTTTGTATGCTACTTCGCATTCTCCCCTTTGTATGCTTCTTCGCATATCTTTGTACAATTCTCTCCCCCTTTGTCATCAATGACCATAAAGGTATGCAAGCAATACCACTTGAAGATGCCACATGTAAGAAAAATTCTCTTGATACGTAGGATTGGAACTAGGGGTTGATGGTTGAGTCTTGAATCTTCATTTTTGATGGACAACACCATATGTTGGAATGACACCACTTGTAAAATCCACATGTAGTTGCAAGGAATCCACTTGTAACTATGCATTGGGCACTCCCCTTTGTCATAGCACCAAAGATACTACATGTAGGTCACTTGAAGTTTCTTTGTCTCTAATACCGATGAAGTGGGGCTCCTCCGCCTATGACAAAGCATGAGTCAAACCAATCTGTAAACACTTTCTTGTCGGTGAGGGTAGCTTCTCTTGATTTGAATTGATCACTTTAAAGTTGAGGATCACTTGTGGAACCATCATCTTGATGTACTAGATATCACTTGAATGAAAACCATGTGTACCATACCACTTGCAGGAACACCACTTGAAGATAGTGATAGACTAGACATTTCTTGCAAAACTATCATTATGGTAACCACTTGTTGGATTTATCATGAATAACCAATTCTTGAACTTGATAGTCTTCATGAGCTTCTATTTCTTTGACTTGAGCCAATATGAATCACTTATAAACATCCAAGTCCGGTTTGAACCAATGACAAGCTTCTTCACACCTCACTAGAAGGGTTATCTTGTCAATGTTGTACTTGAAACTTATATGCAATTCAAACTAGATCAAGTACTTGGGTTCACTAGCTCATGAACAAACTCATACTCATACCACTAGATAAATCAAACAATCAAGCAATAGTGGTAGACTATGAATTTAAAACATTTCATTGTTATGCATGATCCTAATAAGCATGTACTATATGCACTAATCGCATACTAGTAAGGGATGAAATGATCATGCACAATACAATGATACCTTTGCTATGTTGGAGTAGAGGATAGTCACATAGATTCCAATTTCATTACTCCAATAGCAATGTGAAGTCTATTTATAAGCTTGATGAAGCCAATAGATACCATGATTGAATACCATGCTTCACCCATATGAGATGAAAACCCACTTGAGATCAAGTGCACTTTCTTGTTGTGGTTGGCCCGCTTCTTCTTGTGATTCTTGCTTGCATGAGAGAATACCACTTGAATGGGTACCACTTGTGCACCACTTGTATTATTTCTTGACTTGTCATGTATTGCTCTCTATCTTGGGTGGCTTGCTTACTTTATCAACCCTTTTGATTGCTTCAACCGAGCATCTCTAATATCTCTTGGATCACCAAGAACTATCCTTGACACTCACTTGAATTGCCTTTCTTTGATTGATCCTTTGGACTTGATATGATGAATCACTTGAAATCTTCCTTAAGTCCTTTTCTTTCTTGTTTAAGTTCTTTTCTTTCTACCAAATGATCTTCAATTTGTCACTAGAACTTAAACTTCATCTTCATCTTGAGTTTGATCTTGATCTTCGATTTGAGTGCCCAACTGTGTAACAAATACACTTCACAATCAAATGACCTTGTACTCATTATTCTTCATGCTTCTAGACCAATTCAAAACCAAACTTAGGTTCCTCAACCACTTGTAAACATGAAACCAACTTGAGGACCTTTCAATTTGAGTGACTCTTGATATAACCAATGATAGTCACTTTTCAGGCAGATTCTGTACTCTTCAAAGAATAATTCATATCTCACAATGTACAGCTCCAAATGCCATGAAATTTGGTGGAGATGTGCAACATTGAGTATACCAGCAGCTATAAAAATTTGAGCTTCATTGGCCTTCTAGATTGCTACCAGATTTCACATCTTCACTTACTGTTGCATGCTGAAAACTGATGCACTAATGCTGACAAGATATACTCCAAAACCGAAGCAATTCTTATCCAATCTTCATGAAGTTTGTACAGAATATTGTACCATAAGTGTAGAGAATCCATACCAAATTTCAAGCCAATCCAAATAAATTTGATCACTGAATCATGGCCGTCTTTTCAGCTAGCTCAGATTCTAAATATTTGGACAGATTTTAAGCAATTGAGCTATGCCTCTTCAAATTGAGTCAAACTTGATATCAATTTGTTTGAATACCAACACAAGACATATATCCATTCAAACCACTTATTAAGAGTCATCTTGTGATCATATCCAACCAAACTAATTCAAATTTGACTACTAAGCAATTAATCCATTCAATCATCTCATAGCAAGCAACATATGCATATATATCCAATTCAATCAACTCATATGCACCCAAATGGATTAGATCAACTAGGAATATACCTTTGAAAGATCATGATCATCCATTAGCAAGCTTCAACTCAAATACTTTGTAGGCCTTCAAATATATCCAATAATTCACCACAACTTGAATATTGCACTTGTATGGTGTAGCACATTGGACTTCACTTGTCATGACTTGGCATTGGGAAAGAAATAGCACTAAGCTTCAATACTTGATTCAATCAAATGATGAATGAAATGAACTCAATTGAATCAAGTCTCCAATGCCATGGTACCTACACAATCATCCACTTTTTGATGGTACCCAAACATGTTTGGGTCCTCTCAAGTTAGGAGCCACATACCTAGGCAAAGCCTTAGTATGGATAGCGGGATGTTTTGCAATAGAGACCGTAGAGGTACCATTACCATCCTTTCTAAGCATATTATTTGCATCAATTGAAATAGGCTTAGAATTGTTACCTAGGGGACATGAATGAGCCATGTGTCCCCTTTCCTGGCATGAATAGCATCTTCTTTTTAATTGAGCCTTTTCTTCATTGCTCATGTGATGCTCTTCATTGCCTTGCCTCTTTTGAGTTGCTTGAGCCTTCTTCTCAAGCTTGGTAGGACACCTCGAGGCACAGTGTCCCATCTCTCGACACTTGAAGCACTTGATGTGAGCCAAATCTTTCTTCTCTTGATTCTTGCTCATCATCATCTTGGCATCTTGGATAGGAGTTGGGTGCCTTGCTCTTCCACCCCTTCTTGTTTTCTTCTTTATCATCTTCAAGTCACCAACTATGTCATTATGGTTGATCTTGACTTGATCTTGGGGTTTTGGTTGAGGCTTCTCATGCTTGAGCCTCTCTTCTTCTTTCTTCAACTTGAGCTTATCTTCATTGGGGCAAGCTTTTTGCGAGATGTCCCTTTTCATGGCATTGATAGCACATGAAATGAGATAGATTTTCTTCTTTTTGCCTCATCATCTTCTTGGCCAACTTTCTTGCTCCCTTTGTCACCTTCCTCTTCTTGATGAAGCCAAGGCCACTCTTGTCATGAGAGCTCCTTTGACTCTTCAACATTTTCCGGAAGAGGACTTTGGAGTTGTTGCACCTCTCTAGCTTGTTGCTCAACTTCTCCACTTTCTTCTTGAGCTCATTGTTCTCCTTCAAAATGTTAGTCTCACAAGACAAGGAAGTAGAACAAGCATCTATACGTGAAGAACATGGCATATCATGTAAAGCATCATAAGAGGTGGATACATGCTTCTTCCCTACATCACAAGAGTTAGTCATATGTGATTGATCATTCAACCCAAGTGATGAGCTCTCACTAGTTTTAATTTCTTCAATGGAAAATTTCTTAGTGAGAAAAGCATGATCTTTCAACAAGTTGTCATGAGTAACACAAAGTTCCTCATGAGTCAATTTTAGCATATCATATGAACAAGTAGTAACATAAAGTAGATGCTTTTGTTGTTCACATGTTGTCTTTAGAAAAGAGTTTTCATTTTCAAGTTTCATGGTTTTTGCTTTCTCATTTTCTAAAGACATGGTCATGCTAGCAAGTCTACTAACAAGCTCATCATAAGAGGCATGATCAATCACATTGCAACTTGATACCTTAGTGTCACCTTGTGACATGAAGCAATATGATGATGTCGGAGAGCTTGTAGTAGCATCATCATTGGAGCATGAACCATCATCGCCATCAAGTGTGCTTGGGGTAGGATCATTACTTGCATCACTTGAGGCATCATCCTCCATCTTGTCAAGTGAGCTTGAGGTAGATTGATCATCTTCCTCACTTGACCATGAGGTCGAGCAATCCTCCACAACAACCTTGTTATGGTCATGCTCAACAACCTCATGTGCCACCAACATGGACTCCTCATCGGAGGCCGCTCCATACTTCTCAATGAGGTATACCCAAATCTCATGCGCGGACTCAAAATCTATGATCTCCTCAAATATGCTATCATCCAAAGATCTATAGAGAATGTTAGTAGCTTGGCAATTGAGAGTGAAGCAATTCTTTTGTGCTTGAGTTTTCCTTTCAATTGCACAAGAGAAGCCCACATCTACAATCCACCACATTTGAGGAGAAATAAACTTAAAATTGCATGACATCCAATTTCTCCACCGTGCAAAGTGTGTGCCATCAAAAATGTGTGGACACTCAACATCTAGCCCATAATCCGCCATCCTCTCGGGTCGGTTAAGACCACTAAATGAGAGACCCGGCTCCGATACCACTTGTAAGGTCGAGATGGCGGACTAGAGGGGGTGAATAGTCCTTTTTAAAACTAATCGCTCCGGCTAACCAATATAAGTGCGGAATTAAATCTATCGGCCTAACCAAGACTTTCACCCCTCTATCTATGTCTCTAGATGCACCTTGTAAAAGATCCTAAACAAGAAGACAAGGTGCCAATCTAGCTAGTGCACACTAAACAAGTCTAGCTTGCAAGGTCACACAAACCTAAGCAACTAGTACTTTAGCAACCGGGTGTGCACCTACACAATTCTAATGAGCAAAAGCACAAAGCCAACCTAAGCTCACTAGATGCTCATGGACAAAGCTACACAAGCCAAACCCAAGAGCTCAATCTTACTTAACTACACAAGCTAAGCAAGGCAACTTACCCTACTTCTAGCTACACAAGCAAGAAGGTGATTAACAAGCTACTCAAGCTAACTAACCACAAGAGCAACTACACAAGCTGTACAAGAATGTAAGAAAAGTAAATACAAAGCTTGTGAAAGAGATTGCAAACCACCGCGAAGTGTGGACACAAGATGACTCGGCGATTTTTCACCAGTTCACTTGGTTGCCCCCAAGCTACGTCCTGTTGTGTTGACCAACACCTTCGGTGGTTCCTCCGGTCTTTTCACCTAGATGGTTCTTCGGTGTGACCCTCAAGTCACTTGCCCCTCAAGGCACGCCCCGCAAGGCACCGCAAGACACCACTCTCAAGTGAGCCCCTCAAGGCACCGAGCAAACCCACACACGCAAGGGTGGTAACTCAATGACACGCGCAATCCAATAGGGCTACTCTTCGCGATCCCCGCGAGGTGAGTACCGACCTCTCACAATCTCTTCTCCGGAGCACCGTATCTCCACGCGTGCTACCACGGAGCCTCTTGCCACCAAGCCGTCTAGGAGGTGACAATCCTCCAAGAGTAACAAGCTCTCCGGCTTGCAACACAACCACCTAGTGCCACAAATGCAATCTCACAAAGCACTCGCACTAGAATCGCTCTTCTCACACTATCGGATGGTCACTACCAAGCATATGTGAGTTAGAGGGCTTCCAAGCACCACCACACAAGGCAGCATAGCCGGGCGTGCTCGGCCACCGGCCACACTGGCCAAACCACGTATATATAGCCCCAAGGGCTGAAACTAGCCGTTGCCACCTCGGGCAACCGAAACACGAGCGCCGGACGCGTCCGGCCTCCACCGCCGGACGCACAGACCCGCGTCCGGCGCTCCTCGTTACGCCACGTGTACCGACCATTTGAAGTCGACCGTTGATCCCCAACGGCTACCTCATGATCTGCTCAGAAACCCTGCGCCGGACGCGCCTGGTGACCACCGCCGGACGCGTCCGGCCAGTGAATCCACCAGCACCGCCCGCGCGCACAAACTAGCCGTTGGACGCTAACACACGCCGGACGCGTCCGCACCCCCTCGAGCGCCCGACGCGGCCGGAACACCGCGTGCGCGTCCGCCGCTCTTTTACCATACCGCGCTCGCAGCGACGTCGACCCGCCGGACGCGTCCGCCCGCGTCCGCCGACCCGCCGACGCGGGTCCGGGTCTGCGCGGCCGACCGCCGGACTCCACCGCCGGACGTGCGCCAGACGCGCGCCACGCGTCCGGCCAGTTACCAGCCCCGCCAGCCGCTTCCGCCTTTGCTTCACAATGCGCCGGACGCGCCAGACCAGCGTCCGGCCGTTACGGCCTCAGCGTCCGCCGCCTTCTGAAAGCACCGTTTCAACTCCGCGACGACGCCTCGTTTTTCACAACAATTTTGCTTCCGACGCAATGGAAAATATGCCTCCAATTTTCCCGAAAGCGCCGAATCCCGCCTCGCAAGCTCGGCGGGAGGGAGAGAGGAGCCAAAGTCCAACTCAACCCTACAAACCACAGCGCGAACAAATGCCACCTTTGTAAATGTGCCAGCACCACCAAGTGTACAACTCCATGTGCTTGTGTGTTAGCATTTTCACAATCATTTTCAAAGGATTTTCTCTTCATCTCACAACGCCACTCGATCCTAGCACGTCGCAATGTTAGATCGCTCAAGTGGCACTAGATGACCGATATGCAAACAAGATTACCCCTCTTGATAGTACGGCCATCTATCCTAAATCCGGTCAAGTACTTCTCTACTCAACCTTAGACCGGTGAAATGAAATGCCCTAGGTTATACCTTTGCCTTGCGCATTTTCATCTCCACCATCATCCTCCATTGTGCCAATGCACCGCATGCATGACACGATCATCAAATGATATGATCCACTTCATATCATCATGTGACACTTTTGGTCTATCGATCTTGACCTCACTTGCTCTTCACCGTTGCGTCGGTCCATCGGCACCAAGTCTTGCCCAAGCTTCACCATCGCATGGTCCTTCGCTTCGCACCTCAACTTGCCCTTCACACTTGCAACCGGTCCATCAAGCCAAGCCTCATCTTGATCTTCACCTCTTGGTCACATGACTCCATGTCATGTCTCATTTGCAATGAGCTCCTTTATCAACTCATGTGTTGAGCCTCACAACATCTCCAAGCCATCTCCACCATGGCATACGTTGCTCACACACATGTGCCTGTGAACTAACTCCTGTGTATCTCAACCATCACACATGTTAGTCCACCTAAAGTTGTCACTCAATTATCAAAACCAAACAAGGGCCTTTCAACATCCCTTGGGTGCAACTGACATGGTCCAAGCTCTATTCAAACAACAACATACCACCACATGAAAGAGCACCTGTGGGGTCATTTTGGTGGAAAGACTTACTACATCTCTTCAGTGACTTTCAAACCATCACTATTTGTAAACCAAACTCAGGTGAGAGCATCTCCTTCTGGAAACAGGTATGGTTGCTGGAGGCTGAAACTCTACAGAACAAGTACCCACAACTCTGTTCTTTTGCAAGGAAATAGAACTGCAGTATCAAATACTTTCTTGACAAAGACTATGACACTCTTTTCAGACTGCTTCTCTCTCAGCTAGCTGCTCAATAGTTGGAAGAAATTGTTTCTCTCTTTGAAAATCTAAATCTCTGACAACTCAATACAAGACGTCTGGAGTTACACCTGGGGCAACAGCCAATACAGTAGCAAGAAGGCTTACATTCAACTATTCAGGACCCATGAAACTTCACCTCTCTTCTCCTGGATGTGGTCTTCTAGCAATTTGGGTAAACATCTCTTCTTCTTTTGGCTGCTTCTAAGAGATCGTTTGAACACCAGAGACCTACTTCAGAGGAAAAATATGCAGCTTGATGACTACTCCTGTGTCCTATGCACCTCAAACACCACTAAAACCTATCTGCACCTGTTCTTTGGTTGCCAGTTTAGCCAAAACTATTGGAACAGAATTGGAATCAACTGGAACCTATCCCTACAACCTCCAAACATGGTGATTGAGGCCAGGGAAAGATTTGGCTCAAGCATATTCAGAGAAATCATGATAACAGGCTGTTGGTGTATCTAGCTGAGCAGAAATGGAGTCATTTTTTATCACAAGAATCCTAGTGTGCTAGATTGGTTCAGATCCTTCAAACAAGAATTTGGCCTGGTTTGTCTCAAAGCCAAAAGTTCCAAACAACCTCGATTAATATTAATGGAGAGATACCAATTTGTAGTTCTAGCTCTTTTGTTTTTTCTTTTTGTTTCCTTGTTTGGGCATGTGTGCCTTGTAACCCTATGACTTGTTCCTCTTGTGACATTCTTTCATTTAATTAAAAAAAAGGGTCGGGGACTCCCCGACTGTTCTAGTCAAAAAAACATGCTACAAAGGGAGTACAATGTTTAGGATTTACATTCGAGATAGCCTCGCAAGGGCAGAACTCTAAATGACAAGAGTTTTTACATGTGAAGTTGCTTGATGAGGAAGCTCGTGGATCCTGCCTAAAAGCAAGATTGGCAAAAACATCATCTTGGGAATTCTCCATTCTAGGGATGTGATACACCTGAGTCTCCATACATGAAGATAATCCAATGAATTCCTGAATATGTAGGTTGCACCTCCAATCTAGAACTGACTCTTGTTCACGATTGTTGAGATAATCAGCCAGCACCTTACTGTCAATTAGAAACTTAATATGTTTCATTTGTAGTATGCCTGCAATTTTTGCGGCAGGCTCAAGGCAGCACTTTCAGCCTCTAAGACAGAAGAGCAACCTGACACCTTTGCCATGACATGTAGGTTTATTTTTCCAGAAGGATTGGAAATGTGAATTCCCAACCCAGCTTCCCTTGATGAGAAGTTGTCATCATCCGGAGCAATAGCTGCATCAGTGTAGCATAGAGGGGTGTCAGCAAAATTTGGCTGAGAGTAATAGCCAAGAGAAGCCAATTGACAGAGATGGGAAGTGCCTCCATTCGAGTTCCGTTGTAGTTTCCCTGCATAGACTTGATAAACCAATTTGTTATTTTGAAGGTTGTTGACAGGATGTGGAGGAGCATCTGAGCTGGAGAATGTATCGTCTCCTAGCTCCAAATTCATTACCCTGATGTGAGCTCGGGCAGCATAATGGACCTGCAAAATAGACCAGCGACGTCCACAGAAGCGAAGCTCATTTCGAGCTTTCCAGATGTACCACAATGTGGTGAGGAGGCTAATCATGTGATCCTCCTTGGGTTGTGGAGTGATCAACGCAGCGAGTGTATTTTGAACCCCATCTTGCTCATTGGATAGAGCAGAAGAACGAAGAGGTGGCTTGGCAGAGAACCACATAGCTCTTGCAAAATCATAGAAGAAAAAGATGTAGAATCATTTTCCTGCAAACCACAGCGAGCACAGTTTTTGTTAATTTTTGCGCTCAAGCTCCCTGCTCTTTGACCTGTTGCAAGAGCACAACGCACCAATCACCAAAGGAAGGTTTTGATAACCAGGGAAAGGGACTTGATCTTCCAAGTTCTACACAACAGGTGCAGAGACGCAGAAGATAAACTTCTTGAGCCCTGCAATGGTAGGTCAACCTGCATTTGATTGTTGAGAAAGCAAAAAGCTTCCTTAGTGGAGCATCCCCCTTTTTAGAGGGAGCCCAAATAATCATATCATCAGAATTAGATGCAACAGTATCAATTTGTGTAATGCAACTAGTGGCCTCAGCATAGAAGATAGCAGCAATTTAGTCAGATCCACCGTGGAGGTGCCCTATTTCCATAGATCAGAGATAGTGTTGGGTAGAGGTTTGACTGCGACAGGAGTGTTCAAGGGATCATAAATGCTATCCCAAACTCTACACCAAGGTGTTGACCAAATGCTCGAAGAACCATTGAGCACTTGAATCTTACAATTATCAAGAAGAGTTTTTTTAATAGACATAACTGATGATCAAAAAGCAGATTTGGAAGGAGGGTTAGGAGCATTCCAAAAGCTGGTGGAAGGATGGTATTTGGATTTCAGGATAGCTGAAAGATAAGCATTGTTACCTATGGCTATTTTCCAGGCAGCATTGAGAAGCAAGCTCCTGTTCACCGTTTTGAGATCTCGTATTCCTAAGATACCTTCTTTTTTGGGCCTGCAAATGTCTTTCCAAGATCTAAAACTGAAACCTGCAGATTCATTTTCATCCTGTATCCCACACCACCAGAATTTCCTAATGATGGAGGTAATCTTGGCGATAAACTTGTTTGAGAAAAGGATTGTGGTCATATAATAGATAGGGATAGAAACAAGAACAGAATTAATATAAGTGAGCCTACCAGCATGGTTGAGTTTATTAGCTTTAAGTTTGGTAAGTTTGGCTCTGAATTTGTTGATGATGAAGTTGTAGGCTCTAGATCTATCATTGTGATTGAAAATTAGAGGGTGCCCTAAGTAGATGGAGTTAGGCATGAGGTTCTGAACAGGAAAAATACTCCTTACCTCTTGTTGACTGAGGGCATCAACATTACTACTAAACACAATTGAAGATTTGGACATGTTAGGTGTCTGACCAGATGCAGAACAAAAATCAAGTAGAACCGTTCTGATTTTATTAGCTTCATGTCTGTTAGCTTGGCCACAAATAATTAGATCATCTGCAAAGAGCAAACAATGTATTCTAGGGCAGCCAGGCCCAAGAGTAATGCCATGAATGTTATGAGAGGCAGATAAGTCCAAAAGGGCTATAGATAGCTCATTGATAGCAAGGATAAATAAGTAAGGAGAAAGAGGACATCCTTGCCTTATGCCACGATTGGGGTTAAAGGTAGGGGTGAGTTACCATTGATATTCACAGCCATTGTGTTGGTGTATATACACTTATAAATCATATGAATGAAATGATCTTTGAAACCTTGACGCTTAAGAGCCAAAACAATAAAGTGCCATTCAATGCGATCAAAGGCTTTAGCAAGATCTACCTTTAATAAAAAAACCTTATGTTTCCAACTTTTGAGACTGAAACTATGATTGATTTCCTGAGCAATGATAATATTAGAAGCAATGTTCCTACCTTGAATAAAAGCAGTCTGAGTGGGATGGATGATATGAGGCAAGTGAGCTTTGATTCTATCGGCAAGAGATTTAGCAATAATCTTGTAAATGACATTGCATAGGCTAATGGGCCTATAATCTTTAATGGTTTCAGGAAGTTTGACCTTGGAAATCAAAGTGACATGAGTTCTATTAATATCAGCAGGCAGGGTTCTAGAATTATAAAATTGAGTAACTAATTTATAAACATCCTTACCTGACCATTCCCATGAAGATTTGTAGAAGCTAGCGATGAGACCATCTGGGCCTTGGGGCAGCGTTGTTTCTCATATTTTTGATGATGGTGTGTATTTCCTCCATGGTCGGGGTAGAATTGGTGAATAGATCTTCTTGTAAGTCCTGATCCTCCAGAACATTCATGTGCCACTATTGTTTCTGGTCACTTGTGTTAGCATTAGAGGAAAAAATGTCCTTGAAGTAATTGGTGACTGCAGAGGCAAGTTGATCTTGGGTAGTGGCATAGGTACCATGAGGATTAAGTGGGTGGGTGATGGTATTCCTTCTCGATCTTTTAATGATTGATTGGTGGAAGAAACTGGTATTCCTGTCCCCAGCAACAGACCAATTCTTTTTATATCTTTGTCTATGGTAAGCCACTTCTTTGGCTAGTAGGTTCTCATGCTAGGAGATGAGATGGGAGGAAGCATCTGGAGATTGAGCAGTTGATCCTCAATTTGCTGGAGCATGTCATAATTTTTGGGTTTGGTTTTTTGCCATCTTTAAAGATCCTTAGCTAGAAAGAAGGTTTTGAGGTGAAAAGGCATGCGAGCAGAATTTTGCCAACTAATTTTAGCCACATTCTCATATTCATCATCAAGGAGCCACCAATTTTCAAACCTAAAATGCTTATGAGGCCTTTTTCCTGTGGGAATTCATCATGGCAATAATGGGAGCATGATCACTTCTAAACATTGGTAAGTGATAAATCATAGTATGAGGAAAAATAGAGCACCATTTAGCATTAGCCAGAAATCTATCAAGACGCTCGTAGGTAGGTCGAGAATCAAACCTTATGTTAGCCCAAGTGTAAGCAGGGCCATTGTAACCCAAATCAAAGAAGCCACAATCTTTAACAAGAGTATAGAAGGTGGAAATTAAACGAGATTAGCTGGAGTGGGTCCAAGCTTTTCCTTAGCATCCATAATGTTGTTCAAGTCACCCATGCAAATAAAAGGTAGGTTATGATGCAATAAAACAAATGAGCGAATTTTCCTCCAAATCCAGGCAGTTCTAAGATGATGCGGATCCCCATACACATAAACTAACCCGACGTTCTTCCTAATTGAACTAATGTAACAGCGAGCTAAAATACAAAAGCAACAGGAATCGACTACATCTACTTGAACTTGATCTCTAGACAAAAGCCATAAACCACCCGATAAACCTTCAGCTAAAACAATATGTACATTGTCAAGGTTGAATCTATTTACTAAGCTAGTTCTAGAGAAATGATTAGTTCTTGTTTCAGAATAAAAATTACCTGAGCATCAGAAGCGGCAATGAGACGGGCCAGACGGCGCATCTTTGGACTGTCAAGGCTCCTGCCCACGCCCTGACAGTTCCACGACAGGAAACTCATGACGCCTGCGGCGCCTTATGGGCTGGCGCCAAAGCCCGGGTGGCAGAAGCTTGAGCAGCGACGTCCGAAGGCGGTGGCGAGTTGGACTGGAGACCCGGACGGAGCTGCAGAACTCGATGAATCTACCCACGAGGCAACAAGCGGCTAACTGCACGCGAGCGGAATCACGGCAGACCAACGTCGGAGGCTCTCTCCCCTTCCTGTTCCTCTTCGCCGTGCGGCCTGCAGGCTGCTGTCGTTGGACCCGGCTCCCGGCAGCTTGCGAAGAGGTGAAGGAGAGTATGTTGTTTATTGCTGTTGGACGGGGTTGGAGACGGGGAGTCTGCGGCTGGTGATGCTGATACGGTTGCAGTAGCGGAGAGGATGCAGGAGGCGAGGATGGAGATGGCGTGGATGCTGTGGGCGTGACGGCGGCGGCACGATTCCGAGGACGCGGAGATGTGTGCCGCAAGCTGACGCAGCGGCATGCTGCTGCTGACTCTCTCCTGCTTGTTGAATGAGAAGTTGATTCGGTCTCGGGTCTCGGGCAGGAGACGGTTTCGGCCGAGAAAAGCAGATGGAACGATAGATCAGGCAAGGAATAATAGATTACTGGATAGGATCGGTAAGGAAACAAGATGGAAAAGGAGATCGGATTGGGAAGCAAGATGCAGCTACAGGAGCCAAGGAGCCGGCATTCCGCCCAGAAACTTCGAGAGCAGGATCCCACTATTTTTCAAAGGAGAAATTAGTTAACGTGGAGTCCTATCAAACAAAGACCTAAGTTTTTCTTCGAGTTAACAAAGGTCTAAGTTGAGTTTAGTCCAGTTCTAATGTGCTATACTTGTAGAGTTCTTTATTTCATCACGAGATAACCCCATTTGCATTGAGCCAAGGGAAACACACGAGTTTTTAACAGGAGAGATCGAAGGAGAAAAGCATCAAGAGCTGGTACAGCCTGAACTCCGTCTGAATACTAATAGAATTCCTGATTTGATATTTGGAACAATCATGCTATTTTTATTGCAATTTTCATATCTACTTCTATATTTATATTTATTTATTTTGTATTAAAACCAGTAATTTTTTTTGCCATTGTCTGATGTTGCTCAGCAGTCGGAAACTCTCTAGCGGACGGCGTACGATGTTACTTAGCATATAGCCTCATTGCTCTCCTTGACGACGTACGAGTGCCACGAACCGCACGTCGCGGGGGCCGGGAACTCCCACGAAGGAGCCGTGCGTCCATAGACTTTGCCACGAACTGCGGCCGCGGGCTGCGGCGCAGCCGATACTTCCACCTCACAGCTCTGTTATGAACCACGGCTCCCGCATGTCCTCCTCCTGCTCATCAACGTTCATTTTGCATCCTCGGCGATGCCATGAATTCCAGCATCTTACTAGAAAACTTACTCTCTCCATCCTTAATGCTTACCACATTTTCATAAGTAAACTTAAATTGCACCATTTAATAAGAACAAAATTAAATTTCAATAGTAGAAAGTTTAGTGAGGGATACATGCCTCTATTGCCCTCTCTTATTTTGTTTGAAAATAGCCACAATGCACTCTATTTCAGGAAAGAGGAGCTACAACTCGGTAGTTTAGACGTCTTAAGTGCCATTGCAACAATTATAGTCGTTCATGTTGCATGTTGCAATAGAGCCTCCTGTTGCGATTAAATTTTTGTGACACTATAAATACAAGTGGTTGGATTAGGGTAAAACTTTTGTAGTGATTTAACAATTTGTGTCAAAGAAAAGATCAAAAGTGCATATGCTAGTTTCATGACATTTTGGACTTGCTAAATAAGATAAAAAGGCTTCACCTATTTGGACACATAAATGTAATGGAACTTTAGAAAACTCAAATGTACATAGCCACCTCGACAAAATGTTGACTTATCTCATGCCATATAAAAAGTATAATATTGTAAATTGTGCGTGTGTATACATAGCTCCACAACAATATTCATGAGGAACCTAGTACATCACTTTGTTTTGCGGTAGTTTACCACAAAATAACCATAGTAAATGAATTACTTCTCCGCTTAATGAAATACGGGTACAATCCCACTCGTGAAAAAAAAAATGAACTACAAAATTATATATATAGTGGTGAACCATTTTCACTCAACGCATGCAAGAGGAGATGTGTCGATTACTCAAACTTGATAGTAGTGTCGATAACACTGAGCCAGGCTTCAATCCAACAGGGAAAAATTTCAACCCTTAAACTTGATCTTAGTGTTAACAACTGTGCCAGGCTTCAATCCAATATCGAAAAAATCATCACTGTTGCGGTAGTTATCAGGTGCCACAGAAAAGCGGACGGAGAGGGGGCCCTTGAGCGGTGTCTTGAGGTCTTGTGTGAAGGTCTTGGCTGGCGACTCCTTCATGTCCTCATGAAAATCAGTGGCGAACCTCTCTCTGATGGCCAGCTCATGGATGGGGAGGTTGGCGGTGAGGACTAGGTGGCTGTAATCCTTGGTAGTGCCCTCGCCGACCTTCAGCGTCACTATGTCGTCGCCGCACAGTCCAACGGCGAACAATGCCGCCAGCGCCGTTATGGCGAGCAGGAAGGAGGACGAGGAGGCCATTGGTGACCTCACAACTTATTAGTAGGAGTACTTACCTTATTTCCTGATCGATCGAGAGGGAGGGAGGGATATGTGTTGTGGTTATTGTTGCGGGTTGCAGCAGCTGGCCGGTTGCGTATTTATGGGCTGCGTAGGGAAGAAAATTAGGCATTGACGTACGACATGCATGCCACCAAGATCTCTGGCCGGCTTGTTTGTGGACGAACACTTGTTCAGTTGCCACAAATAGATCCTTGCTAAGTTGTCCCGGTTGTCTTGCTTTCAGGCAAAAGAAGCGCAGGACATGCAGACCTCTCATCGAGCATCGGCCATATATGCAGTCCTTATTTTTTTTTTCTCTAGTACTATTTTGAGTATAAGATATACAGAAAAATTCACACCGTGACCTACTTAAACAAAATTAGTACTCTTTATAGTTAAAAAGGATATTGGTTGCCTGTTGGGAATAACATTCTTGATGGTTTTCAAGCCTTTCCTGATGGTTTTTGGCAGTTAGGAAAAAGGCGTGGTATGGTAGTGTGTATCCACATCACTGCGAGTCTGGTTGTCTCGGTTCAAAATCCAGTACTGAGGGGGGTTTGAACAGGCAATGAATGTCAAATTTGGAGTAGTGATAGCATCATATGACGGCCAAGCAATACAAGCATCATCATATATGACATCATCTAGCGCGTGTGTTAAATATCAATATTTGCCCATAGTAGTACAAAACACAGATATACATAGTACATACTTGTTTCCACTTTATTTATTTCCTTACGATGTGTATACCAAGCACATCACCCGGTAGACGACACTAGCACGGCATGGAAGGGTTTTGCCGGATTCAACACGGTGGCGTAGCGGTCATGGAGGTCCATGACCTCCAATCCAATCCCATCATCACCATCAGGCAGTCTCCACTCATTCCTGTGCAGAATCGATGCCAACAGCAACGGCACAGACCGGGCGGTGTAGTCCATCCCAGGACACACCCTGCGCCCGGCACCAAACGGCCTATACGCATCTTTCACCATAGCCGAGTACACCTCCTGACCATCCAAGAACCTCTCGGGTATGAACTCCTCCGGACGAGGCCATGCGCTCTTGTCTCTTCCAATAGCCCACAGGTTGATGATGATACCCGTTCCTTTCGGCACATGGAATCCACCTAGATACACGTCGTCTGCAACCACCTCACGCGGTATCAGAGGCACTGCCGGGTGTAGACGAAGTGTCTCCTTCACCACGGCATGAAGGTATGGTAGCTTGTTGAGGTCGCTCTCGGTGATGAAATCTTTTGACCCTAGTTGCTCGGCGAGCTCTGCGTTCACCTTATTCATTTTCTCACGGTGGCGAAGCAGCTCCGCCATCGCCCATTGCACGGTGACCGTGCTCGTATCACTCGCCGCGATGAACATATCCTGTATATGTATAACCGACGATGCAGAGATTATATTTTCCATGTAATGCTACAATGCAAAGTTTATCCAAGATGTAATGTGTGTGCGTTTATATGCTACGTACTGTTAGAAATGTAGTGATCTGCTGGAGCGTGAGCTTGGACATGGCCATCTTCGAGAGGAGGACATCCAAGATGTCATTGTGCTTTTCGCCGGAAGCTAACCTTTTCTCGATGATCACCTCATCAGAGAACCTGATCAGCTTGACCAGATGCGTGGAGATGCGGCGGCGCGAACCGAGGAGGTGTTCCAGCGGCGCCAGGAAAGGGAAGGCGTCCGAGACGCTGGGCTTGGACCACTCCTCGAGCACGGGCACCACAAGGCTCTTGAACGTCTGTGCCTTCTGCTCATCACGCATGTCCACGACGTCCTCCGAGAAGAGGACGTTGGACACGACGTTGAGCACCGAGCCGTTCACGACCTCCCGGATGTTCACCGGCCTGCCGGAGCCGGCGCACGCCCTCACGTGCTCGGCGAGCTGGCCCGCGGGACGGTGCGGATCTGGCCGGAGGAGAAGCCGGCGCCGATGAGCACGCGGAGCTGCCGCCACAGCTGGTCGGAGCTGGGCAGGAACACCATGGACGTGGTGCCGTACGACAGCGCGCGCACGTTGTCGGGTACGAGTCTGGCCGCCAGCGCCGCGTCGTTCTTCACCAGGGCCTCGTGCGCGACGGCCGGGGAGGAGATCACCGCCATGGCGCGGGTCAGACCCAGCCGGAGGTACACGATGGGGCCGTAGGCCTCGGAGAGGGCGACCAGGCTCCGGTGAGGGTTGTGGCGGAGCGGGCCGATGACATAGAGTAGGCTGCCTAGGAGAGGGTGGCCGGCGGGGCCAGGTGGCGGCGGCGGTTTGTTGAGAGATGTCGCCGAAGTACGCTTCTTGCTCTGCGTGTATCTGTGGTGCAGGGTGGTAATGGTGAAAGCCAGCAGTGCCACTGTGTAAGCGGCAAGCGACGCCAAGAACTCCATCCTTGTTTCACTGTGTTTTAGTGTTTGTGTGCTTTTTGTTGAGCTAACTAGCACGGCAAGGTATATATAGATGTGTATGTGAATGTGTGTTTGGTGCTAGCCCTAGCTTAACTCGAAACAAGTGTGTAGTACAAACCAAGTAGTACATTATTAAAAACGATTGTGATGCTAGTCCTGTTGAAAAGCCCATGATTCGACCTACCTAGAGAACAACTATGCACTGACAATGTCCTTTCAGTCCGGGAAAAATAAAAAATAGGAAGTGTGGACGATTCTATTTCAAGTTAGCATCGCTTTCACGTTGTACACGCGGCACGTTTTAAATGCTGTTGGAGCAAACAAATTAAGTACGGGCTATTGGAGCTAGCACGACAATTTCCCTATTCGTCGGCTCCGACAAAAACAATTGTAATAGCTCTGCCAGGGCCCCCTTCTGATTCGGTTTTTCTTTGAGCTGATGAACCCCCACGACAGGAACCCCGAGCGCCCCCCACGGGCGCCTCGGGGGGCCACCGCCGCCGCCGCCGCCTAGCTCCCCCTCACCCCCGGCAACTCCGGCCGCCGTCGCTACCATCCAGCCTCGGCAGCGGCGGCTCCCCAAGTTGGGCCCCTGTCCGCGCGTTCGCCCCCACTCCCCACCCCCCCCCCCCGCTCCTCCTCCCCCTCCCTCACAACTCCGACGTTTCCTTGGCGGCCGGCGGCGACCTGTGGCGGCGGACGGGCTGATCCGGTCAGGCGCGCGCGGATCCGGCCTCCGGCTAGCGGGATCTGCCCCTCCCTTGCCTGTCAGCGGTGGGGTCGGCGTCCTTCCGCTGGGCGGCCGCGGCTGGTCCTGGGCTGCAGCGGTGACCTGTGCCGGCAGCGGATCCGGTCTGGCGCGCACGGACCCGGCCTCCGGCATTCAGGAACTGCCTCCCTCGCCTGGCAGCGGTCGGCTGGCCCGCGCTCGTCCTCTGCGGCGGTGGGGCTGGCGCGTCCTTCCGCTGGGCGGCCACGGCGGGGACCTGGGCCGCGTCCTGGTGCCCGCTGGCCTCTGCCGGTGTGGCCTTCCGCCCGGGCACGCCCCTTTGTCAGCGGCGCCTCGGGGCTGCTGCTGCTCCTAGCCAGGGTTCGACCTCGCACCGTGGTGGCTTGCGTCTTTGGCTGCTTGCGTTGGCTTGCGGCGCGGTGGGCGGCATGGTGGGTGCTGTGGCCAGTTGGGTGCGTTGCCTTGCACCGTGGTGGGGTAGGCGGCTGATCTGCTGGTGCATCTTTGACGCCATGGTGGCGTCGAGCTCGTTGTCTCGCTCGTCTTTCATTGGTCGAGCGAACACTCATGCCCCCCTCCTGACGACGAACAGGGGTGTGTGGGGGTATAAACCCCTATACCATCATGACACGACTTTAGGCCTGCTCGGATGAAGATCCTTGGCCCAAGAGCGCAAGGCCGACCAGGGCCCAAGTCTGGTCGGCTACCTTGAAGGACAAGGAAGGAAGGGCGAGCTAAACAGCGCCTCTGGTCGGTTGTTAAGATATCGATCACATGAGATTAGATCGGATCGATATTGTTGCCTTGTACGTATATTTGTATCCTAAAATATCGGGCTTGTAATCCTGCTCCCCCATTATATAAGGCGAGCAGGACACCGTCTCAAAACTCATCTCCACATTAATATACAGACTCGATCAAGAGGACAGGACGTAGGGTGTTACACAATTCGTGGCCCGAACCTGTATAAACACAGTGTCTCATGTTCTTGATTACATCTTGTTCGTCATCTAGCGTGCCTTACCGATCAATCTACTAACTTAGGCATACCCTAGGTAGACTGCCGCCGATATTTCGTCGACAGTGGCGCGCCAGGTAGGGGCTGTGCGTATAGATCTCAAGATGAGCAAGATGGTTTCGTTCCCTGCCTCCATGGACCTCGACGACATCGCTCCGATCACCTTTGGGTCATTCGGCTCCTGTGAGGATGTGAAGGCTGCGCCGGTTATCGAGGCAATTGCACTCGGCACTCAGGCCGCTACTCCACTGGAAGAACAAAGCCCCGACCTCGCTGAGAAGCTGCTAAGGCCGTTGGTTCGACCACCGATCCCGCGCTATCAAAGGCGCCGGGTCGACAATTCAGATCTGATCAAGATGATCGATCGCCATGGAGAAGGATTGGCGGAAACCCTCGCCCTTGCGGAATCCGCGCTCAAGCAACTTGCCGACCTCCGGGTCGACGATGGATTTATCCCCGTTCAGCGACGGAAGCGCTGCAACACACAGGGGCTCCGGTCAGATTCAGATCTAGCCAGATCAGATCGCCCGAGGCCACCGCTCACCCGCCCGCCACACCCTCTGCTGGACGACAGCCGCGGAAGCTCCTTTGCGTTTGGGCTCAAGAACGCCGCCGCATCCTACGAGGAGCTATTCCCTCCACTGATCCCTCAGCACGCCGGTCGTGTACGGCAACCACCGACCTCGCCCCACTTCGTCAACATGATCGCTTCAGGGGGGGCGCTGACCGCCGCAGCGCAGCCGTCCGGCACGGACGAGTCCAGCATTCCACCGCTCCCCTCCGCCATTCAGGCGGCGCTCGAAGCGGGATCTCCAGGGCAACTCCTCGATGCAATCGGCTACACGCATTCCGCTCCCGAGGAGACACCGAGCTCCAAGACAACTCAAGTATCGCCAATGGCGATGGATGTCGATCAGGTCGCCGATAACAACACTCAAGATGAAGAACTCATCCGGCCGGCCCTTGAGCCAAACAAAGACGATGATCACTGGTTTTGGGAACACTGTATTCATGGTCAGCAATGACGAGCCCTCCGTCGAGAACGAGACTCCCGATCACCGCCGTGACCGCACCGCACGCAATGCGCACCGCGCTGTTCGGCGTGATCACGAACAACAAGAAGAGCAGCGACGGGCCGATCAGGCTCGTCATGTCAACCGCAACTTGGCCGACGAGTTCGATCTGGTCGGACAGCGTCGGGTTCACAAAACCCCGACAGCTAACATCGCGGTGGCCAAGAGTAAGTTAGAGGCATTGCCTCACACCCCCGCGGTCCAAGAGATCATCGACCACTTGATGGCAGCCGAGGGGCAGGTAAATCGCATGCGCCGGGCCGAGGTACCTCCAGAAGTCCCGGCAGCGTCCGCTCAACGCAGTCGTCGCCCTGAGTTACGGGAAGGATCTGCGAATCACGACCCAAGCAACAGACCAGCACGCTCTTCAGATCGCTCTACAGACTCCAGCTCCGACTCCTCCAGCCACGACGTATGCTCCATAAACCGCGACCGCCGCCGACGGTCACCGGACAGACGTCGCCGCGACGACCCACCGCGTCGCCCCCGGGAGCGGCGCGACGGCCGAGCCTTCCGCGATGACGACGCCGACCAGCACCTGCACAGGAATCGCTACGACGACGATGACCGGCGCTATGATGGGGGCGCTTCGAGATCCCCGGCCCCAAGCCATACTCCGAGCGACTCAGAGAGGTGCACTGGCCAAGAAACTTCAAGGCCAGCGAAGTGCAGCCATACGATGGTCGCAAAAATCCCGACCAGTGGCTTTTCCTATATGAGACAGCAATCTGAGCAGCAGGAGGCGATGAAAGCGTGATGGCAAACTACCTGCCGGTCATCCTGGGACCTTCTCCAACCAATTGGCTCATGTGCCAGCATGAGGGCTCGATTCACAGCTGGCCTCAGCTCCGCCAGATGCTGTCCGAGCACTTCAAGGCCACATGTCATCAGCCGGGCTCCAAGTACACCTTGGCTCAGATCCACGACTACCCCAACGAACCTCTACGTGAATACATACGCCGCTTCAATGACATGTGGACGACGGTGACGGACATCACGCAACAAGAAGCCGTTGAGCTCTTCATCAAAGGCCTCACCCAACCCCACAACGAGAAGTGCAAGATCGAACTCCTCCGGACTCATCCGAAAACAATGGGTGAAGCCCTAAAGATCGCCTGCGAATGGACGCATGTCGACGACGCCTTGCGATCCAGCAAAGAAGACGGTCCGTCACGACGCCCTCCCCGCCGCGACGACGACGACGGCCGCGATCGCAACCATCGAGCGCGGAACCGCGGAAACCGCGACGACAGACGCGACTCTCGACGCCATGAGCGGTGCAGCCGCAGCCGCGAGGATGACCGATGAGATTCTCGCCGTCGCGAGCAGCGCAGCCACAGCCGCGAGGGCGATCGACAAGGACGCAAAAGAAACAGGCAAGACGATGGCCAGCGCTACCGCGGAAACCGCGTCCACAACGTCAACAATCAGGATAAGCCATATGATGACGGTTACGACAAAGTCCTTAGCCAAGACTGCCCTAGGCATCCAAACAAAGGCCACACGATGGGTCAGTGTTGGGGCTTTGCCAACATCTTCCAAAAGACCAACACGCGGCGACCGCGAGGTGGCAACAAAAATCGGAGGGACAACCGCAACGCCGACAAGGATGTCAAGAAGGAGAAGGACGACAATGCCTCCGATGATGACGGCCGCCGGGAGTTCAAAGAACCCGAAAGAAACGTCGCGGTCATCTTCGGCGGCAAAGTCGCCACCGAGTCCCAATGAGACAAGAAGCTACTCCGGCGGACGATAATCGCCTTCAGCAGCATCGACCAGGAGCGCGTCGTAGATGTCAAGGCACCCGCCTGGTCGGAGCAGCCCATCTCCTTCAGCTGAGTAGACATGTGGGCATGAGGGGAGGATTCCGGTCGCTTCCCCCTTGTCCTTGACCCCGTCATCCAGCACCTCCGCTTCGAGAAGGTGCTGGTCGACGGAGGCAGCGCCTTGAACATACTATTTTTGTAGACGTACAAAGAGCTCGGCCTCAAGACAGAGGATCTGGAACCCTACGACTCGCCGTTTTGGGGGGTGATGCCGGGAAAGCCTTCCATGCCCCTCGGCCAAGTCACCCTCCAGGTCCAATTTGGTACCAAGCAGCATTTTCGCTTCGAGTACCTCAACTTCATCGTCGCCGACTTCGAAGGTTTCTACCACGCAATCCTTGGCCGACCTGGCATCGCCAAGTTTATGGCGGTCCCGCATTACAGCTACATGGTGCTCAAGATGCCCACGGAGAAGGGCATCCTCTCCCTCCGCAGCAACGTCCTTATGGCGTGCCACTGCGAGTCAGCTTCGTTCGCCGCCACCGACCTCGCCGACCTCCGAGCTCGCATGGCGGATATGGTGTTGGTGGCCAAGGCCATCCCCCCGGCCGACCTCCAGATACCACTCAAGGAGGCCAAGCGCTCCTCTAAGAAGAATCGGGACTACAAAGAGATCGAGCTCGTCCCGGGTGACAAGACAAGGACGGCCCAGATCGGGGCCAACCTCTCCGACAATAGGAAAGCACGCTCATCCAGTTCCTTAGGGATCACATCAGCATGTTTGCATGGAAACTAGCAGACATGCCGGGTGTCCCCAGGGAATGGGCCGAGCACTTCCTGAATGTCTCCGAAACCGCCAAGCCAGTCAAGCAGAAGCTCCGACGGTTCGCGAACGACAAGAGGGAGGTGATTAGGATAGAGGTAGCAAAACTCTTAGCCGCAGGCTTTATAAAAGAGGTGTATCATCCCGATTGGCTGGCCAATCCAGTACTTGTACGCAAGAAAAATAAAGAATGGAGAATGTGCGTTGATTACACCGGTCTCAACAGATGCTGCCCTAAAGACCCCTTCACCTTACCATGAATCGACCAAGTCGTCGACTCCACCGCGGGCTGCGAGCTGCTCTCATTCCTGGATTGCTACTCCGGCTACCACCAGATATCCCTCGCCATCGCCGACCAGGAAAAAACTTCCTTCATCACACCTTTCGGCGCCTACTGCTACAAAACGATGTCCTTCGGCCTCAAAAATGCTGGAGCCACATACCAGCGAGCAATCCAGAATTGCCTAAAAGACGAAATCAGGGACCAACTAGTCGAGGCGCATGTGGACGATGTGGTGGTAAAAACCGCCAAGTCCGATTCCCTGGTCGCCGACCTCCAGCGAACGTTCGACGCCTTAAACGTGTTCCAATGGAAACTAAACCCCACAAAGTGCATCTTCGGCGTACCCTCCGGCATACTGCTCGGCAATGTTGTGAGCCAAGACGGCATACGCCCAAACCCTGAAAAAGGTACAAGCCATGCTAAAAATGCAGCCTCCCCAGTGCGTCAAAGAAATCCAAAAGTTGACAGGGTGCATGGCAGCCCTCAGCCGTTTCATCTCGCGACTAGGGCAAAAAGGACTGCCATTTTTTCGATTGCTAAAAGCAAAAGAAAAATTTGAGTGGTCGACAGAAGAAGACAACGCCTTCGCGGAACTCAAAACTTACCTAACCAATCCTCCGGTACTGACAGCGCCCACCGACGGTGAAGAAATGCTCCTCTACATCGCAGCTACCAACCGGGTAGTCAGCACGGTACTGGTGGTCGAGCGAGCGGAAGCCAGTCACGTTTACCCAGTCCAGCGCCCGGTTTACTACATTAGCGAAGTGCTCAATGATTCCAAGCATCGCTACCACCACATTGAAAAATTGCTTTATGCAATTTTGATCACCAAGTGAAAGCTCCTACACTACTTCCAATCTCGTCAGATTACAGTGGTTACAAGCTTCCCGCTTGGCGACATCCTATACAACAAAGATGCCAGCGGTCGAATCATCAAATGGGCGCTCGAACTCATGGCATACACCATTAAATTCCGAAACCGCAACACCATCAAGTCACAAGCCCTCGCCGACTTCCTTGCTGAGTGGTCGGACCTCACCACCCCTTGGTACGAGTCCAACCACAAGTACTGGGAGATGTACTTTGACGGTTCGCTTAAAATCGATGGCGCCGGCGCGGGAGTACACTTCATCGCCCCTTCGGGAGACGAGCTCAGCTACGTCCTCCGAATCCACTTTCCAGCATCAAACAATGCCGCTGAATACGAAGCCGCGCTCCATGGGCTGCGGCTAGCGGTCGAGCTCGGCATCAAGCGCCTCATGGTATACGGTGATTCTCTCCTTGTCGTCAATCAGGTGAACAAAGTATGGGATACTACCAACGAGAGAATGGAAGCCTACGTCGCCGCAATACCGCAGCTTGAAGACAAGTTCTATGGTCTTGAGTTCCACCACGTCGTACGAGATAATAACGACGCCGCCGACAAGTTGTCAAAACTTGGCTCTACCAGGGCCGCCATTCCGCACGGGTGTTCGTTCACGACCTGATCGAGCCATCCGTCTCGATGGCCTCAGAGACCCAAATTCCCTTCCCGGCAAAGCCAGATCACAACCCTCCGCGCCCTCAATCACCAAGCAATGTCACAGCCGACCACGTTGCCATGATGGATATCGACGACGACAAAGAAGACATGGCCGAGGGCGCGCTGGCATCGTGCGCGCGAACAGTCGCCTGACGCCACGCCGACCACCCCCGACCAGTCAGATTGGCGGTTGGACTTCATCCGTTACATCACAGACAAAGACGTGCCAGACGACCCCATCCTGCGCGAACGTATAATACGACGCAGCAAGCATTATGTCCTCATGGAAGGCGAGCTCATGCGAAAAAATGCCAAGCAGGAGATTTTGCAAAAATGTATAACGCAGGATGCGGGCATAAAGCTTCTCGACAAGATACATTCTGCGAGTGCGGCAATCACGCGGCCTCCAGAACGCTGGTCGGCAAGGCTTATCGCGCCGGCTTTTACTGGCCAACCGCCGTCGCCGACGCCGAACAACTGGTCCGGCACTGCGTCAACTGCCAGTTTTTCACCAAGCAAACGCATGTTCCCGCTCATCAACTGCAGACGATCATGGCCTCATGGCCTTTCTCGTGTTGGGGGCTCGACATGATCGGCCCCTTCAAGAAAGCTCCTGGCGGATTTCGGTATGTCTACGTACTCATCGATAAGTTCTCCAAGTGGATCGAGTACATGCCATTGGTCAAGGCCACTGCCAAGAAAGCAGCTGACATGTTAAACGATGTCATCCACCGTTTCGGCGTCCCAAACTCAATCATTACCGACCTCGGCTCTACATTCACCGGGAGTGATTTCTTCGATTTCTGCGACAGCAAATGTATCAAGGTTAAATACGTCTCCGTCGCCCATCCACGGGCCAACGGGCAGGTCAAATGAGCAAATGGCATGATACTCGATGCCCTACGCAAATGCCTCTACCAGGATGATGCCGACGAACAACGACCCGGCCGATGGCTGAAAGAGCTCCCAGCGGTAATTTGGGGACTCCGCACACAGCCAAGTCGCAGCATTGGCGTCTCTCCATACTTCATGGTGTTTGGATCCGAAGCGGTCCTCCCTGACGAGATCGCCTTCCGCTCCCCACGCGTCACTCAGTACGACGAAAGCATATCCAATGACGCCCGAGCTCTAGAAGTCGATTCCATTGAGGAAAAGCGACTTGAGACCTGCGCACGAACCGCCAAATATCTGGCCTCCATGCGTCGGTACTACAACCGCAACATCAAAGAACGTTTCTTCGTGGTCGGCGACCTGGTTCTACGACGAAAACAAAACCTCGCCGGCATCCACAAGCTCGCCTCCCATTAGGAAGGGCCGTTCATGATCAAGGCGGTCACCAGACCGACTTCGTATCGGCTGTGCACCTTGGACGACCCCCCGATAGAGGTCCCGAATTCGTGGCATATCGACCACCTACGGAAGTTCTACCCGTAGCACCTAGCACTAAGAGTTCGGCATGTACCTATCTTGTATATTCTCGATTCATGTTGATTGAATAAAGATCGCTACTGTTTCATCTTGTTTAAAGTGCGCCTCCGGGCATCTTTCGCAATTTTTTACTCCTACCGCTACAGGCATGATCAGGAATAAAGCTAAAACACTTCTACATCTAATAAAGCGGCCATAGCCACAATGTAGCAAAAGTCACCATATCTTGCATCACACCGCATAAGTTTTCAGCCCTCCGACACAAGCAAAACAAAAAGTACCCCTACAACACTCAGGGTACTATGCGGATGATCTTCACCATCGCCTTGGACGTCTCCAGGGAATCGTGCCTAAGTTCCTCCGCCGCGTTTACATCGGTGCCCGGCGCCAGCCCTTGCCGCAGATGTTCCAGGTTGATCGAGGGACAGTGGGAGCGCACCACGGCGAGCACGTGGGAACCCACGTGCTCGGCACCCTCCCGGACGAACTCCTGCAGCCGGGACCAAGACGATCGGCTCGCAGTAACAACCGCGCCGAGTGGAGTCGCCGGCGTGATGGCCTCCGCCTCATCTTCGGCTAACACATTCAGCACCGGAGCAATACCGCCGACGAGCTCCGCCACCTCGCCTTGAACATGCTCGGCATCCGCGTGCAAGCTTTGTACTTGCTCCTGGGACTCACGAATGCGACCTACACATCACAAGCAGTATCAGATGATGCACCTACAAGCATCTACGACAAGAACAAGCCATCTGGACAGGTCATACCTTCAAGGTCCCGTTCCATCATCGCATGACGTTCGGCCTGCTCCACCAGTTGTTTGCACAACCCCTCCACCTTCTTCTCCGTCTGCTCGGCACGTTCCTCCACATCTGCGTCCAAACAGCCCATCGCTACAACAACTACAACAAAAAAATACACCTTTTTCACGCCTGGGATATTACATACCTCTTTTTTGCTGTGCCAGTTGCCTTACGTGCTCGGCCACCTCCTCCTGCTCGGCCACGCGAGCCGTCAGCTGTGCATTTAGCCCCTGCACGGAGCCCCTCCATTTAGCCCCTGCACGGAGCCCCTGCATGTGGCCGTCGCTTCAAGTTGCTCCAAGGCGCGCTTACGCCGATCAGCGGCCCGGCCGACGCTCTGCCGACGTACCTGCACTTGACGTAGCAGCTTGGTCACGGTTCCCTCCATCTGACGCATGGCGTCTTCTGGAATTTCTTCCTCCACTGCCGCATCGACGGTTCCACCTCCTGAGCTCTGCCCAGTTTCCTGCGTGGTCGCCGCGGCTTCATCGGTCTCAGGGCGCGGAGGCGGTCCAAGCGCCGGCGTGTATGTCACCATTGTGCCTGGCTCGTCAGCTGGCGCACTTGCCCCGGCACCTGTCCTTCGGCGATGGTCGGCTCAGCCACCACCTCCTGCGTTTCCCTGCGCATCACCAGCGGGTTTTCAGTTGTTAATCCGGCGTACGTTTCACAAATGGCTTTGATGCATGATTGTTACCTTGTGACCATAGGAAAGGTTGACTGGAAGCGATCACGGCGACGGCCACGGCTACTTCCTCCATCACGAGAGCTAGCTCCGGTGGCTTGCTCCACCGTCACAGCCACCTGCTCCACCACCGCCGCGACCGGGCCTTCGTCGATTCCCGTGGTCAGAATGGCGTCACTCGCCTTGGCCTCCTGCTCCACTGCCATCGCGCCCAGGTTCTCGCCAATCTCCGTGGTCGGCGCGGCGTCATCCGCCTCGTCCTCCTGCTCCGCCGTTGCCACCACAGGATCCTCGGCGACCGCTGTGGTCGGCACGGTCTCACTTACCTCGGCGCATGGTGTTTCCAGGGGAGCATCCTGGATGGCCTCCGGGATTATGGGCTGCTCCTCCAAGGGCACCTCTCGGCTTTGCCCCTCTTCTCCACCACCAGCCGCCCCCGCGTCGTCCGGTTGTAGTGGCGCCGGTGAGGGCTCACGACTCGACGTCCCGCTCGGCATTGGCAGGTCCGGCGCGACCGCTTCCAGTGACACCTCGGGGCTCCCGACTGGCGGTGTTGTAGTCGGCGACGCCTCAGTCCGGGCTTTCTTGTACAGCTGACTCAATGGAACTTTGTCCATTGAGCCTCCCAATGACGACGAAGAAATCTGCGCCCTCCTCCTCCTCTTGGTCAGTGTCTTGGTCTTCGGCGGCGACGCTCGGGATTCCGGTTGCTTGGCGGCCACACGCCGCAGTGCCCATTGCGCCCGCGGCGTAGAGCCCTGCGCGGCCTCTTCCTCATCATCCCCGTCGCTCGACTCGTCGTCCAGGGCCGCCACCCGAGCAAGACGCTCTTCCAGCGTGCGTTCATAGCCCTGGACCTCGCCGCGGGGCCATTCCTCGGACGAACGTCCGAGATGTATACAGCACGCCCCTGCACAAACACACCACCATCAGCGATCATAAAACAATAAGCATGAAACCTCAAAAGATATGAAATGGTGCCAACGTACCGCCGGTGGTGGGTGGGCAGCCGTGTATGGCGTCTGCGGTTTCTTCGGCACCATCCTCGCCGGATCGAAGTTGTCAAAGCACTCATAGCCCCGGGCGGTCATCTCCGTTGCATCAACAGAATCAGTTCCCTCGCGGGACGGGTCCGTCAGCCCCCGGTACTCGTACATCAGGGTGGGTCTCTCCTTGCACGGCTGCAAACGACGCTGCCACCACATCACGGCAACCATCACGCCGTGCACGTAGTCTCTTTTCACGAACGGCTCGTTCACCTGCTCCATCTCCGTGACATTAGGTCTCGCCGACCACTTCATGTTTGGCTTCGGGATTAGCGCCACATCATTGGGGACTGGCCTCCCCTCCGGATTCTGCCTCATATAGAACCACTTGTCGAACCAGTTCTTCATGGAGGTGGAGAGGGGGATGGTCACCCACTGGGATTTCATCCCATCGCGCAGCACAATGTAGCACCCTCCAACTACTTGCGACCCCCCGGTGCCTTCTCCCTTCTTCTTCAGGTAATAAAAATGGCGGAACAAATTGAAGTTCGGCCGAATCCCCAGAAACGCCTCACAAATGGCGATGAACTCCGACAGCGTCAAGATCGAGTTGGGGTGGAGATTGCAAAGCGAAATCTCCCAATGGCGGCACAAATCGCAAACGAAATGATGAACCGGCGACCCCAACCCCCGCACAAAATAATCCTCCAGAACGACTATCTCATCATCGCGGGGAAGCGGAAACCGCTCACCTGACGGCGGTGCTCGCCAAATCCCACTGTCCTCCGACGGCAGCAGGCCCCGCTCCACCAGCTTCTGCAGTGACTCCCTCGTCGTCTTCGACAGACCCCAATGCCCCGCCAGGATCTTCTGCCTCGCCGCCTCCGATAGCTGCAGCTGCCCGCCCACCATTTCCGATCCGCTCCTCCTCCTTCTTCGCTGCACTCGCCGGCTCGCTGTCGCGCGGCTCCGGCCCGGCTAGATGGGCGGTGGCGGGTCGCGGGGCGGGGGGATTTGGTGTGCGGCGGGGGCGGAGGTTAGGGTTTGGAGAGCGAGTGGTGCGCTCGGGAGAGGAGAAGACGAGTGTGGAACCACCTGGAAATGAAGAGAAGTGACTGCGCGGCGGCGGCCGCCTCCACCCTTTTTATATGAATCGGCGGTCCCCGCACGGGACCTAGGGTTGACTCCCCGGGGTCATTTTCTAAATGGGCCGACAAAGGTGGGCCTCCGTATTTTATTCCCACGTCGGCGTCTTTATTTGGCCTGCTGCGCCTTTCGACAAAAATGGAACGGTGGAATCGCCCTACTTTTGGTGGTTCTGCCCGACGTTTTGCGGCGCACGTGGACGCACGTGCGCACAAAGCTCGTTTTTGTCTTTTAATTTTTGCCCATGTGTGATTTTCTCCACATGCCATATTTTCTACTCCGACCACTGTTGGCCTAGTACACCAGCAATATGCTGGGGACTGAGTACAAAGAGCAAAGCTCTTTCATCTCTCCTCACAAAGTTAGGATGGTTCAACACATATCCAAGGACACATGGTAACAGGGGGCTCGGCCGACCAGCAAAGCTTCGGTCAGAGTAATGATTAAGTCATTTTCCCCTCCTTCACCTTCTCGGCAAAACTACCATGCTTTCTGGAATGATGCACAGCGTCGACCAGAACACGGCACAACCGTGGTCCACTATGAGGCTCTTGTGCTTAGCACGGCTCCACTTCGACCACGTATTACGCAAGGGTACATCAAAGATGTATCATTTTCCACCTAGTTAGCCCTCGGCGTAGCCAAGGCCTGCAACTTCGAGGTTATAACTGTGTTCCCCATGACAAAGCCATGGAGCTAGTGCTGGGTACGTTCTTCTTTTTTCGATACATGGCATTTGGGGTTTGGCCAGTACGCAAAGTTGCCCTCCATTCAATCGACAATGTTGGTTTTCCCTACTTCACTCTCTCGCGCACCTTGGCCATGTTCACTAGGCAGCCGCAAAGCTGTATGTCTAGACACAACACAGTTATGGTCGATTTCCTATTTTTTGTTACCAGAGACTGGTCGGCCAAGCCGCCATTTTGTTGCTGGGGACTGGTTAGCAGAGCTAACACAGTCTTATCCCCATCACCGGGGACTGGTCGGCCAAGCTGCCATTTTGTTGCTGGGGACTGGCTAGCAGAGCTAACACAGTCTTATCCCCATCGCCAGGGACTGGTCGGCCAGGCCGCCGTTTTGTTGCTGGGGACTGGTTAGCCGAGCTAACACAAGTCTCATCCCCATCACCAGGGACTGGTCGGCCTAGCCGCCACTTCATTGCTGGGGACTGGGTAGCCGTGCTAACACAGTCCCATCCCCATCCCTGGGACTGGTCGGCAATGCCGCTGTCATATACTCGGTGCACCAGGCTCTCTCTTGATCCTGATACAACCTGTTCCACACCTTATATCAGGCTCGGGGACTACATGGGCCCACGTCACTTTGCAGTGACTTGGGCTATTTTTTACGCAGTGTTTTATGCTGACACGGTTATTTCTACGCAGTCAAGAAAACTTTTTTTCTTTCGACTGTGGGCCCATGTCATGGGACATTCCATAAATTTTTCTTTTCACACAAAAAGAGCAACATGCATCTTTCGATTAAAGCAGCATGCAAAAGCTCAAACAGCCTGGCCAGTTACTGGTTGGATGCATGTAAACCTTCAAATACCTCAAGACACATGATGCTCGGGGACTAGCTGTGGGGGTATAAACCCCAATACCAGCATGACACGACTTTAGGCCTGCTCGGATGAAGATCCTTGGCCCAAGAGCGCAAGGCCGACCAAGGCCCAAGTCTGGTCGGCTACCTTAGAGGACAAGGAAGGAAGGGTGAGCTAAACAGCGCCTCTGGTCAGTTGTTAAGATATCGATCACAGGAGATTAGATTGGATCGATATTGTTGCCTTGTACGTATATTTGTATCCTAAAATATCCGGCTTGTAATCCTGCTCCCCCATTATATAAGGCGAGTAGGACACCCTCCCAAAACTCATCTCCACATTAATATACAGACTCGATCAAGAGCACAGGACGTAGGGTGTTACACAATTCGTGGCCCGAACCTGTATAAACACAGTGTCTCGTGTTCTTGATTACATCTTGTTCGTCATCTAGCGTGCCTTACCGATCAATCTACTACCTTAGGCATACCCTAGGTAGACTGCCGCCGATATTTCGTCGACAGGGTGAAAACCCTGCAGGGCTGCTGTGGGGGGTATAAATCCGGTATACCACCATAGACAGTTCCAGGGCTGCTCGGCAAGACGGCCCAGACCAAACAAGACCCGGCCCATTACCGACCAGGCTAGTGGGCCGGACTTCAAGACGATGACGTGGTCCGCAACCGACCAGGAGGCGGATCGCGCACAAGGATGCTTGTCCCGCAAGTAGACTTAGTCGGTTAGGTCAGATAGAGTCCTCCTAGGGCACGACTTGATGTAACCGACCACCTCACGTGTACCTTTGGCTGCTCGGCTATATAAAGCGGCCAAGGACCCCCCTAGAAGGCAGGCTATTCTCTGGCATCCTAACCTGGAGAGCTTAGCACTTCATTGTAACCCGACACTTGATCATACAGCATAACACAAGAAGCAGGACGTAGGGTATTACGCTTCCGAGCGGCCTGAACCTGGGTAAACCTGGTTGTCCTTGGTTTGTCTTGTTTCTCGAACGTCTAGATCGTAGATCGTAACATGCCCTTGCCGAAACTCACCGCCGTGGGATACCCCATGGTGGACTGCCGGTTGTCCGTAATCGACAGTGGCGCGCCAGGTAGGGGGTGGAGTTTTCGATCTCAAAGCGATCTAGATGGTTTCCTTCTCCGCTTCCATGAATGTCGAGGCCAGCAGCGCCTTCACCTTCGGATCGGTCACCTAGACCACCAAGATGACGGCGCCCCGCGCCTCCGTAGAAGCATCCGGGCCGGTCTCAGCACCGCCCACCGGGCAGACGGTCCCAGCACCGCCCACCAGGCAGATGGTCCCAGCACCATCCGCTCACCTGGCCACAGCGCCAACCGCCTCGTCGTCGGTCGCAGCACCCACCACGCAGGATTCCCCCTTGCCCTCGGCAACGGCGGATGCAATGGATCTCCGAGCACTTGTAGATCGGCTATCTTGCTACAAAAGAAAGCCGATCGACAACTCAGATCTGATCGATCTCATTGACCAGTAGGGTCGCGGGTTGGCTGAGATCACGAAGCTAGTTGAGGCCACGCAGGAGTTGAGCCGCAAGGGGCCAGACTTTTCTGATTTCACACCCGTCCGACCATGCCGGCGAAGTTCTGTTCGTCGCAGCAATACAGATCTCGTTGGCGACAACCAGCCCGTCGCTCAACCAGCTCCCTTCAGATCGGCTAGAAGTTCCCGTTGGTTAGATCCCAACCAGGACAGCCGCCTGATTCCGACTGAGCAGGACCAACGCAGAGCGAACGTTCCTCCTCTCCCAGGTTGAACGAGTTTATCGAAGCACGACAAAACCGCCGAGCACCTGCCCGACAGTACCAAGAAGGCCGTGCTCCGCCAAACAAGTTACCTGTAGCAGATCCACCTGCTCCACCGCGTGATCCAACCGTTCTGTCCTTTGGATTGAACAACGCGGCGTCGACGTACACAAGGGACATCCAACAGCAGTTGGATGCGCTCTTGATCCAGGACGTTATCCCGAGGAGTCCCGTGCATGTGATCGGGATGGTGGAGATCCGAGAGTTAGACACATCTCAGGACGCCAACCCGGACTCACCAACCATCTCCGAGCTGCTCGCAGGGTACCCCTCCGACTACGCCGATTACCACTCCTCGGACGAAGATTACCCCGTGGACACGGAACTCAATCCGACCACCAGGACAGGCCAATCACTCCCGACCACCGGACGGAGACACCCAGCAGCACGCTGGATTTCCCCAAGTATCCGCCCGGTTTCGGACCAACAATTTTGATGGTCAGCAATGATGAGCCTCCGGCTCCGAACAAGACGGACGCCCAGCGGCAGGCAAGGGAAGACCGTAACAACAATCGCGCTCGACGACGCATTGCCGAGGAGGGCCATCCCAATGTAGGCGCCGGACCACGGCACCGACCCTGGCATCGCAACCTCAACCCCGAGTTCGACGGTGCTGGCGACCCAGTGGTCCACGAAACCCCCACGGCAAACATTGCCGTGGCCATGGAGAAATTGAAGTAGCTTCCCCCGGAGACTCCTGGACTCAACAAGATTCAGGAATTCCTCACGGCGGCCGAGGACCAAGTGAACGACCTTCGTTCTATGGGCTCCATGGCCAGCTCTTACCGATCCCGTCGTTCTCGGCAGAACCGGAATCGACGTGAGCAGCGAGTTGAGAGTGGAGGGGACAATTCGTCCCACAATGGCAGATATGCCTATGGAGATGCAGGGGACTACGACGACCGTGTCGAGCAACCAGGCAAAGCTCCACGACGTGCACGTCCTCAGAACAGTCGTCGATGCCCTAATCGCCAGCAAGGCAACCAGGGCCGACAAGACGATGAAGTAATCCAACCCGAGCGTCGGGACCTCCGAGAACGGATAGATGAGCACCTCCGAGCATGCAGAAACATTGGCGGCATCCCACCCTTCTCCGAGGAGCTCAAGGCAGTCATATGGCCTAAAAATTTCCATACCTCGGAGATCCGAGCATACGACGGCAAAGCAGATCCAGCCCACTGGATCATGCTCTACGAGGTAGCCGTCCGAGCAGCAGGGGGCGACGAGTACGTCATGGCGAACTATCTCCCCGTTGTGCTCAACAATACAGTCACCACCTGGCTGCTCCGGCTACAACCCGGGTCCATCCACAGCTGGGCGCAGCTCCGCCAAGTCTTCATCGACCACTTCAAGTCTACTTGCGTCCAACCAGGGACTAAGTATGCCTTAAAGTAGGTCCGCCTTCGCCCAAAGGAGTCCTTACGGCAGTTCATTCGGCGCTTTTTGGACCAGTGGAATCGCGTACCAGAGATCTCTCAGGAGACAGCTGTCGAAGCATTCATCGACGGCTTGGTCCAACCACGTGGCCGAGACCTCCAAAAGGCTCTTCTCCTCAGACAGCCGAAAACCATGGAGGAGCTACTTGCCATCATGCACGATTACACGCTCCTGGACGATGGCCTAAACCGGGGTGACGATGGCCCGTCAGACCGCAATTACCGTTGGAACAATTCCGACGACGAAAGTGACGCTGACCGACGACCACGCCGACAAGAGGAGCGCCGCAACAACCAGCGTTTCATCCGTGGACCTGGCCCCCGCGACAGCGAACCCAACTTCAGACGCCGTGGCCAGGACAACTACGGTGGCGGCAAACGCAACCAAATTTGCAACGACAACGCTGTCAACACGGTTAAGGGGCAAAAGCCAGTCGGGGATGAGGTGCTCGACAAAATCTTTGCCCAGGACTGTCCTCGGCATCCTGGCAAAGGTCACACCATGGGCGAGTGCCGAGTTTTGACGGACACTCTCATCAAGTCGCTTCCAAGAGGCCTCGACCCAACCCCAAGGCCAAAAGCAAGCCCGCCGACAAGCCGAAAAGAAGAAGAAGAGGACGAGACACGAGATGTCAACCCTCGCCACGCGTTCAAGGAACCCGAGCGGAACTTCACTGCCGTGATCTTTGGCGGCAAAGTCGGGCTCAAAACAAGTCGCGACAGAAAGTTGTTGACTCGCGCCATCATCACGATGCAAGAGCCCGATGGCCTTGTTGCCGATGTCAAGCTACCAGCGTTGTCCGAGCAGCCTATATCTTTCAGCCACAAAGATATGTGGGCACGCATCCCAGACGCCGGACGATTTCCACTGGTCCTCGACCCAGTGATAGCTAACATCCACTTCGAGAAGGTGCTGGTCGACGGCGGTAGTGCTCTGAACATCATATTCTACCCAGCCTTCAAGGCACTCGGCATGCCGCAGGAGCAACTACAGCCGTACGACACACCGTTCTGGGGCATCATGCCCGGAAAGCCCTCTTACCCACTCAGGCAGATCACCCTCGACGTGTAGTTCGGGACCAAGCGGCACTTCCGTACCGAGCACATCACCTTCATCGTGGCCGACTTTACCCATTCATGGTTGCATCGAAGGAGCTTTTGAGCTCCAAGCACAACGCTAATCAACATGTTGCAAAGCAAGCAGTTAAATGGGAAGGCCCATGAAGATGCTAGTGCTCATCCAACTTGCAGGCCATATGTAACATTCACTATCAAGGATGTCCCCGAGAGATGCTATACTACTTAGCCTCTTCCCATTCTCCTCTTGGGGAGAGCGAAAGCGTCAGTTCTACGCCAATAAGGAGAAGAATACTACGTGGGCACTATGTTCCACCAATTTCTTGAGCGAAGTTCTTCCCCATGGGCAAGACAAATGCTCTTCGTGGGAAGATATGAAGCTTTCAGCAACACCATGATGGAGGCACATCCCGAGGAAGCTTGGGAGCCTTTCAAGATTACATCCTCGAGTGTCCTCATCATGGCATGGAAAATTAGTTCCATATGCGACATTCTACCATGGAAGCAACAGCGACACCCGTGAGACGATGGATCTTTGTGTTGGAGGTGCATTCGAAGGGACCTACCACGCCATCTTGGGCCGCCCACGGTATCGCCAAGTTCATGGCCGTCCCCACTATGGCTACTTGGTGTTGAAGATGCCCACCGAGCAAGGAACGCTCCTACGTGGCAACGTCTTCATGGCTCGGGAGTGCGAGACCGCGCTAACGCCGCGGCAGAATTCCAAGACCCGCAACATGCTCTACCACGCAGCACACCAGCTTGGGCGTCGACGACGTTCCGCCCGCGCGAAGCTCGAGCAACCTCGTTGGATCTCGGTCGGCGCCCATCCAACAAGGTAAAAGCGCGAAGACGGTCCGCCTCTCCGACGACGACCCTTCCAAGGTCACCAAAGTCGGAGCTGAGCTTGACCCCAAATAGGAAGACGCGCTCGTCCAATTCCTTCGGGACAACATCAGCATATTCGCATGGAACCCCTCCGATATGCCAGGTGTTCCCAGGGAAAAGGCCGAGCACTACCTCGACGTCAAAACGACTGCCAAGCCAGTCAGACAGAAGATGCGCCGGTTCACCCGCGACCACAAGGAGCTCATTAGGATAGAAGTAGCCAAGCTTTTAGCCGCTGGCTTTATCAAAGAAGTGTACCACCCGGACTGGTTAGCCAATCCGGTGCTTGTTCAAAAGAAGAATAAAGAGTGGAGGATGTGCGTTGATTATACAGATCTCAATAAACACTACCCCAAGTAGGCATTCAATCTCCCTTGAATCGACGAGGTCGTAGACTCTACTGCCGGTTGCGAGTTGCTCTCGTTTCTTGACTGTTACTCCGGGTATCACTAGATAGCCCTCAAAAAGGAGGACCAAGAAAAAAAACCACTTTCATCACCCCCTTCGGTGCTTTTTGTTACATGACCATGGCGTTCAGTCTCAAAAATGCTGGAGCTACGTACCAACGGGCTATCCAGTCCTGCCTCGAAAAAGAGATCGCCGACGATCTTGTAGAGGCCTACGTAGACGACGTGGTGATAAAATCAAGAACGGTGGACGCCCTGATCACAAACCTCGAACGCACATTCAAGAAACTCAATGAGTTCCAATGGAAGCTCAACCCAAACAAGTGCATTTTTGGAGTACCGTCCGGCATCCTTCTCGGACACCTGGTCAGCCAGGAAGGCATCAAGCCAAATCCCGAGAAGGTAGCCGACGTCCTGAAATTATGACCACCCCGGTGCGTCAAGGACATCCAAAAACTCACTGGGTGCCTAGCCGCTCTAAGCAGATACATCTCTCGGATGGGTGAAAAAGGACTCCCCTTTTTCAAATTGCTCAAAGCCAAAGATAAGTTTGAATGGACCGAGGAGGCCGACCAGGCCTTTAAACAGCCTAAAGCTTACCTCACCTCTCCTTCACTCTTGACAGCCCCTAAGCAGGACGAGGAGTTGCTCCTATACATAGCCGCAACGACCAACGTGGTCAGCACTGTGTTAGTAGTCGAGCGTGAGGAGGAAGGACACGTCTATGGAGTCCAGCGCCCCATTTATTACATAAGCGAAGTGCTCAGCGAGTCCAAGCAGCGGTACAACCAAGTACAAAAGCTCTTGTATGCACTCCTGATCACCAAACGCAAGCTGCTCCATTACTTTCAACCTTTCAAAATCACGGTCGTTACTGACGTACCACTCGGCGACATCCTTCGCAACCGAGATGCCAGTGGTCGGATCATGAAATACGCGCTAGAACTGTCCGAGTACACCCTCCAATTTCGCGCCCGCAGAACAGTGAAGTCACAGGCCTTGCCGGATTTTATCGTGGAGTGGACGGACATCAGCCTACCTCTCGCTGATTCAAGTGCCGAGTACTGGACAATGTACTTCGACGGCTCTTTGAACATTGACGGCGCGGGAGCTGGCGTCTACTTTATTTCTCCTTCAAAGGACACGATAAAGTACGTTTTGCGTATCCACTTCAAAGCATCCAACAACGTAGCTGAGTACGAAGTAGCCTTACACGGCCTTTGTATCGCCGTTGAACTTGGCATCAAGCGACTCATGGTCTATGGGGACTCTGCTTTAGTCATCAAGCAGGTCAACAAAGATTGGGATACGGTCCACGAAAAGATGGACGCCTACGTTGCCGAAATTCGCAAACTTGAGAACAAGTTTTACGACGTGGAATTCATCCACGTTCGTCATGAAAAGAATGTAGGAGCCGACGAGCTGTCTAAGCTAGGCTCATCCCGTGCCAAGTTACCCCCTGGTGTTTTTGTTCAAGACTTAATCAAACCTTCGATCCCTGATCAGGTAGAACATACACCAGAACCCACTTCGGTGGTCAGCTACCTGACCACACTGCTCAGTAACGCCAATGTGGAGGACGACGACGGTCTCCTCAGCCGGCAGGCAGATGATGAAGGTACAGAGTCAGCCGACAAGGCGGCGCCTTCCCAGGAAGACTGGAGAGAGCCCTTTATCAAATACCTGAATGACCACCTTGTCCCGGAGGACAAACTCGCTGCCCAACAGCTGGTCCGCAGAGCCAAGGCCTACACTATGGTCAATGGCGAGTTGATGCGCAAGGCACCCAAGTCTGTCATCTTCCAAAAGTGTATCACTCGGGAAGCGGGGATCGAGCTTCTTAAAGCCATCCACGAAGGTACTTGTGGTAACCATGCAGCGTCCCGGACACTGGTCGGCAAAGCCTACCGGGCAGGTTTCTACTGGCCAACTGCCGTTACTGACGCCGAAGACTACGTACGACGGTGCGTAAACTGCCAAATGTTCGCCAAGTAGATTCATGTCCCAGCACATGATCTACAAACAATCCCAGCTGCTTGGCCCTTCTCATGCTGGGGACTGGACATGATTGGCCCTTTCAAACCAGCTCCTGGTGGCCACACCAACGTCTTCGTGCTTATTGACAAATTCTCCAAGTGGATCGAATACAAACCAGTCAAGAAAGCCACGGCCGAGAAGGCAGTCCAATTCCTCGACGAGGTCGTCCACAGATACGGTGTCCTGAACACCATCATCACCGATCTAGGCTTGCAATTCACAAGTGATGCATTCTTCAATTATTGCGATGACAGCCTGATCAAGGTCAAGTACGTTTCCATCGCTCACCCGAGAGCTAACGGACAAGTTGAGCGTGCTAACGGAATGATCCTCGACGCACTCAAGAAACGAGTCTTCCAGGTTGACACCAAGCTCAAACCTGGTCGATGGCTCAAGGAGTTATCTGCAGTGGTCTGGGGACTGCGTACTCAGACCAGCCGCAATACAGGAGTCTCACCATATTTTATGGTGTACGGCTCGGAGGCTGTCATACCAGCCGAGGTTGCTTTCCAATCCCCACGGGTAGCCTACCACGATGAAACCACCTCCGACGAAGCTAGAGAGGTGGACATAATCGCTAAGGAAGAGCAGGTCCTCGAGTCATGTGCTCGGACTGAGAAGTACTTAGCCACGGTACGACGCTACTACAATCGCAACGTCCGAGGACGATTGTTCGTGGTCGGCGATCACGTGCTCCGTCGTATTCAAAACACGGACGGCCTCCACAAGCTATCACCAAGGTGGGAAGGACCGTACAGAATTAAGGCTGTAACACGCCCAACATCGTACCTGTTGGAGACACTAGATGGAGTCAAAGAGCCAAACTCTTGGCATATAGAGATGCTCATACGCTTTTACCCATAAAGATATGTATCTTGTACTCTTTATTTTTTCCTCTATTAACAAAGTTTCTCTTTTGTTGTCTCTTTTTCGTCCCGTTGCAATTTCTTTTCTGAAATTCCGCACCACCTTGCATACATGCGCCCTGCATAAGTCACATCTAAACTTTGCGTTTCACTCACCGAGAACGATTCGAAAAGGTCCTGCGTCTCGGTCCTCTGTCGATGTGCTACAGCTCCGCGCTTCACGGCACTAGGAGATCCGGCAGGCACCCTCTAATAGGTACTTAGGATCATACCTAGTGATCCCGGCGTACCGCGCTGTTCACTAGTGCGTCCCTTTGTCACCTTGACAGAGCTAATTGCTTCGAGAGTGGGCGCAAAACTTATTTGTTGACATAATTTTCTAAAAAATGTTTTGCATCGAGTTATGCATAACGATCTAATTAACAAACGGCAAAATACTTATCACCCGCTTAAGTATGCCTACATTGTCTGCATCTTAACATGGCCTTAAGTTTGTTTCGAGCACCCCGTGCTCAGCACCACTTATATACAAGTTTTAAAGAACAAGTTTAAAACAAAAGGCCCTACTGACCACCATCCTCCGCTGCAGGGTCTTCGATGAGCGTCATGTCGCCGACCAACTGCTCCGCAACAGGAACGAAGGTGGCCCGGAGCTCCTCAGCGTCAGCATCGCTGAGTTCCGGCGCAATCCCGAGCGCGACGGTGGCCGGATCCGCCGCTGCCACCCTCGAGCGGACCACCGCCAGCGCCGTGGACACCGCGTATGTGCCCGCCCGTGAGACGAGATCCCGCAGTGCCAGCCACAGCCGTTGACACTGGTCTGCGACCACCGTATCTTCACTGACCGGGTCCGCTGGGTGCACCTCCTCCGGGAAGACAGCACGGAGAACCGGCTTGATGTGCCCGGTCCTCCGATCAATCTTCTTTTGGAGGTAGGCGCAGGTCTCCCGCAGGCACTGGAACTGCACAGTGTGATGATCCTTAAGATCTACAGACGGCAACAACATGGTTAGCATGTGCTGTTAGATCCAGTACATGGCAGACAACCTATGCAATTGATCTAAGTTGTACAACTTACCGGTCAACTCTGCGATCTGCGCAGCATCCGCCTTGGCCTGCTCCTGGGCGGCCTCTAACTGCTTGGCCAGAGCGGTTTTCTCCCGCTCCAAGGCAGCAACCTTCTCCTCCAGCCCTGATGCAGAGGCAGAAGTTATCACATTTTCATGGCAACAGAACTGTGCTTAGTCTGGTTTCAAAGGATACGGTCACATACCTTGTCGGCCTTCCTCCAGCACCTCCACCTGTTGCTCCAGCGCCAGCCGAGCAGCCTCCTTCTCGGCGAGCCGGGTCTCATAGACCTGCGCTTGCGCCAGCATGTTGGCCTTCTCCTCCTGGAGATTCTTGCATTCTTCATGAATCGGCGCGAACCGTTGAATGGTCCGCGCACGCTGAGCATTGGTGGTCTGCAGGGTCTATAGACAACAATATAGTCAGCATGTGCTCCGCACATTGATTCATCACAAACACCAAAACAACCATACCTGGATCTAGGAGGTGAGAGTCTCCAGGGCCTCCCTAATGCCCTCCTCCATCACCTCCTCAGGCACCTCATCATATGAGATCCACTCCTTCCCCACCATCCTCGAAATCATGATACGATTCGGAGGAACGGAGGTGGCGGGTGCCTGAGGGGGCTCCCTGTGGATCTCTTCCATAGGAGAGGACGGGGGACTGGGCTGGGCAGTCGCCCCGGGCTCCTGCTGGGCTGCTGGCTCCGGTGTAGCCTGCGCGGTCGGCCCTGGGGTGGCCCGCGTCGGCTCCGGATTCGGCTCGGCGGGGCGATGGACGGGTTCCGGCGATGGGACCATCTCTTGCTCCGCCGGCTCCTTGGCCCGTGGCGTCTCCACATGTGGCGGAGCACTGGTGGCATCCGCCTCGCCCTGCTGGGGCTCTGCGCTTGACGCCGCAGCCGCCGCTGGCGGTGTGGCAGCAGTCCCGGTGGAGCTCTGGGTGGGGCCAGTACTTGGCCGACTACATATCAACAACATCGGCATGAACACATAGCTGATTCTCAGGCAAGCAATTACAACTGAAAGTACACAGCTACTTACCAGCAAAAGCCGCCCTTGAACTGGGGCACGCCGCCGCTCCTTGGGGTCCCGCCTCTAGACCCTGCACTGGGCTTGGGGACTGCTTTGGGAGGGACCTGCTGCCCACCCGGGGACTGCTCGGCGCCCTCCTTGGCAGCCGCCCCCGAGGTCGGCGTAGAGGGGGCGGCGGCAGGCTTCGGCTTCGGCGGAGCGAGGGTCGGCCCGACGTTCCACGGTGACCGCCGCGGCACGGGTTGGGGCGACTTAGAGCCGCCACTCCCATCCCCGGCGCACGCCTGGCGCTTGCGCCGGTGCTCGGCTATGGTGATGGTGTCGTCGGAGTCCGACGGCACCGGGCTGTCGGGAGCCGGCCTCTTGCTGCTGCCCTCGGCACCGGCCTCCTTGCCGAGGTTTAACTTACCCCCGGTGCCAAGGTTGGCAGGCTTCTTCTTCTCCTTGGGGGCTGCACCGGCCGGCTGCTTCTCAGCCGCGCGCCGTTGCCCCCTGGTGGTCGCTCCCACCACAATCACATCATCATCATCATCATCATCATCATCAGGGCTAAGGTCCTCGACCTCGCCCTGGTCGGCAGTCCTCTGCGGACGCCGCTGACCACGAAGGGCATCGCCCTCTGGCCAGTTCTCAACTGGTACAGCTGAAAAATATTGGACGCCCCGTCCCTGCACACAAGATAGTCCCAGTGCTCAGCAAAATGTCACTGGTCAGACACAACAACACATTGCACAGAAAGTAAACTTTTTGTCGCATTACCTCTGGTGGTGGGTTGCTGAGACGGTAAGGCAGCTGCTTGGTGGTCGGCAGAGAAGTATTTGAGTTATACTTCTCAAACAGGACCGAGAGCAGATGGTGGACGTCGTTCTCATCGGCCTTCTTGTCTGTCTCCCGTGATGGATCCTTCACCCCACTGTATTGCCATAGTGGGTTGATTCTTTCCTTGCACGGTTGAACGTGACGGACCATCCACATCCCGGCCACCAGTGCCCCGTTCACCTTCTGGTTATCAATCAGCGCCAGAAGCTCCTCCACCTGCGCATCCCCAACAGGCGGTGCTTCTCCCCACCTGGGATTAGCCTCTGGGATTTGGTGGATGTCGCACGGCACCTTCCTCCCAATGGCGACATCCTGGCTCATATAGAACCAGCTCCTGTTCCATTTCTTGGGGGCGGAGTTGAACTTACTCCCCAGCCAGGACACGGCCAATCCATCCCGGAGCCGGATGTAACATCCTCCGGCTACTTGGGACCCCCCGGTTTCCAACCCCTTCTTTCGGAGCACAAAGAAGTGGCGGAATAGATTGAAGTGGGGGATGCCCAAGAACATCTCACAGTATGCGATAAAGATGGACACGGTCAAAATCGAGTTGGGGTCCAGGTTGCATATGGAGATGGACCACCATATGCATAAGTCCCGGAGGAAACCGTTCACCGGTTGCCCCAACCCGCGAGGAAAGAAGTCCTCGAAGACGACGACCTCACCTAGCAATGGCGTCGGCTCGTCTTCGCCGCGAGGCTCCCTCCACACTCCCATCTCCCGTGGCGGCAGGTACCCGACATCAGCCAGCGCCTGCAATGACTCCCGGGACGAGGTGGATTGGACCCAATACGGCCCGTGCCTCGCTGACTCCCCCGCCTTCGCGCCCTTCTTAGTCGACCGCTTCGCTCCCATCTCCGGCGGCGGCGAGTCGATGCGGTGGTGGTGGAACCCTAGCGGGATGAGCAGCGGCGGCGGCTAGATCTACACGGTGCTGCGGTTCCGGCGCAAGAGCAGACGACCGGATCTCGTCGGTTGCCCCTGCTGGTGCTGGCTGCGCGGTGGATCTGGCGGCGAAATGGACAGCAGAGGCGGTGGTTTTTCTCTAGAGCGCAAGAATGCGGAGAGCTCGAGAAACTGCTCGAGTGCGACTGCAATGAGTGCGGAACCGTCTACCCCCGGCGGCGCCCTCTATTTATAGTCTCCGGATGACGTCCGGTTGACTTCTAGGGTTGGACCCCCTCTGACTCAAGTGGACCGCCCCATTTTTTACCCTAGTGGGCCGCGGTCCCATGGGCCGTACAGTACACGTGCAGCCGACAAATTTTTTACTATTTCGGTAAAATATTTTATGGGCCCAGTTCCCTTGGCGCTGCACGTGGGCCTCATTTTTTATCCCGGGGACTGTCCAGCCAGCTCCCTGGTAGTCCTTTTTTAACATGCCTATGTCCTTGGTCCTTGGAATTTTTTCCTTTTCTGTTTCCTAAGCAGAAGGCCGTAGGTATTTTCTCTGGACTTTTTCTTAAAAAGTTCAATAGAACATATACTATCTTCCATCGAACTTGGGGACTACGTGGGCCCACGTCACCTCGCGGTGACTTAGGGCCTACTGTTTTCTGAATAGTTCTGGTTGATTTTCTTCCCTGGCTTACGTTGTGCACTGCCCTGACAATTCTGTCACGTGACAATGTGGGCCCACGTCTCAGGACAATTAAAAAGAAAAAATTCTTTTTTCTTTTTTGAGCACCATGCATCTTTCGACAAGATCAACAGCTTCCTTGACATAGCAGTGGTCGGACATAGACTGCTCGGGAAACCTGCTCGGCTGAACGTGGTCGGCACTACGTGTGGCCAGCACTGCACGTGGTCGGCACTACGTGTGGACAGCACTGTACGTGGTTGGCACTACTACGCGTGGTCGCTACTACGTGCTCGGCACAACATCGCCAGCGCTCAACGTGGTCTGCATCTACACTGCTCGGCACAGGTCAAGACGATGGACTTCCCTCAAGATACATGGTGCTCGGGGACTAGCTGTGGGGGGTATAAATCCGGTATACTACCATAGACAGTTCCAGGGCTGCTCGGCAAGACGGCCCATACCAAACAAGACCCGGCCCATTACCGACCAGGCTGGTGGGCCGGACTTCAAGACGATGACGTGGTCCGCAACCGACCAGGAGGCGGATCGCGCACAAGGATGCTTGTCCCGCAAGTAGACTTAGTCGGTTAGGTCAGATAGAGTCCTCCTAGGGCACGACTTGATGTAACCGACCACCTCACGTGTACCCTTGGCTGCTCGGCTATATAAAGCGGCCAAGGACCCCCCTAGAAGGCAGGCTATTCTCTGGCATCCTAACCTGGAGAGCTTAGCGCTACATTGTAACCCGACACTTGATCATACAGCATAACACGAGAAGCAGGACGTAGGGTATTACGCTTCCGAGCGGCCTAAACCTGGGTAAACCTGGTTGTCCTTGGTTTGTCTTGTTTCTCGAACGTCTAGATCGTAGATCGTAACACGCCCTTGCCGAAACTCACCGCCGTGGGATACCCCGTGGTGGACTGCCGGTTATCCGTAATCGACAGCTGCTGCCCGGCTGACGACGGTAGCGCCCCTGCGTCATTACCATCTTGATGGCATCTCCTGAGTTCGTCGTCGGAACCCATCGGGGCAAGCTTGGGACGAAGGTCCCTGGATGCTATTCACTGCAAAGTTGGCGTCCTCGGATGTCATTTCCTCTTGTAGGCTTTGTTGATACTCCTTGCTTGTCCCCGTCGTGCCAGTCTCCTGCCCGTCGCTTCTACCTTGAGATCGCTCTGGTCGTCGTGCTGAACCTATCTGTGCTTCATGTTTCTTCTCGCCTAGGTATGCCTAGTTGGTGTTAGTGGTAGCCGTAGTCGTCTGCTTGGGTGGATGCTTTGCCGCCGGTTCTGCTTGGGTGGATGCTTTGCCGCCGGTGTTGTTGCAAGAACATCCTCCTCGCCCGTGGTCCTATGGGATGTGGCCCTAAGTGACTTGGAGGAGCTGTGCGCTTTGCCACCGATGACGCATCTCGGCAGGTTGGCCGTTGAGGTCGCTGTGGTGGGGACGGATGCTTGGCCGTCGGGTGTTGCGCTTTGCCGCCGAGGACGCGTCTCCGGCATGTTGGCCGTTGAGGTCGCTGAGGTGGGGATGGATGCATGCCCGTCGGGTGTTCAGGCGGATGCTGTGCCGCCGTGGTGCACTTTGCCACCGAGGATGCGTCTCCGGCAGGTTGGCCGTTGAGGTCGCTGAGGTGGCGACGGATGGTTGGCCGTCGAGACTTTGGGCGGATGCTTTGTCGCCGTGTCTCGCTGTTTCGTCTACGGCTCCTTTCACTACTGTCTATCTAGGTGTTGAAATATATTTTGTATTAGGCTCAGTTCTTGGGGTTGTTAGATGGAGGGTGCCCCTCTCCATGTTCTTGCTTTGTGTTTATGTGTTGGGGTTTCGTTGGTAATCCTAAGATTACCCGCGACCTCTTTGTAACTCGGCCTTTCTTTGGCATTTCTTCTTAATGAAATACGGGTGAAGTCCCGATCTCAAAAAAAATCGGTTTTTATTTATTTTGGCGAACCCTCTGATTTTTTTAAGACGACGCTAAGCGCATTTCTCATTAAGCAGAAAGAGTTTGGCAAGGCCAAGAGTACAACCAGACAACAGGAGGTTACTAGACGAACCTGGAACTTACAACCCGTTGTTACATTTGGAAATAATCCGCTAAGGACGAAAACCAACTGCTAGACGATGAGGTCCAGCATCAAACGGAGCTTCCTGAAGCCCGCCGAGCACCAGGAACGCCCCTCCGCTTGAATCTGCTCGACGAGCTGCTGCGGCGTGCAGGTAGAAGAATGGAAAGTTCGTTGGTTGCGCTGCTTCCAAAGGGACACAATCAAGAAGAAGAGAGAGTCGAACGCCGGCGAACCCTGTGATTCGATTTCAGTATCATTCTCACGCTGGAAATTAAAACAATTCATTTTCAAGAGCACACACTTGTTTCGTAGTGCCATGTATACAGCTAAATAATGTAATACTAGGCAGCCATACACTTTATATCTAGAAAATCTATCTCATGCGTACAACAGCGTTCCACGTCAAGTGATCCAAACCATCTGATTCTTATCTACTCCATTTCCTGTACGTACTCCGGTACAAGCCAAAATGGAAGCAATCAACCATTAAACTTTGTTCTGTACTTATCTAAAAAAACAGAAGGATTTATTCAGCCGAATCCAGAAGCAACAAGAATCACCAACCCGGCTTCTATTTCCCAATGGGCTATTTACATCCCTTCGTTTCTGAAATTAGATATGCCTATAGATTAAGCTATTTGGTTTGAATTTAACATTCCACAACTTTCTCAAGCTCACAAATAAGTCTATCTCAAATTTATAGGGTGAGATATGAAAATTAATTCTATGCATCACCATGATATATTTCTACTCTGCAAGGTATAAGAAGCTCTTCAACTCGTCTTCCTCGTATGGTTAACAATAATATACAAATATTTTCAATATACAGTCATGTTAACTTAATTAATATGTCTTTCAATTATCATTATTTGAATGAATTCAAATCCAAGAATCAATTTGCGCCCGTATTTCCCTAATCGTATCAATAAGGTCACCAGTTTTTTTAGCAAATGTGCAGCTGTGTGTGCTTTGAACGATGGAAAAAGTCCAGTTTCGGTCCCTCAAATTTTGCGAAAATCTAGTTTTCATCCCTGAATTCCAAAACCGGACAAAACACACATCCCTTAACGATTAAAACCTGGCAGATTACGTCCGTGACCTGATTCTGAGCGGTTTGGAGGGCGGTATTGTCTTTTGCTATTTCATTTTTTCGGCTGAATCTCTGAAAAATCATAGTAAATCATAGAAAAATTATAAAATAAAAAAATCCAATTTTGTTGGACTCTGGATAAATAGATATACATAGTGAACATATAATATGATATTCATTAGTATAAAGGTTTTGTTATAATTTTGGATATATGATTTTTCTGTAATTAATTAGAATAATTCATATCTACAGTTTTTATGAAGGGCTTTCCTGGTCGGCGAAATGTCCTTCCCTGTTGGTGCCGATGGACGTGGCGGCGTGACACACGTTGTTGTTGTTGCAGCCACATCGCTAAGTGCCGATGGACGTGGCGGCGTGACACACATCCGATGTCTAGTTGTTGTTGTTGCAGCCACATCGCTAGAGTCATCATCCAGATCCATCCATGCCCTTCGACTAGCGACGTTGTCGTCGGTGTGGTTCACCGTGTTGCTTGACGGCACCAATGTGTGGTGACGTTTACCCTCTTAGTGACGCAGTCCTCTGGATGGTGGCATGTACCTGCTGGGTACGTCTCTGCCTTCTCTCCGTGCGATCGGTGCGACCGCCGGCATGGTTCTTGATGACTCGACGGCGTATCCGTGAGATTGGGTCTGGAACATTTTCGGTGGATAGTGTATATGTATAGGCGGACCGACCTATAGGGCGAGCCTGGGCGGCCGCCCTAGGTGCCCTCCATCAAGGACCACTTGAATCCCCTGTTCTCCTACCGGCGACGACGACCATGAAAGTGCGAGAGTAGGTGCAGCCGTGCAAGCCCGATGAGAGAAGACGGAAAGTTGAAGAAAGGCGTCTGTAACGTCCCGCCTCCTCGAGGCCGGACCAAATTTCATCTGGCCGATTAACTAGGACATAGACTGCCCTCACAGACCAACACCAGCCTTTTCTGCGCACTTTTTCCTCACTCGTGCGCACCCGGCAAGAACTTCCCGGTCGGACACTCATCGCTCCAGGGCAAGCACTCTTAACTTTGGAGTTTTTAGAGGATGGGCTCCCGGAAAAGGAGTTGCAACTTGTTGATATGAGTATCCTATTAATTCTGTTAAGCCTTGGGCCGGGATGTTACATACTCGCCCCCTTAGGAGATCAACGTCCTCGTCGATCAACCCCAAGCTAGGAACGTCCCCTTTTGGCCACGTCCGCGTGTCCAGTACCAGCGCATGTGCCATGCTGTGCGACCACTATAGATCCAAACCAGCCATGCGCACCATGCCTGCGCAATTGACACCACGCGCCCTTGAAACCGCAAGGGTCGGCTCTAATACCATTTGTAACGCCCTGCCTCCTCGTGGCCGGGCCCGCTTACATCTGGCCGCTTAACTAGGACATAGACTGCCCTCATAGACCAACACCAGCCTTTTCTGCACTTTGTCCTCACTCGTGCGCACCCGAAAAGAACTTCCCTGTCGGTTACCCATCGCTCCAGGCCAAGCACGGTTAACTTTGGAGTTTTTAGAAGATGGGCTCCCGAAAAAAGAGTTGCAACTTGTTGATATAAGTATCCTATTAATTATGTTAAGTCTTGGGCCGGGATGTTACAGCGTCGGCCTGCTGTGCTGGCTGTATGGCACTCTAGCTGTTTGAGAAATGGCCCATTAGCCCTTTGGCCTAAGCACACGCACGAGAGAGCACTCCGAATCGGAAATCCATAACACCACACCCCCCCCCCCGGTTTCGTTGGTGAAATCAGTCGAATTGTTCATTGGTAAATCAGCTGGAGTAGGAACTAAAATTCACCTTATGTGCTCTTCATGTGCAATGTAATTATAACTTTTTTGTTTGCTGAATTATATATTAGAACTCCCTGATTGTTATGTTACATTATTACAATTTAAATATGATATGCATACATATTTAGACTGGTATATTGGTCAAGTTTTGTATATGTACATATCGATCTGCCCTACCTCATATTTTCGGCTGGGTCCGCCACTATATATAGATGATCGAGACACGATGGACACAGTCGTCTGTTGGGTCGTGACGAAGAGGGAGACACACACGATGCGGGTTGTACAAGTTTCATGCGTAGACAGAAGGAGGTGCATGCGGGTACAATCTCGTTTCAGTGAAAAAAGAAATAGAGCGGCGAGGCAATTGAATAGCCGGAACGCAAACAAATCTTACATTTTATGATGTGGCCCACTTGTTAGAAAGTAACAAAGCCTATATTATCATAAAATAAAAATGACAAATATTTTGAAACTAGGTGATTCCCCAGCGTTGCCGCGGGTATGAGGGAGGATTATAAATGAATTAAATGTTAACTACAAAAAATGGCATAACAATTCCAATTTGCCCCTAACACACGCTTGCAAATTGGGCATGTCTTTTGATTCATCTAGGTGTACTACCGCACTATGCCTAGGATTGTATTCACAATTTACATTTTCATGCATATTCATAACCATAGTGAGATGTATGTAATATGCATGAAAGATAGGATACATGGATAAATGCATAAAGCTTACCATACTATGAAATTATTGCTGGTAATGGAGAAGGCCATCACTGACCAAACTTAGATAAGAATGTCGTGGCCTGTTGACAACCGAACCATGTGTGATTCTTTTTTTGGCTCTTGGCTATAAATAGGGTGAGATCTTCTGGACTCCTCATTGCATGCTTAGTGCTGTATTTCCGTTGCATGCATACATGGGAGAGGAGTTGAATTGTTGCTCCTTCCGTTGCATAGATGAAGTGCTTATGGACTGCTTCGATGAATAATAATGCTTAAATTCTTGGGCTTCAACTCTTTGTTTTGGAGCTTAGTGACTTGTGGGAACCTTGATGACATGGCGCAAGGAGGTGCTAGAGAATTAGGGCCTGTTTGGCATGGCTCCAACTCCAGTCAGAGCAGCTCCACTCCAGAAATCCATGTGGAGCTGACTCTGAGAGGAGTTGGAGCTGTGTTTTAGGGGTGTTTGGCTAGAATAGTACTATTAGCTCTAGAGTTGTGTTCTGTTGGTGTGGTTTGCCCACTTTGCCCTCTACCCGGGACCTACATGTCATCCTTTCTTCCTAATTGCTGCAGAGGAACTTGGCTAATGCTCGATCGGATCGAGAAATAGGAGCAGAGGAGGCACCTGCCCTGAGCTCGATCGGATCTGGAGAAGAGGCGGCGGATGAAGGAGCTGCAGCTGCGGTGACCGTACCAAAGAACGAGATACATGGTGGCCTGCAACAGCGTATGACTTTGGCTCGGAAGCGGGATCCGCCAGGCCGGAGCCGCCCAGCCGAGCGCCGCCCGCCTCGCCGCGTCAGGCTGCTCCTCGCCAGACTTTAGCCACGCCACGTTGGGGCGCTGCTCGCCGGACGCGCGACTCTCAACACCTCCTCGGCACCCGGCACAGGTGGAGGTCACGGGACCTCCCTGGCACCCGGCGCAGGGAGAGCAGGGGAAGGGTGACCGCGGGGCGCCGCCGCCCGACGAGGTTAAGAGCAGCTCCATCCCGAAGAGGCCATGGCGGCTGAGGCAGCCAGCACCGGATCCGTGTGGGTTTGTTAGGGTTAGAGGAGGGGAGGAGCAGTGAAGGGAGACCGCGGTGGTGGCGGCGCCCAGCGAGGTCGGCGTGTCAGGAAGGGGTCGGCGGCGAGCAGCAGAGCAGGGGTGGCGGCGAATAGCAGAGGAGGGGCAGCGGGGAACGGCGTCGCGGACGCGACTCGCGCGAGTCGTGCGTCGACCTCGGGGAAGGGGGCGAACAGAAAAAGGAAGGGAAAGAAAAGAAAAAAAACGGTTGGAGTGTGTAACCAGTGACAATTGCGGGTAATTTCATCCCAACTCCACGTCTTTGTTTATTTTGGCTAGTTTTGGAGTAGGAGAAGAGGTACTCTGAAAATTTGTAGTAGGGCTCCAAAATCTCCATGGAGTTGGGCTGCTCCAATATTTTCTGGAGTTGGGGTGTTCTAGCTCCACCCAGCTCTGGTCTGGAGTTCGGCTCCAGAGCCATGCCAAACAGGCCCTTAGACTAGTAAGGTTTATCTTTATAGGAGATATAGATGAAGAGAGTATGTATCATCACCCGATGCGTATCGTGATTCACCTTAGAAAGGGAAAACCATCCATCCACAAAGAATAGATGAGGACACAAGTTCCACGACAGGATTGGACGGAGACACGCGTACCACGGATTATTCAGAGTTCACACCCAGCCAACTAGTTGCAACCTCAAGCTTGTAGACGTGTCAAAAGAAAAAAAAATACTGGTGCGGATGCGATTAAGTGGGTTTTTTCTTAACAGAACATGGCAAGCACGCACGCGTTTGGTGTTGTTTCTTCCCCTCCCCGACGATACGTTTCTTTATTCAGGAGATTTATTTATTTTGTTGAGATTGAGAGGGGAAAGCCCTCCAGAAAAGAATTAAACCAAGACACACGGGTTTCAGGCTGGATGGCGACACGATAGATTATTGGGAGCTGTGAGAGTGAAGCCCCGACGTATCATCACGTGCCGACTAGTGCAGAGGCCTTGTTTTGTGGCCATAAACAAGTGCCGCTGATAGACCAGCACACACGTACAACACACTCATCATAAACGTTAATACGTACGTGATAGCAGAAGCATATATGGGACCCTGCAAAATTGCAACGGCCCACCGCGCGCCCGCCTACGTTTGAAACCTTCAGTTTCATCACATCGATGAAATTCAGTTTTGATTTTGAAAATGACAGCTAGACACGCACGTATTAGGCGTGGCTTGTTCCACGTCAGTACGGCAATGCAGAGCCAAGAGATGCGTACCACGCGAATGAAAATGACGTGTGGTTGCTAGCATAATTTGCATGGTCCCAAGCATGTGAAAGTAGCCGACGAATTTCTTGAAGATGCTCTTACTACAGTGATCGAAGACAATCCATTGACCATACAATACAAGCATGCTTGGTTCTTGCAAATAATGTACAATCTTGTTCACATGCCAAATATATCATTGTTCTTGCGAATTTACAATTAATCTTTTCACATGCAAAAATAGTGTCTAAAATTAGAGTGACCTCCTTCCGAGTGTAATTCATGAGCCATTATCACATTCATACATAATAACCCTTAGTAATTGAGTACAATGCAACAACGGTCCCTATACTTGGTAGGGGTGTCATCTAGGTCCTCAAACTCTCAAAATAACAAGAAAAGCTTCGCGCCTCCACTCACCCTAACAGATGGGTTGCCACCGGGTTAGCACACACAGAAGACAGGCCAAATTGGTCTCCATCACTTCCTCCTGCTTGTTGCCTCAGCATCAGCGGACGGAACCCCTAGTCCATGTACCCCGCCCTAGCTCTGGCTTCTCGGCTTCTTGGTCGGCCTCTTCACGGCCGCTGCCACCGCTAGTGGTCACAACCGGTAAGCCACCCTCCCTAGTAAAATGGGTCAAGACCCGCTCTCGAAAAAAAGCCACCCTCCCTAGTCACTCTTGTCTTGTCTGGCTGGATGCGTGCTTCTTTTGAGCTATTTTCCCCACATCGATCGCAGCAAGAAGGGAAGGACTCTATTTTGTTCTTTGTGGATCGTCTATGGAGATGCACGTACTCACTGCTTTCGAAAGAACAAAGCTACTTCTCACTGTTCGGGAAGTATTTACATTTACAAAGTGATTAGTACCACTCGCATAATTCCGCATGTATTGATGGCCACGTGGCGAGCCATAAAGGGGTAAAGTATAGAGGGCATTGAACTCCATTTTACATGTACTACATGGAAGGTAATAGATGAGATTGACCTATAAATCAATAGTTTTAGAATTAAAATAGATAATTTAAAAGTTCAAGGAACAAACTGAAACTTAGACAATAATTTAGAGACAAAAATAACTATTTTGCATAATATATATCATCCATCATAATCCCCCCATACGTGTCGTGATCCACCTTATTTAGAAAGGGAAAAGCATCCATCCACAAAGAAAGAATAAATAACTGAGGGCATGAGTGCCACGACAGGACGGTGACACGATGGATTATTATTCATAGTTGTGATCCAGCCTATCACGTGCCAACTAGTTGCAACCTCAAAGCTTCTTCTATGTGTACAAAAAAAACTGTGCAATGCAAGCTCGTCGCCATCCACCAGAGCTGCTGATGGAGTAACGCAGCGACACACGCGTGTACGGCCACCACATAGGTTTTGATCAATTCCATCGTAGTATATGATTCATTTTTTTTTAATGACAACATGGCACGCACGCACGCGCTTGGTGTTGTTTCTTCCACGTAGTACGGCGATGCAGAGCCAGCCAAGAGAAGTCATGGGTGCACACATGGGACGAAAATGACGTGTCCTTTATTATTACGAGAAGGTCCCTATTTCATACTAAAATTAGTAGGTGTGGCCAGCATAATTTGCAACTTGCATGCAAGGACCGAGACAGGTGTAAAGGAGCCGAGACCAATCTCGACGTGCCTGTGTGATCCACTGCATGCCCACTATAGAAGTTAAGATGTTCTTTTTTTGTTCTTTTATATGATTTTATATTAGGTATGTTTTAAAAACTTCAATTATGAGCAACTTTTAAAATGTTGAGTTTAAATACAACAAGACACACTCCTAGGAAGTATAAATGATTAATTGTCAAATATAATTCAATAAAATCACATACCTATTGGGGAAATATGTTCGGGAGATGCCATTCAGTGTACTATGTTCTTGTTGCAGATGTTATTCGAAGACAAATTTTTGGCCCACAAGTACTATCTTTTCTTTAGAAAAACGACTCTCCTCGTCCCATGCACACAAGTTGTCATGAGGTTAGTGCTGATCAATTTTAGTTTGAACAGATTTGTGAAAAATATTGGGAATATTTGTACATCAACTAATTAAGTTTATTATGAAACTATAACCATCTGTCTAATGATATAGATTATGTACCGTAACCATTAATATTTTTCTTGTAAACATTTGTTAAAAGTTGATAATCTTTGATCTTTCAAGAAGTGATCAAGAAATTGTGCATATAGAAAACTCTGAAGTAAAACAAAAAGTAGACCTATGCCATGGTTTTTAAATCATTAATACTTACGTAATCTAAGTGTCTTGACGAGAATAATTAATGCAGTCGCTGTGATACTCTGTTCATTTCACTAAAGAGCCAGATTTAAAAGTACTTTTCATTGTTTTATTCTGAGAGAAAAATATTATATCATGACTTACAAGTTCAAGAGAACAAGGCCAAATATGTTTTATGGGTCGAGGGTAGTATAATAATAATAATGGAACCAAATCCACTGGCCATGTGCTTTGTTCTTGCAAATTCCCAGTATTTTTCACATGCAAAATTGTGTAAAAATGCGATGAACCTTAAGTAACTTGGTACCAAGTACCTACCTAATAATAATAACTGAATAGTACTCGAGAGAGTGACGTCCTCTGACTTCACGTTTGGTGTGGTCCAAGCCGTTTCAGATCAGCTCCGGGCCCCAAATGCAGTAGCTTCCGTCGTCACCGGTCTCCAGTCCCCACTACCAAATCTGTCATTGCAACCGTGTCCCCCCGGGCTTCTTTTTCGGAAGCACCGGCAGCCGCAGGCACCACCGACGGCGCCGTCCCGCGCCACATCCCCACCGCCGGCTCCGGCGACGGTGCCTGCCCACGTTCCCCGCCGCTGACTGGTGGTGCTGGTAAGCAGCGCCGCCCGCCCATTTTCCTCTTCCGCGGTTTCTTGGATGGCTGGACGCCCGCCCCTTCTTGCGATTCGTCGCTTTCCCCCCCTTTTGGGACGCTTTTTCTTTTGTCTTGCCAAGAAGTTGGGAACGATCTGTGTCGTCTACTGCAAAAATGCAAATTTTTTTTTCCTGATACGGAGTACTATCGAAATATCGATTGGCTTCGTCAAGATGCAGTCTTTGTGCCTTAATCTGGATCCCCTTCTGAGTTCTGTTCTTACCCTCTCGCTCTAATCTGCAGGCTCAGAGCGGCGCATTGGATTGGGTACAGAGGAGCAGAGCAACGGGGCGTCGGGGCCTCGCCGGCGGCGGAGAAGGAAGAGGCAGCAGGTGCTGCGGCTCGTGCTGATCTGATTCGGGCCACGGATTGGACCGCTGGTGCGTTCTTGTCCCCTCCTGTCCTGTCTCCCTCCCATGGCCGCCTCAGCGGATTCTGTCCATTTCGCCATGGCGACATGCTGCCGCTGCTCTGCTTCAGCAGCAACATTTTTCTTGCCACCGCCCCCCCCCCCCCCCCCCCCCTCCACCCCCAAAAAAAAAAAAAAAAATCTGCTGATGGATGAATTGGTACATTATCTGATGGATGAATTATTACAACAGGAACCAGCTAGAAGTCTTCTCTGAACCTCTCCTCTCAACTGATGTCCAACATCGCAATGGTGGCTGCTGTTCCTCCGTCGTCGTCGTGTGACAGTGACACCTACCTGCTGTTCCATGGCGAGACTCTGCTCTCCAGCGGCGTCCGCGCCGCCCTCTACACCGTCGCGCTCGCGTACTGCTTCCTTGGGCTGTCGGCGATCACCGCACGGTTCTTCAAATCCATGGAGCAGATCATGAGGCACTCCGGGGAGGTGGTTATCATAGACCCAGACACCAAGGAGCGTGTTGTGAAGCAGGAGAAGGTGTGGAACTACACAATCGCCGACATTGCTCTTCTTGCCTTCGGCACCAGTTTTCCTCAGATCTCCCTTGCCACCATCGATGCCATCCGGAATCTGGGTCAGCTGACAGCAGGAGGTACTGCATAGAGTGATTCAATATTTTTGTTGGTGATGATCCTGTGCAGTATGATGTATAGTCAAGTGTGGTGTGATTGGTGATTTGGTATTTGTGACTTTGCAGGTCTGGGTCCTGGCACGCTTGTTGGTTCTGCTGCGTTTGATCTGTTTCCAATTCATGCTGTCTGTGTGGTTATGCCAAGGGCAGGGTCAAAGAAAAAGATTTCTGACTTGGGTGTTTGGTTGGTTGAGCTCTTCTGGTCTTTCTGGGCATATATTTGGCTCTATGTTATCTTAGAGGTAAGTCATAATATACAGCTTGTTATAATTATAGATGTCCTGTACAGTGCCATGTCTTCAAAACACTTATTTTACCACTAATTTATTTTATAAAGCCTAATACGATTATAATACTACAAAAGCAGTTATGAAGAATTTAGACATCATTTTTGTTTGTTTGACCAAGTAGTATTCAGAAATATGAGATATCGTGAGCCGAAGTTCAAAGTATTTTAATCATATAAATTCTGCTATGCAAATACGTTTGCGTGTTACAAATGAACACTTTGCATTGCACACAGGTGTGGACGCCTAAAGTGATCACCCTCTGGGAGGCATTGCTGACAGTCTTGCAGTATGGGCTCCTTCTGATTCATGCGTATGCACAGGATAAACGGTGGCCTTTTGTATCGATCCCATTGTACGATCTTAATTCCTGAATTCCTTTACTTTTGCAAACTTATCTCATGGTCATTTGCTCATGTACAGTATAGTATGTACCTTATGTTTTTTGTTTAATCTGCCGCAATCAGTATGAGAGGTGAGAGGCCTGAAGAGTGGGTTCCACCAGAAGATGTTTCTGTTGATTACGACAATTGTGATGATATTAACAAGACACTCCCGATAAGTGCTAACCGGAATGATGGCATTGCAGACGTATTCTGTGCACATTCCTACCACAGTGCAGGTATGAGCTTTCCAGTTTCTCAAATATCTTTCATTAATGAAAGATTGATAGTGTTGAACACAACCAAGTGCAGTGGATTGATTAAGTTCTTATTTCTGGAGAGGGAGGGGGTTCCTAAATTTGAGTTACCTATATATTTATTGTATTTATTCTTTGAAGTAATTATTATTTCTATTCTATGTTTTGGACATCTGTAATGTAGACTACAGTCAAGTTCCAGAAAATGATATGGAAGGATCATCAACAATGGATCAAGTTGTAAAGAACACACAAGAGAATATGTCCTGGCTTTCTATTTGGTGGCAACAATTTGTTGATGCTTCCATGGTAATTTGAGTCACTGTTGGTCTCTTTATGTGTATAGAATAGCTTGTCATCTATTTTTGCATTTGGCAAGGATAATATAAGTTTTGAAAATTCATTTCATTTATGGGACAGATGTGGCTAAACTTTTTAACGTGCTAGCCACATTACTAGCATGGTACATGGATAGGGAAATATGTTCTAGACTTTTATTTATTTTACATACAGTTGAGGAATTTATTTCTGTAGGTGCTGCTGAGACATTTTTTTTTTCCAAATACAGTTATGTTGAAATAGTTTAATCCACCCCCTTTTCCACCTAGACAGGAGAAAATTCTGTAACATTAAGTTTTGTCATTTGTCAGTCTTAAAACTGAGCTAATGTTAAGAACCTCCTGTTTTTGGCACAGTGATTGACTTTTATCAATATATGCAGTTGGAGAGCCCTGAATCAAGGAAGATGGATTCTACCTGTCTGAGGTTCACCAGAATAATTTGGAACTTGATCATTGTGCCTTGGAAGTTTTTGTTTGCTTTTGTGCCTCCATACCACATTGCACATGGCTGGATTGCTTTTATATGCTCGCTGATCTTCATAAGTGGTATTGCTTATGGTGTTACCAAGCTTACAGATCAGATAAGCTGTGTCACAGGTTAAAACATACTCAAGCACAAGTTTAATGTTCAATCTGCTCACCAAGATGTTACCTGCATGTACGATGACATAAAATTCTTCTATTTCGAGCAGGAGTAAGTCCATATGTTATTGCCTTCACAGCTCTGGCCGCTGGAACCTCATGGCCAGATCTAGTTGCCAGCAAGATAGCTGCTGAGCGTCAGGTCACCGCTGACTCTGCAATAGCCAACATCACCTGCAGGTTTGTTTCTACCATTTTCTTTGTCACTGTTTCCATTTCCTCTGTCACTGTTTCCATTTCCTCGATCTGGAGATGAATAAACTGACAAAATTCTCTTGCAGTAACTCGGTGAACATATATGTTGGCATTGGTGTTCCATGGTTGATTGACACAGTATACAACTTCTTCGTTTACCAGGAGCCATTGTACATAGATAATGCTGCTGGTCTTAGCTTCTCCCTTCTAGTCTTCTTTGCGACATCATTTGGATGCATAATGGTTTTGGTTCTGCGTCGTATTATACTCGGTGCTGAACTTGGTGGCCCTAGGTTATGGGCTTGGGTTACATCAGTCTACTTCATGATCCTTTGGGTTGTTTTTGTTGTGTTTTCCTCTTTAAGAGTTTCAGGAGTAATATAGACTGGAAAACAAAGGTAGTGGGGTTTCAGTTTTCTGTTTTATAGTTTTGTTATTACTATTGGTTTTCATATCCACAAAGAAAATGCCTGTTGTGGCAAAGAGTAGGGCCCTTGAATTAGGGATTATAGATATGAGTGCTCGTTCTATATCATGGTTATTGAAGTGAACAATATATTGTACAGTATAGTGGAAGCTGTTGTACCAGAAAGAAGGAAAAAGTGGTTGCATCGCTCTTAAAAATTGACTCAAATTATCAATTATATAACATGTAAATATCGAGGCTTATGTGTAAGTTGTTTTGGCATTTTACTAGCAATATATTTTTATGAATTATCAACATTACATTGGACATAGGCTACCTCTCACGTTCTGTAAGGATATAGAATTCTTAATTCTTGTATTAGATAAAAGATTAAGAATAAATGAGTGCAAGTTTTCATACTTCAAGTTTTAACTCTTTAATTCAAAAGATCCTTTCAATTCGGCTTCTTTTGAAGCTTCTTAAACCGTGGAGAAGAGTATGAGCAACCATAGGAAATCAATTAACTTGCAGGTAATATGAGCATGCAAAGATACAAACGTAGCAAACCAAACTGCTGTAAATTCGGTGTTCAGTTGTACAGGGCAAGATACAAACCAAACTATTTGTAATTGGGTTACTCATCTGTGCAAACAATGATACATATTGGTGCACACTCATCGTATTCAATGTGTAGAAGTGTGGTTTCAACATAGCACACATGGTTTTATTAATCTAGGCTGAAGGAACTGCGGTTCCAACATTAAAGATATCCAGCATATGTACCATTTGCAAAAGCATATGAATTGTTTGAAACCAGCTAGTTCTCATAAGTAACTAATAGCAATTATAATAAGAAATCTAAACTAGCAGTATGTCCTGCATGTTTGTGGAAAATAGGTGGCCATCAAGTTGGTTAACTTGTGTTCTCTTGGCGTAAAACCTCATCAAACGAAATTTTATTTCTAGTAACATTAACTTCCCTAAAATCATAAACGGACACTTTGATACACATTTTTATTCATTTTGCATATTTTGAACATAACAACAATGAAATTCTGTTGTTGCATATTTTGAACATTAAACTAGCAGTATGTCGTTGCATATTTTAAACGAGGACATAGTTGCTTCATTGCTTGCTCATGATCAAAGGCGGAAGAATGATGCAACGGATGATTCTTCTGGTGATGCTCTCGTAGTCAAGGGTGATTGCAGTGGGGAAGATAAGAAGGGAAAAAAAGAAGAAGCGTCTGTGGTGCAATAAGTGCAACAACTTGGGACATGTCAGGAGGAAGTGTCCAGAGTTCAAGAAGGATGGAGGATCCGTAAGCGTTGTGATTGCAAAGAAAGATTACTCGAAAAGCGATGGTGATCTTCTCACAGTGTCAAGTGAACAGTCATGTGAAGCGTGGTTGTTGGATTCTGCTAGCTCGTTTCATGCAACAATGAAGGAGTTCTTTGCATTATACACGGAGAAGGACATTGTTTACTAACTTGGGACTTGGAAGATAGTTCATGCTATTTGTAGGAGTGGGAGACATCAAGTTCAAGTAGTGTGATGGTCAAGAGATGCTCCTCAAGGGTGTGAAGGGGCTAACGAGGAATCTGGTTTCGCTTCGTTTATTGCATGAAGAAGGCTAGTTGTATCAGGCGGTTCTTGAGAAGAAGACCTTGAGAGTCATGCATGCAGGCAAGACGGTCATGATTGGTGAGAAGTCAAGTGCACACCAATTCAAGCTGAAAGGAAGCATTGTTGAAGGTGGAGTCATGGATGACAATGCATACGTGGTGGTGTTCGATCCTGATGGTGATGCGGCTGTGGGATCAGTCTCATTTGGCCGTTTTAAGTGAGCGGCAAAGGAGACGGCTCAAGTCCGGGTACATGGAGGTTCACGCATGGGAGGACCTCAAGATGGCGTGCATATTCTAATATGAGTATAGTTTGGTTACATTGAACTTGAGTTGTATTAGAGGCTAGGATAGAGTTGTGGTCGGACTCTGTTGTAGCCGTGAGACGACTTGGCGGCTAGTTTGGGTGGCGGCGAGGCCGTGGGATCGCTCGGATGCCGGTGTAGTGGTTATTTATGTGGAGGAGCGCCCGTAGTCATTGCCCCGAGGATTAGGCACATCGCAGAACCTCGTTAAAAACATCATGCCTTGGTGTCGTTCTCGTATTCGTATTTTCTTATACTAGTTCACCAACCCGTGCTCTCGCACGGGTTAGAATTTTAAGGGCTAATAACTAATAAAAATTACTTATATTATATATCTTTAACTAATAAGAATTACGTATATTATATATCTCTTTATCTTCACTATTATTCTACAATAGCTGTAATAAGTACTGTATAGTCTATATTATTAAAATTCTGGATACCTAGGTTACAACTCTGCATCCTCTTATTAAAAGTTGGGGTGGAGTGTAGCTCCTTCCCATCGAGTTACATTATTAAAATAATTATTTATATGCTTTTTTCATCAATATCCATAGCTATTGTTATTTATGTAGCACCTCTCCAATATACATTTAGTTGAAATATTTTTAAACTATGATGGTTTTAATTGCAGTCTATATTTTGATTACATAAACCTTAATTTTTGTTTCTTCAAGACTTTTAAGCTTACTAATTCCTCAGATATAATAGCTATTATTTACAATATTAATTATAGTCTACGGATTTGATAATACTTTAGATTTTAGTAAGAATTTTGGATCTACTTCTTTTATTTCTACTCTTTTTCTGAGTAAAAGTTTGTATGATTGATCTTTTTTAGCACCATGTGTATTTACTTGAGACATAAATAAACTTAAGATATATAAACTCTTATTTTTTCCCAACACGTGATATCAAGAAAACCTATTTAACCTTTAGTTTCTTGTGTAGTCGTTGTAATATTGTTTACAGGTATTAATTTGAAATTCCAATGCTTGTTGTATGCCATAAATACCTGTTTCAACATGGCACTCAAGATGTTGAATTTAGTGTATCATATTAATATTGTTTCTTTTAAAATTAGTTCATAAAATTTGGTTACTAATATTCATATGACATAATGTTTTGATTAAAAATTTTAAACTTTTCTCAATACAACGACTAAAAACATTTATCATCATGAAAGTTAATATAACTTAACGTGAGCTATAAGTATGGTTACTATGTGGTTTGTTAGGATATATTTCGACGATTGATAAGCCTATAGAACAAAATATTTATACTAATTAAGTTTTAACTCATCTTGGATGTTGAATTATTGTTTGCAATAGCTTATATTAGCATTTACATGTGGATTTGAGAGAGTTTGTTAATTTTTTGTAGTGGTTGAGAGGTTTATAATTTAGGTACAAATTATATAGATATATATTACTCTACATTGTCCTTTATGATGCCATTTATGTATAAGTTAAATGCAAACATAGGCGTCAAAGATTATCTTACATAAGAAAGTTATTGGATTTATTTGGTTACATTTTATAATTGTGGAGGTTTGATTTTTTTTTTTTCATACAGGCTTTATTGATAACTCCACCTCCACGATCATGGTCTCCTAATTTTCTTAGCAACAATAGAAAATATTTCGATGTAAAACAATAGCATTATTATTAAGATGCAAACAGGCTAGGTTCAAATCCTCATAAGGGCAAATTTCTAGGTTGGGTTAAAAATAGGTAGGGGCACCCCTATTGATAGTAAAAAACAATATTATTATTAAGTTAATAATAAATTATACCTGATGCTCATTAAGATTATATAAAAAGTTATTTGTGTATAGTAATCCTAGGACATTAAAACTAATAAGATGAAAACTACACTTATTGGTCAATAAGTACAATATCATATACTTTGTAGGAGATTAAATATGTTCCAACTACGGAAATTAGCAAGATGTCCATACCTTTAATCTACATGTATAGTAGGTACCATCACTGATGCAGATGTTGTGAACGTTGTGGCACCTATGGCTTGTGTGTTCCTGCCTTCCATTTCCTGACATAGATCTCCTCTTGTTCCCATGATATTGGCACACATGTGGCAACATGACTACATCTAATTTTAGTGGTCTGTGCATAGATGAATGTCTGCTTCTCCTCCATGTGTATGCTAGTGTAGGACGATTGTCACCTCGTTTAGCAGTTGATAATTTTTTGTGATACCTAGATTTTAGAGCTCATCACCTTCTCTCTATGGCGGCATTGTTGGTGTAGGAGCAATTGCATATGGAGTCCATACTCGTCTCAATGTCGCCCCGTGTGGTGGTGTCATTGATGTAGATGTAGGGATGTTCTTGATAGCATCCTTTACTCTGCATCCGGACAATATTATCAAGCATAAATTGAGTTGTGCAAGAACATAGAGGAAAATCAAATTAATCAATACGTAGGCATTGCAACGTGCATGCCATCACCCTCCTCGCTTCTGGAACATTACATCTTCAATCTCTTTCGGCCGGTATTGACTATGCGATGATCCGCAGGAGCTTTCATATATTGATAGATGAAGTAGGTGTTTTGATCATCATGAAGAAGCTTCCAAATGTGTTTGTCCGTGTCCATCTGGCTCGTGCACAACCTGCCCGTGATAGGTAGGAGGCTTCCCTGCCGATGATTCAACAAAAGCATTATTATTAAGTTACTAAAAATATTACCAGACACTGCATAAGAATTATATCAAATTATTTGTGCGAACTAATTTAAGGATATTATAAATAATATGAAAATTATTTGCATGAAGTAATTCAAGGATATTATAGAAGTATGTTACCAGTAATTAGCTTCCAACATTCATGATTCATTCATGGTGATCACTATGACCCTCCTCCATGCTCCACACATTCCCTGATGTAATGATACTTGGTATCAATGTGTTTGTTGCGTCCATGAAACACTGGATTCTTCATCAACGGAATTGCATAGTTGTCCATGAAACATCCTCTTTTTTTATATTCTTTTCCTTGTCATCTACTTTCAAGCATTCGATGAATGCCAAGAGGACTTCATGGCCTGGTTGGGGCTCCTTTCCTTCATGAAGGAAACCATTTGAGCATGGGTCAAGGACGATTGGATAATTTCATACAACAACAACAACAGCAGCAGCAGCAATATAGTGAAAGCAGAGTCGTCTAACACAGATTCATTGTTAGATCTCACGTCGGGGTCAGGTTGCCACAACAGGAAACCACACAGCGAAGCCTCCTCATCACTGAGAACCCCAAGTAGTTCGACAAAGAAACTTGAAGTAGGTGGAGAGTAGACCTGGTGTCAGTACATGACCGGGACATCAAGTTCCTCAACTTCAAAGGAACTATTATTAGTTCTCTAACCCATTATTAGCGTCACGTCATCCTCCATGGTGGGTCAGAAGGAAGCTACGCCGAAGCCTGAAGCCGACGACGGTACCCGACTTGACGGTTCCCTCGCCGGTTTGAGTCGATTCCAGCCGTCCACGATGGAGTGGCCATCGCTGCGCCGCGTTGCCAGTGTCGTGCCGTGTGGGGTAGGGTTCGTCGGTCCCCCCTCGACTGTGTTCTCGATCTCAAGTTCTCAACGCGGCCTCCTGACGTGGAGCGGTGCAGAGGACGGCGCCCTATTTGTTTCTACGTTGATGGACGATCCATCTGGCTAGATTACGGTAGCCGGTAGGGAGAAGCCTTTGTGTATGTAGATTTTAGATTAGAATAATGATTTTTTCCTTCTAAAACTATAATACGATCCCATCTAGCTCGATCACGGTAGGAGGAACGCTTGGTATACGTAGATTTTTAGATTATTATATTGGATTTTGTTATGAATAGTAATGGCAATGGTGGGTAATTTTCTAGCAGATCTAATGGCTACCAATTGCTTAGTCTATAGATTTGATGGCTAGATGTTTCTGATTATAGTGAGAATTTCTTGGATTTATCTTTTTTTCTAGCGCATCTGGTGAGAGTTAACGTGGTGCCTCCGTTGAAGCCTCTAATTAGTAATAGTAAGATGGTGATCATGCTTCCGCGTTCGTCGGTTAATAGATCCGTTGGGTCTGGAAATTAACCGTGTTTTGTAACAATTACAAGCTGCCAGCCTACACTAGTATCTATATCTACGATATGTATTAGGAGCACGCAAAATAGAAACTAATAGATATTTTGATGGAGTCATGATGGCTTGCTTTGCCAAATCATGAGTGTTGCAACATAAACAAGGCTGAAGTAGTTATCTTCAAAGTTGTTTCTAATACTTTTACTTTTGTGTTTTCAACTTCTGCCTATACTAAAAAGAACGAACATAGTCACAACAAAATCATAGAAACATCAAGATTCATTCCATCATGAATATATATACAGTATGGCCTGCACAATTGAGTTTGTTGATGATGTACAGTCAGCGATTGACCATATAGATTGATACGGAAGTGCACATACATATTTCATTGTTACTACAGATGACCATATAGATTGCTACGGAAGTACACATACAGATTGTGTTGTTACTACAGATGATAAAGTAGCAGAAACGACTTCTCTGCGCCAAGTTGATAGTGCTGCTATATTTTGTAATGCAAGCACACGATTCTCTGACGGGGTTTGTTTTGGATTTGGTGCTGAGGTTGGAGGGCGCATACATGCTCACGGGCCTGTGGGTGTTGAATGTCTCTAAACATCACGTTGGACAATGTGATGGAGTGGGCAAGTGGTGAACGGTGATATTGTGTAGTTGGTTTATCTCCAATGTCTCAAGGGATTTTCACAGTGTTAACATATTGGGCAAGCAATCTTCACATCTACGAGGTGCAGCCCCAAGGGGTATTTAAGCAGTACCATGAGTGAAGCATGTAAAATGCATTTTATTCAGCTTGCAAGAATGGGATGCATAATGAACCTGTCATCGAAAATAACTGATGATTCATAACTAACTCTTTGCTGCAACGTTAAAGGTGTCCTTCATGTTGTTCAATGACATTCACATGAATATTGACAACTGATTCATAAACTAACTTTACTTTGCTTGGATAGATGTTTTCTCTTGTTGGTTTTGACGTCGAAAGTGATTTTTGTTATCAATTGACAAAATTTATTCAAGATATAATACAGTGGCTAGAAGCATGAATTCACACATTTAACAAATACAAAGTGCACCAGCTCCTAGAAAAGAACAACTATCCACGTCACCTTAATTTTTACCTCCGTTAGATTTCGACTTTGACGGTTAGATTTCACTGAGCCAACTTCTACCCGCTCTAGCTTCTAACTAGAATCCGCTTCTCCTCAGCTTCCTTCGGCTTCTGGTCCGAAGCCATCGAAACGAATATATACCAGGCTTCCGATTCTTATAACCAACAACTCCTCTCTCCGTTAAAAAAAAAAAAAAGAGAACACATCTCCCCGTAAAAGAAATCTCCCGACTCCCTTCTCTCGCGAAGACGCGAGCGGCGATGGCCGCGCGCCGGCGCCGGCCGCCCTCCGCCTCCTCCCCTCCTCCACTCTCTCTTCTTCTCTTCCAATGCCTGGTGTGGCAGCGGCGGGCGCGAGGCGCGATGGCAGCAGCGGGCGTGAGGCGCAGCGGCAGCCGGCGCGAGGCGGTGGCGGCCACGACGCGGCGGCCGACGAGGCAGCGGCGTGCTGGTGCCGGTGGGTGCCCGCGGTCCCCTCCCAAGGCATCGCTCCCAAGGTGAAGGCAGCCTCCTTTCCTTGCTCTTTCCTCTCTCCTTCACTTGCCTGAAACCCTAGCTGTTCTTGCTACAGGAAACCCTAGCTCACGGGTGCAAACCCTAGATGACGAGTTCAGGATATTTTTGTGCATATATAGTCGCTTTTGTTGTCATGGATGAAGGGAATTTCCAAGATTTGTGGTTATTGGATTTTGGTAATTGAAGCATTTTATTAATCTTGCCAGTTTAGTACAAATTGTTCATTTTATCAACATGCTGGCTTCTTTTCTATTCACTCACTGATGTGTTTGTAGATGATCTTGGTTTTGTTATGAAAAATCTATTACCTTGCCCAAAAAAAGGCTGTGGTTTAGAATGCAGTTTGGGAACTAGGTGCAATGTGTAAAAACACTTACATGAAACATATATTCCATAATATCTATGATCCTGGTAAAACTTTAATGTCTGTGCTTGCCGATTAGTTATGAACATTTCCTTCTTTTCCAGCAAAAAAAATGATATTAGATGTATGTGTAATTCTAAAGTGACATGAACTATTGATGGCTTAGTTTGTTTGGATGACCAGACGTATTTTTCTATATTAGATTGTAAATATCATTCTCATATTAGGCGCTGATACTTAGTATTTCAAGGCACGATAAATGCCCTTTTTTATGAGCATCACACGCAGCACTTGCTTACATACTCTGAATATTACATTATGGTTAACTATGATTTCTGTATTACCCAAATGCACAGATGGGGTTCAACCTTTGAGAGGAGATCAAATTGCCAAATCTACATTTAAATTGTTTCAACAAGTGGACTCACTGCAAAAGCTAACAACCACAAGCTTGGCAATGTTTCTGAACAACACTTACTTTGGCTTGCAACAATGTGATCATACAAAACTCCAAGGTTACTACCTTTCCCTGCTCATGCGCTGATCAACCTCACAGTGCAGTATCAGTTACTTCGTTTATGCTAATTGCAAGTTCAAGATTAAAGAATCCTCTTGTCTTTTGTGCCACGAAAATATAGATTGCCACTAGCCTAAAATTGTATGTGATTTCAAGATAACTCTACTTTTAATTGCATAGAGTAGGATGTGTGTGTTTTCGGATTGCTCTTGAATGTTCACATAACAAGTAATATTCCTGTATATTGTGACGGCTGCTGTTTTCATCATCTGTTAGTACATGTCAACTGTTTGTGTAACCATCGCAGCAAAAAAAAAAAAAAAAAAAAAAAAACCTCAATTGCCTTCTTAAATTATGGAAATTGGCTATGTACTGCAGCAAATCTTCATTCTTTTTCTCTAATGATTTGTTTTTTGCTCACAACAATTCCTTCAGGCCCAGGAATAATGTGCTTTCTTTTCCTTTGTTGTTCTGTTGCAGGGAGTTACAGCCGCTTGAGAATTTTCCCATACCGAGGTAAAAATCCAACCCTCTTTGCAGAGGTTTTCCTTGGTTACCACTACATTCCCAAAGAATTTTCGTTACTGCATATTATTTAGTTCATACTGAAAATTGGCCCTTTGGGATACTGCTTGCTCTTGACTTTTGGATTAGCTAGATTCATATTTTTCTTATGTTGTGACTGCAAACTTTTAAGGTACTGTTGACCAAGAAGTTGCCGGTCATCCTGTGCATGTTGAAGATGCGTCGGAGATTGTCAAATGTACATGGGAGACAAGTAGGAAGGTCAGCTTGGCATGGTATTTACCTGTTTAAAAGCTTCATTTCTTTACCTGAATCTCCTTACCTGTTTTGCTACCTATTTGAATTCGATGTACATCTTCAGTGCTAACTCTTATTTTTTGTAAGAGTTGTCTTCTACTTTACATGCAAAGATAACAATAGCCTTTCTGAAATATGATATACCTTGGGATCCTACTTACTTGAGCAGGTCATGGCTAATGGTGATGCCTAGAGGGTAATGGACTATGTCAGAACTGAATAAGCCGATCTGCAGGTGAAACCATGCCACCTCCTTCTGTATGACAACTGATTTACCAAGTTTGCAAGTGAAGTCATGCCACTTACAATTTATTCATTGTCGCTTACATAATATGTTCCCTTGAAAATATGATGATGAAACATTTTCTTCTTACATTTCAATTCTGCACAAATATATAGTGTAAAAAAGCACCTTACGATGTGTCCATGTTTGAGCTGTTGTGTTTGGTGGTACCAAGAGTTCTCAATAACCTTAAATTTGCTTATTATAGCTTATACGAATCAAACTTTAAGCTTAAATCAAACTTGAGTTCCTATGATGTCTATTTCACTTTTATTATTTATGTTAACCATCTGTAGTAGTAGTGTGTTAGAGTTGGCATGATGGTAGAGGTTAAAATGAAAATTCATATACAAAGAAAATATTGTGTAAGTTACTGAAATGTCTCACTGTAGATGGACTACCACTGATTCTTCTTCGATCAAGTTTACGCCAATCAAAACTAATGTTACCTTTTTTGTTTGTTTTAATTTTTTGTAAGTTGTGGCGGAATAGCTACCATGACTCCCAGCTTTTATCTACATTCTTTGAACCTGACATAAGATGCAAATGTGCAGCCAATTAAAGGTACCCAGATGCAGTTACCAGGCCACTGACATACAAAGTTTTGGCTTACCAAAGTTTTTATTGCTCCAATGTAAGTACCACATAATACTCCAAAGAGATCAGATTTTTTTCTCAATCACAACCATCATATTTCTTTTGCTATTGAAATATGATCATTTTGGGTTGCTTTTGGACCTGATATATCCCATCAGTCCACCATTGTTTTCTCAAGGTCTGTATAAATCCTCAACTGATATGAATGCACATTGTACATGGGAATTACAATCTCAATTGGACAGCCAACGTTTTGTATGGTGCTAAACCGGGTGCTTCTCTCAATTTTAGATTTGTAAAATCTGTACCTGGTATGATATCAGCATATCCCACACCATCGCAAGATCCATATTAATTCTGCTAATATCTTGACCTGCTGGCATAGCAGTACAGATAAAGTTTATTACCCAAACTATCACTGTTGTGCTGCTGTTGTCATATTTTCAACATATACATCATGGTACTCCAATTTTCTTTTACTTTCCCCAAAAAAATTTTAGCTTGTGACAACGGGAAAATGACGAAGAACTTTACAAAATGTTTGTTTGGATAGATGTTTTCTCTTGTTGGTTTTGACGTCGAAAGTGATTTTTGTTATCAATTGACAAAATTTATTCAAGATATAATACAGTGGCTAGAAGCATGAATTCACACATAAGCAGATAAATTCAAACATAAGCTGTGTTGCATGTGCATAAACACTTGGTACTGACGTACGTACACAGTACTCTGAACATGGACTTCAATTAGCTTGCAGCGGAACGTTGCTATGCTGCCGTTTGTCCATGTTCCAATACATTCACGAGATGCATGCTGCCGCTGCCTTGCTTGGTGCTGCACACGTCCTTTAATTATTCAGTATGCTTGGCGAGCGTTGCTGCTGCCGGTTGAGCAAACGTGCCCCTGCGTTGGTGCTTCGATCCAGTCCTCCTGGTGGCGGGCACACCGTGGTAGATCGACGTTGTGTTTTCCTTGAGTTGCCGGCCGGCACGCCGTGCTGGATCGACGGCCAGCGTTGACGAAGATTCATAGCCACATCCAGGCAGCTCGCCATGGGCAGGAGATTGTCGCTGCTTGGCCTCCCCGTGCTTTTACTGGTGGAGATCATTTTCTCGTTTTCTCCAACCTTGCCGCCGTCTTTGATTCTCCCGTGCATGGCCGTCCCCTCCGGCTTGTGGCATCGGCTTCGCTCGCTCCAGCCTGGCGCATTCGCTCTGACGGCAGAAGGCAAACGCACCTCGGAATGCGTATGTGCTCCACTATTTTGGCGCATCGGCCTCCCGACGCCTGTTGCGGCTGCTTCGATGTGGAAGAATTCAGGTTTTGGCCCGTAGCAATTTAGCAGTGTACCATTGGTATACTGGGTTATTAACAGTTAAAATAAGTTTCAGAATGCTAGTTGCTAGGAGACACAACAGCATTCCACCGGTCCGGACATACGAACCTCAACTGCACACACACACCACATGTGCAGGCACTATACATCCATGCAAATGTGGGTGGCATACACATGCATGTAGCCACCGTAATTGTAATATAGCTTTTCACCACAAGCTATACCCCAGAGACATGACATTCTGCTTGTTGTTTGATCCCTACAACAGTTTTGTAGTTTCAAACTCAGAATACACACTTCCTTCTTTGAGATGAAAACACATTACAACAGTTACAAAACGAACTCATGGATACCAAACAAACTACATACAGTGAGTGGTTGTTGATGCCACTAATAAAGCGAGAAATGTTCTCACACTTGTCAGGGAAAATAACCAGCCTTTGCGAATGGTCAACTGGTAGATGGAGTGTCACAATAGAGTCACAATCATCATTTGCTCTGTTCTCTAAGTCATCAACTTCCCTTGCTAGGATATAATCCTTAAATCTTGTATTAGATTAAAAAATAACAAAAAAACTGAATGCAACTTTTCATACTTCAACTCTTTAGTCCGATGAATCCTTTCAGTACGGCTTATTTTAAAGCTTCTTAAACTATGAACACGAGTAGTACTTCTTGATCAGTGAAGAAAACTGAGACCTATTACAAGCTGAAAGCCTATAGTAGTATGCACTTCTATGATATACAAATGCAAGAAACCAATAGCTATTTTTAAGGCGTCGTGATATATTGCTTTGCCAAATCATGAGTGTTGCCACTAGTTATCTTAAAAGTTGTCTTTAATAATTTTGTGTTTTCAACTTCAACATTAAAAGAACAAATATACAAGTCAGAACAAAATCATAGAAGCATCAAGATTCATTCCGTCATGCATATATAGCTCTATGTCCTGCACAATTGAGTTCGTTGATAATGTACAGTCGGCAATTGACCATATACTTTCGCTATGGAAGTGCACATATAGACTGCATCTTTATTATATATGATAAAACAGTAACAAAAACATTTTTGTATTTTTGTGTCAAGTTGACAGTGTTGCTGTGTTTTATAATGCAAGCACACAATTCTGTGATAGGCTCGTTTTGGATTGGGTGCTGAGGTTAGCATAAGTACAAGGCGCATACAAGCTTGCGAGCCTGTTGGTGTTGAAGGTCTCTTAACATAACGCTGGATCATTGTGTAGTTTGTTCGTCTCCAATGTCTCATGGAATTTTCATAGTGGTCATATTGGGCAAGCAATCTTCACACACACACACACACACACACACATATATATATATATATATATATATATATATATATATATATATATATATATATATATATATATATATATATATATATATATATATATATATATATATATATATATATATATATATATATATATATATATATATATATATATATATATATATATATATATATATATATATATATCAGGTGCAGCTCCAAGGGGTATTTAAGCACTACCATGAATGAAGCATGTAACATGCATTTTATTCAGCTTGCAAGAATGGGATGCATGATTAACATGTCATCCAAAATAACTGATGATTCATAACTATCTCTTTGCTACGAGGTTAAAGGTTCCCTTCATGTTGCTCAATGCCATTAATGTGAATAACGTCACAATATTGGGATGCATAGATCCTTTCCCTTGGCATTATTGTTTTCTCACCATGTATCTGTGACGGGAAACTGACGAAAAACTTATAAAAAGTTCGTTTGCATCGATGTTTGAACTTGTTGGTTTTGACGTCAAAAGAGCTTTCGTTATCAGTTGATAAAATGTAACCACAATAGTGGCTAGAAGCATGAAGTCAAACACAAGAGACAAGCATGAAGTCAAATGCTGTGTTGAGAACAAAGAGGATTTGACTTGCTGGATTGATTTTAATCACTCGTGTAAAAACAAATTGTTGTTTCGTTCTGTTAACTAGTCAGGAAAAACGCCTGGTGGTACTGACGTACGTAGGTAGCGAGCGTGGAGGCCGTGGAGCTCCGTGCAGAACAGATGGACACGGTGGCAAAGTTGGAGAAAATGATCTCCACCCAGTAGAAGCAAGGGGAGACAAAGCGGCGACGATCTCCTGCCCATGGCGAGTTGTCTGGCGGTGGCTATGAATCTTCGTCGTCGACGCTAGCCGTCGATCCAACAACATTGATTGGGGAAAACTGCTCAATGCTGTCAAGAACGCTCCAGCAGCACGACCAGCCACCAGGAGGACGAATGGAAAGACCGACGCGGCCCGTTTGCATCTGCAGCGCTCGCCACGCCATATTGAACGAATTACGTGTCAGCGGCAGCTAGCATGCGTGTACAGGCTTACGCTTACTAGCTGTGACACGCTCATGCGGCGTACGCTCATGGGTGTACAGGCAGTAGCGGTGGGTCAGCGCTTGCCTCATCAAGCGGATAAGCATGTAGGAAGCGAAGGTGTTCGCATGATGGATAAGCATGCAGGAATTTTTCTTTCACATTTTCTATACCTCAGATGTCTGACTTCAGAACATGAGCATGTAAGATTAGAATTGAAGAAGCACTCAAGATAAATGATGAACAACAATATGATCCAAATCGAATGGTTCTTGACACAGTACAGCAGTTACAACAGTTAGCAAACTGAACTTATATATGGAAACAAAACAAACAACTTACACTGTGTGTTTATTGATGCCATTAATAGAGCAAGAAATGTCCCCCTGCTTGTCAGGGCAAAAAGGACCAGTGCTTGTGAAGGATCATCTGGCAGGAGGAGCGTCATAATATAGTCGCAATCGTCGTATGATCTGTCCTGCAGATAATGTTCCTGGCATATTCGACAACGAAGATCATATATATCCTTGATATTGACATCAGCCTGCACAATGAAACTCCAAATATATGTATTTGCCATTTATGTGTACTAAAAATGTACAGCAACACATGTGTATATGCCTATTGTCTCAAACAATTTGTGTATAGTGTGTGACACTAGAAGACCGGGGGAAGTGTTGCACACACAAGTTCAACTCGCATGCGCACTAATAGCAAAGTTGGGGAGCAACACCGCAAATTATGAATTAAATAGAAAAATTTCCAAGAAGTAAATTGTACTGAGTCCTATAAAGTACCATTCGTGGGAATCAAAGACCACAAGAACTAGAGGGCATTCGACTGTTTGTTGCATAGTTCTAAAAATACAGGGCTCACTTTTCTCCCTCACAAAGTTTCTTGGCTTCTATGCCTAAGTCGGGGGTAAGCTTACCGTCTGCTTCTCTTTTCTCTCCCCACATCAGCATTTAGCAGAGTTACAACCTACTATTATACTTGCTCTTAGTGAATGCTGTCCACAACCAGTACTCAAGTCCTTTGGCCCATAGATTATACCAAAAATGAACAAACTTGACATTAGGAACACATGAGAATTGACCAGGAGTTGGTGGGCACATCGACCCATGGCGGCCATGAAATTCCTAGTCCGGCAGGGGCTGCCGGACACACCTTCCCCTCTCTGTGACGGCCGGCCGCGCATGCAAAAGAACGCAAACAACAGCTAGCATGTGCCATGTCACTCTCTGTGCCCTCTGTCCTTAAGATGCGGCCACGAGAGGCCTTGTCGTGTGTGAGTGTGAACCAGTCACTGCACGGACAACAGCTAGCATGAAGCTCGTGCGTGAGGAGGGGAGTCAAGAGGAGGAGGAAGAGCAGCACCAGCAGGCAGCGCCCAAGCTGGCATGCTCCTCGAATTCCAATTCCTGAGCAACTTTATCACCTATGTCCTGACTTGGTCGCCGGTCTGCTTCTCTGGTCTGGTAATCTGGATTAGTAATTTTAATCTGATCTGTTTGTTTGGCCAGGGGGAACAAGAGGGCCAGCCGCGGCGGTGGCACCATCCGGATCTGGTGAGCGATGGGTGGTGACCAAATATGATGCAATCAACTTCATGCTAAGGACCAAGCGTATATTTGAGGGGGCTTGCATGCTAACCTGCACATCTGGAACCCTAGCTAGATCTTGCATGAGGGATGCCGCATCCACGGGACCATGGCGGTCTTGAGTCCTTTTTTAACTAGAACAAAGTTAAAATTTGGACCTTTGTAGCCAGAGTTTGTTAGGGGACTGGCCTACCACCCTTACAAATTAGGGATTTGTAACAACATTTTGTTAGGGATGGTTGCCCAAACCATCCTTACAAATTTTATGAGTCACCCCTAAAAATGCTGAGTGTGTAGTGCCTGATCCACTTGTTGGATCAACACTACCACTCACTAGATCTGTATCATATGTGGCAGAGAAGGGAGGGTGGGAGGTCGTAGGAGAGTAGATTTGTGCCCGGTTGACGAGGTCAATGCAGTCCCATGCTAGATCTGCACCGCCACTGCTCAGAGCTGCCCTTGCCTAAAGATCCGTGTCGCCCATGCCTACAGCCTCCATATGAGGTGGCTGGGCCACAGATCCTGCTATTGTCTAGCACAGGCGGACCCTCATTGGCAGATTGAGTAGCCACCATCCGTAGGATTCGCGGCCACCACCGCTAATGAGAAGTGAGACTGAGAGAGATGAGCTATGAGAGAGAGATTGTGAGGAGGCAATAGAGACTGAGAGTGGTGTGGCTCACGGGCATGGGAGGAGGCGGCGAGGTGCAATGCCATTGTCTGAGGGAGGAGCTAAGAGAGAGTCTAGATTGGTGGATATTAAATATTAAGTGGCTAGTGCGGTATATGTCAACTAAGCACAATATTGAGCCGAGATGGGCTGTCTGGCCTACGGGCTGGGCCACTATTTTCCATAGCGTACCTCATAGTGTAGCAGTTAAGAATATCTATTAAACGAGGTGGGCTGGTTAGGTTACCTCCCTCAGTTAAGCAATAATCGAGTTGATAACTATCCCAACTACCGACAACCAAATAATGGAGGACATTTTCCAAAACACCTTACAAATATTTTTCTTCGTAATGATGTTTCATTTGTGGATGCAGTATTGCATCATTGGCATCCCATACTGCATGAATGTCCTGTTGCGTGGAAACCTTGACCCAAAGTGTGATTTCAACAAGTTCCTGCCAACACAGTATGACCTCAGCATCACGGAGGTAGACTAGCTAGAAAAAGTGCCAGCGACCACTAGTCCATAGGGTTGGACCACCGAATATAGTTCCTCACACTCAATGCCTATTCCCATCATTTCTCTTGTGGAACAGTTGTCATTTTATCTCAAAACTTATAATAAAAAGAATCACCACGTGGGTGGAATTAACATAGGGACCTGTTTCTAAAATTAGAATTTTGAAAGAAAAACACACGAAACTAGGTTTTTTTGGCCTTTTTAAACACCACATTGGGCAGTGATCTTTCACACAACACAACAACAAGAAGAGCCTTCTCCTTCTAAAGAAGAAGGAAAGCCGAAAGGCCTTTTTTCCTTCAGCTTCCTAGGCGACCAACCTTAACGAGAGGAGTATAGTAAGCTACGCGTGGACTCCACTTCACTCATCTAAGAATTGCATAAAGTATAAAAGACCAGTTATAGAGAAGGAGCCACCCAGCAGGTGACCACACCACCAACACACAACTGCTATTATAGACCATCTGCTAGTGGCAGATTGGCAATCAAAAAAACAGATGCTCTAGTACTTCATCAAGGTTATCATGACAGAGCACACAACTGTTACCTTCTTTTAGAAAAATTTTCCCACATTTGAGATTCTTATGAGTGTTGAGACGATCGTTTAGCAAAAGCCTGATGAGGAATTGGATGCGAGGGACACATTTGGATTTCTAGATACAGTGACTGGGCTGAGTAATCACTATACTGGAGAAGTGATGATGATAGTACTTGTTAGCCTGAGTAAGAATTATTTCACCAAATAAAAGTCCAGTTGTCATTTTCGTTAGAGGAGTCACTACTCACTAAGGATTCAGAGCTGCATTGATCAGTTAGCCATCCGCTCGATACAATTGCAAAAACAAACATAAGCAACCACAAACACGTGACTGACTAACCGGAATGTCTGCTACTAACAAGTGTGGATCCAAGGTAAGAATAATATACAACAAAATAATGGATTCAAGGTAGTCAAGAGGGTGCACATATATACTGGCGACAGAAATAAGTCAATCCACAATTGCTTCTCAAAACAACAACATTCCACTCGACTTGGTGTGTGTGTGTGAGCTCGCGCGCTTGTGTGTGTGTGTGCGTGTGCGGAACACAATATTTTTAAACATCTTTATAAATCGGAGACACACATAGACAACTAATTACGCTCACAAAAGGGGTAGTAACCGTTAGAATAAAAATAGATGCAACTTGAGAGTAGGGACATTTACAATTCCTCTCTGCTACTATAACAAAATTTAGGGTACTATTTTACAAAGTACTTATCATCAGTAAGATCTCTTCATAAAATTGTATTAAATATGTCAGCCTCCTTTACTATTAGTCAGGTCAAAGCAGTTGGGGTAAGCTAGATGAAATGTTCGGTGGGATACACATGCTCGTACCCATTGTAATCGCAATATAGATTTTCACCACAAGCTATATCGCGGCAGGCCACTAACAAGACATGTCACTCCCAATCTATGTCATACCACACACACTTAACATTTTGCTTCTTCTTGCATTCTCTATAACAATTTCATTGTTTCAAAGTCAGGATGCACACATCCTTTTCTTTGAGGTGACAACACAGTACAAAAGTTGTAAACCGATCAAACTCACTACGTATATGAAACAATAAGCAACTTACAATGTGTGGTTATTGATGCCACTGATAAGGCAAAAACCGTTCCTTCACTTGTTAGGGCAAATGACCATCCGTTGGGAACGATCAGTTGTTACGAGGAGCATCATAATACTATCAAAATCATCATTTTCTCTGTTCTCTAGATAATCAATGTCCCCGGCACATTCGGCAAGGAAGCTCATATCGTTGACCTTGCTATCAGCCTGCACAATGAAACTAGAAATATATTTGCATATAAGTGTCATTTCTATGAGGACAGTGTTGCACACAGCAATACAACAAACTATGAAGTAAACAACGAGTGCAGTGAGTTCAAGGTAGTAGCCTTCCTCGGGATCAAAGAGCCTGAGACGTGGTGGGAATTCTCCTATTCATTGCATGGTTCTGCACAACGCTATATTTTTCATATCGTCTTTGTGCAGAACCGTGAAAATCGAGGAGAATAAAATTAAAACAACAAAATACAAAATGGTTATAACATAATTTCAAGTGAAAAGGTTTTTCCAACCTGTATACCGCCTACCTGCAATCTTGCCAGATTGGAAGATCTTGGAGCCATATTGGGCAGGGTCTGTCTCTGTTTACCAAAATTAACAATGCTATCTTCTTGTATGGCTGGGTCTGTGTACCAAGATTAACAATGCTGAAAGTGCTACATTTTTCCTTCTCTCACACTCACTACCTATTCCCATCATTTCTCGAGTGGAATAGTTGTCATTTTCTTCCAAAAAGTTATAATAAAGACTTATCAGCTGGCTGAATTAACCAAGGGACCTATTTCTAAAATTAGAATTCTGAAAAGAAAACACAAGAAATTGGCATTTTTGGCCTATTTAAACACCACATTGGGAAGTGATCTTTCACATGACACAACAACGTCTAAGAACAGAAGAAGACCGTTCTTGTTCTGAAGAAGAAGAAAGCCAAAAGGCCTTCCTTCCTTCCGCTTCCTAGGTGACCAACCTCAATAAGAGGAGTAAAAGAAGGTACACGTGAACTCCATTCCGTCTTTCCATTCGGTCCTCCATGTGGCTGGTCGCGACATCAAAGGCCATCTCAGTGTAGCCATGGATGGTGCTGCCTACAACCTAGCAATTTAGCAGCGCATTTGCTATTCTGGGTTTACAAATAAAATAAGCTCCAAAATACCAGTTGTTAATAATGGCATTTCATCGGTCTAGACATACTAACCTTCCATGCACATCAACACACACGCACGCACGCACACATACACACGTGCAAAGTGGGACACACACACACAGACATGTTGCGTCTATATGTGTGAGGAACAAAGTCGCAGTAGGTAAAAAGTAGCACAAATATTATAGAGATGACCAACCAAAGATTCATCCATTTCTCACCATTTGAATTGTATCTTTGATTTAAGCAGCAATAGCACAACAGTTAACTCTATGACAATATTTTTCTTCTTTAATTTTTCAGTCAACAATAACGAAGCCACTGCTTCAGGGATCATCCAACACAACCAATCAGGTGAAAAAGTCTTGCAGGTATTTCGGATGACTTCAAATTATGCACACACAGGTGGAAGGAAAAAATTGCCGCAGAAGAGCCTAAATTCTTGCTTGTCCATGTGCTTATCCTACTCATCCTGCTGATCCATGTGCTCATCCATTTGCTTATCCTCTTCGTCCATTTGCTTATCCTGCTATCCGTCTGGTTCAGTGGAAACTTAAAGATCCTGCATAAAAAAGAGAGGAAAAGGAGTGAGATGACCGAGTGTGGGAAATGGCGATATGGAGGCTGGCAGGAAAGACGCACTCTCAGGGGCTGCTTGAGGTGACAACACAGTACAACAGTTGTAAACCGATCAAACTCATTACATATATGAAACAATAAACAACTTACAATGTGTGGTTCTTCATGCCACTGATAAAGCAAAAAACATTCCTTCACTTGTCAGGGCAAATGACCAGCCGTTGGGAATGATCAGTTGTTACGAGGAGCATCATAACACTACCAAAATCATCATTTTTTCTATTTTCAGCACAATCGGCAAGGAAGTTTATATCATTGATATTGCTATCAGCCTGCACAGTGAAACTGGAAATATATTTGCATATAAATGTCATTTCTATGAGGGCACTGCGCACAAAAGTTCCAATGGCATGCATACGAATAGAAGACTTTGGGAGCAACACCACAAACTATGAATTAATAGGAAAATCTCCTTTAAGTAAATAACGAGTGTAGTGAGTTCAAGGCAGTAACCTTCCTGGGAATCGAAGATCCCAAGACGTGGTGGGAATTCTCCTCTTCGTTGTATAGTTCTGCAAAGCGCTATATTTTCCTTATCTTCTTTGTGCAGAACCTTGAAAATCGAGGTGAATAAAATTAAAACAACAAAATAGAAAATGGTTCTAACACAATTTCAGTTGATAAGGTATTTCCAACGTGTATACCGCCTACCTCCAATCTTGTCAGATTGGAAGATTTGGGAGCCATATTAGGCTGGGTCTGTCTCTGTGTACCAAGATTAACAATGTTATCTTCTTCTATGACTGGATCTGTTTACCAAATTTAACAATGCTAAAAGTGCTATATTTTTCCTTCTCTCGCACTCACTACCTATAGCCATCATTTCTCCAGTGGAAGAGTTGTCATTTTCTCCAAAAACTTATAATAAAAAGAATTATCAGCTGGGTGAATTAACCCAGGGACCTATTCCTAAAATTAGAAGTTTGAAAAGAAAACACTGGAAACTGGCATTTTTTGGCCTATTTAAACACCACATTGGGCAGACACGACACAACAACGTCTAAGAACAAAAGAAGAGCCTTCTTGTTCGAAGAAGAAGAAAGCCAAAAGGCCTTCCTTCCCTTCCTTCCATCCGCTTCCTAGGTGACCAACCTCAATGAGAGAAATAAAAGAAGGTACGTGTGAACTCCATTCGGTCTTTCCATTCGGTCCTCCACGTGGCTGGTCGCGACATCAAAGGCCATCTCAGTGTAGCCATGGATGGTGCTGCCTACAACCTAGCAATTTAGCAGCGCATTTGCTATTCTGGGTTTACAAATAAAATAAGCTCCAAAATACCAGTTGTTAATAATGGCATTTCATCGGTCTAGACATACTAACCTTCCATGCACATCAACACACACGCACGCACGCACACATACACACGTGCGCGTGGACACACACACACAGACATGTTGCGTCTATATGTGTGAGGAACAAAGTCGCAGTAGGTAAAAAGTAGCACAAATATTATAGAGATGACCAACCAAAGATTCATCCATTTCTCACCATTTGAATTGTATCTTTGATTTAAGCAGCAATAGCACAACAGTTAACTCTATGACAATATTTTTCTTCTTTAATTTTTCAGTCAACAATAACGAAGCCACTGCTTCAGGGATCATCCAACACAAGCAATCAGATGAAAAGTCTTGCAGGTATTTCGGATGACTTCAAATTATGCACACAGGTGGAAGGAAAAAATTGCCGCAGAAGAGCCTAAATTCTTGCATGTCCATGTGCTTATCCTGCTCATCCTGCTGATCCATGTGCTCATCCATTTGCTTATCCTCTTCGTCCATTTGCTTATCCTGCTATCCGTCTGGTTCAGTGGAAAACTTAAAGATCATGCATAAAAAAAGAGAGGAAAAGGAGCGAGATGACCGAGTGTGTGAATGGCGAGATGGAGGCTGGCAGGAAAGACTCACTCTCGGGGGCTGCTTGTGGTGACAACATAGTACAACAGTTGTAAATCGATCAAACTCATTGCATATATGAAACAATAAACAACTAACAATGTGTGGTTCTTCATGCCACTGATAAAGCAAAAAAATTCCATCGCTTGTCAGGGCAAATGACCAGCCGTTGGGAACGATCAGTTGTTACGAGGAGCATCATAACACTATCAAAATCCTCATTTTCTCTATTTTCTAAATAATCAACGTCCCAGCACAATCGGCAAGGATGGTCATATCATTGATATTGCTATAAGCCTGCACAGTGAAACTGGAAATATATTTGCATATAAATGTCATTTCTATGAGGGCACTGCGCACAAAAGTTCCAATGGCATGCATACGAATAGAAAACTTTGGGAGCAACACCACAAACTATGAATTAATAGGAAAATCTCCTTTAAGTAAATAACGAGTGTAGTGAGTTCAAGGCAGTAACCTTCCTGGGAATCGAAGATCCCAAGACGTGGTGGGAATTCTCCTCTTCGTTGTATAGTTCTGCAAAGCTATATTTTCCTTATCTTCTTTGTGCAGAACCTTGAAAATCGAGGTGAATAAAATTAAAACAACAAAATAGAAAATGGTTCTAACACAATTTCAGTTGATAAGGTATTTCCAACGTGTATACCGCCTACCTCCAATCTTGTCAGATTGGAAGATTTGGGAGCCATATTAGGCTGGGTCTGTCTCTGTGTACCAAGATTAACAATGTTATCTTCTTCTATGACTGGATCTGTTTACCAAATTTAACAATGCTAAAAAGTGCTATATTTTTCCTTCTCTCGCACTCACTACTATAGCCATCATTTCTCCAAAGGAAGAGTTGTCATTTTCTCCAAAAGCTTATAATAAAAAGAATTATCAGCTGGGTGAATTAACCCAGGGACCTATTCCTAAAATTAGAAGTTTGAAAAGAAAACACTGGAAACTGGCATTTTTTGGCCTATTTAAACACCACATTGGGCAGACACGACACAACAACGTCTAAGAACAAAAGAAGAGCCTTCTTGTTCCGAAGAAGAAGAAAGCCAAAAGGCCTTCCTTCCCTTCCTTCCATCCGCTTCCTAGGTGACCAACCTCAATGAGAGAAATAAAAGAAGGTACGTGTGAACTCCATTCGGTCTTTCCATTCGGTCCTCCACGTGGCTGGTCGCGACATCAAAGGCCATCTCAGTGTAGCCATGGATGGTGCTGCCTACAACCTAGCAATTTAGCAGCGCATTTGCTATTCTGGGTTTACAAATAAAATAAGCTCCAAAATACCAGTTGTTAATAATGGCATTTCATCGGTCTAGACATACTAACCTTCCATGCACATCAACACACACGCACGCACGCACACATACACACGTGCGCGTGGACACACACACACAGACATGTTGCGTCTATATGTGTGAGGAACAAAGTCGCGGTAGGTAAAAAGTAGCACAAATATTATAGAGATGACCAACCAAAGATTCATCCATTTCTCACCATTTGAATTGTATCTTTGATTTAAGCAGCAATAGCACAACAGTTAACTCTATGACAATATTTTTCTTCTTTAATTTTTCAGTCAACAATAACGAAGCCACTGCTTCAGGGATCATCCAACACAACCAATCAGGTGAAAAAGTCTTGCAGGTATTTCGGATGACTTCAAATTATGCACACACAGGTGGAAGGAAAAAATTGCCGCAGAAGAGCCTAAATTCTTGCATGTCCATGTGCTTATCCTGCTCATCCTGCTGATCCATGTGCTCATCCATTTGCTTATCCTCTTCGTCCATTTGCTTATCCTGCTATCCGTCTGGTTCAGTGGAAAACATAAAGATCATGCATAAAAAAAGAGAGGAAAAGGAGCGAGATGACCGAGTGTGAATGGCGAGATGGAGGCTGGCAGGAAAAAGACTCACTCGGGGGCTGCTTGTGGTGACAACATAGTACAACAGTTGTAAATCGATCAAACTCATTGCATATATGAAACAATAAACAACTTACAATGTGTGGTTCTTCATGCCACTGATAAAGCAAAAAAATTCCATCGCTTGTCAGGGCAAATGACCAGCCGTTGGGAACGATCAGTTGTTACGAGGAGCATCATAACACTATCAAAATCATCATTTTCTCTGTTCTCTAAATCATCAACGTCCCAGCACAATCGGCAAGGATGGTCATATCATTGATATTGCTATAAGCCTGCACAGTGAAACTGGAAATATATTTGCATATAAATGTCATTTCTATGAGGGCACTACGCACAGAAGTTCCAATGGCATGCATACGAATAGAAAACTTTGGGAGCAACACCACAAACTATGAATTAATAGGAAAATCTCCTTTAAGTAAATCACGAGTGTAGTGAGTTCAAGGCAGTAACCTTCCTGGGAATCAAAGATCCCGAGACGTGGTGGGAATTCTCCTCTTCGTTGTATAGTTCTGCAAAGCGCTATATTTTCCTTATCTTCTTTGTGCAGAACCTTGAAAATCGAGGTGAATAAAATTAAAACAACAAAATAGAAAATGGTTCTAACACAATTTCAGTTGATAAGGTATTTCCAACGTGTATACACCTACCTCCAATCTTGTCAGATTGAAGATCTGGAGCCATATTAGGCTGGGTCTGTCTCTGTGTACCAAGATTAACAATGTTATCTTCTTCTGAGGCTGGCAGGAAAGACGCACTCTCAGGGGCTGCTTGAGGTGACAACACAGTTCAACAGTTGTAAACCGATCAAACTCATTACATATATGAAACAATAAACGACTTACAATGTGTGGTTCTTCATGCCACTAATAAAACAAAAAACATTCCTTCATTTGTCAGGGCAAACGACCAGCCGTTGGGAACGATCAGTTGTTACGAGGAGCATCATAACACTATCAAAATCATCATTTTCTCTGTTCTCTAGATAATCAACGTCCCTAGCACAATCGGCAAGGATGGTCATATCATTGATATTGCTATCAGCCTGCACAGTGAAACTAGAAATATATTTGCATATAAATCTCATTTCTATGAGGGCAGTGTTGCACATAGAAGTTCCAATGGCATGCACACGAATAGAAAACTTTCGGAGCAACACGACAAACTATGAATTAAATAGGAAAAAATTCTTTAAGTAAATAATGAGTGTAGTGAGTTCAAGGCTGGGGATCAAAGAGCCCGAGACGTGGTGGGAATTCTACTCTTCATTGCATGGTTCTGCAAAGCGCTATATTTTCCTTATCGTCTTTGTGCAGAACCTTGAAAATACAGGAGAATAAAATTAAAAAACAAAATAGAAAATGGTTATAACATAATTTCAAGTGATAAGGTATTTCCAACCTGTATACCGACTACCTCCAATATTGCCAGATTGGAAGATCTGGGAGCCATATTAGGCTGGGTCTATCTCTGTGTACCAAGATTAACAATGCTATCTTCTTCTATGGCTGGATCTGTGTACCAAGATTAACAATGCTAAAAGTGCTATATTTTTTCTTCTCTCACACTCAGTACCTATTCCCACAATTTCTCAAGTGGAATAGTTGTCATTTTCTCCAAAAACATATAATAAAAAGAATTATCAGCTGGGTGAATTAACCTAGCTACCTATTTCTAAAATTAGAATTTTGAAAAGAAAACACAGGAAACAGGCATTTTTGGCCTATTGAAACACCAGATTGAGCAATGATCTTTCACACAAGACAACATCAAATAAGAACAGAAGAAGCGCCTCCTCGTTCTGAAGAAGAAGAAAGCCAAAAGGACTTCCTTCCTTCCGCTTCCTAGGCCACAAACCTCAATGAGAGGAGTAAACGAAGGTACGCATGGAATCCAGTCGGTCCTCCTTGTGGCTGGTCGCAACGTCAATAGCGATGTCGATGTCAGCATGGATGGTGCTGCTGGCAGCCTGGCAATTTAGCAACACATTTGGTATTCTGGGTTAACAATTAAAATAAGCTTCAGGATACTAGTTGCTAATAATGGCATTTCATCGGTATAGACATACTAACCTGACATGCACATCAACACACACGCACGTATGCACACGTGCACGTGGACACACACACATGTTGTACGTGTGATGAATAAAATTGCAGTAGGTAAAAAGTAGAAAGAACATTATAGAGATGACCAACACCAGATGATCCATCCATTTCTCACCATTAGAAATGTACCATTAATTTAAGCAGCAATAGCCCAATAGTTAACTCTATGACAACAATTTTTCTTCTTTAATTTTCATCAACAACAGCGAAGCCACTGCTTTAGGGATCATCCAACACAAGCAATCTGGTGAAAAATTCTTGCAAGCATTACAGATGACTTCAAAGTATGTACACACAGGTGGAAGGAAGGAACTACCTCGGAAGAGCCTAGGTTCATGCTCGTCCATGTGCTTATCCTGCTCATCCATCTGCTCATCCTGCTGATCCATGTGCTCATCCATTTGCTTATCCTGCTCATCCATTTGCTTATCCTGCTGTCTGTCTGGTTCAGTGGGAAACTTAAAGATCCTGCATAAAAAAGAGAGGAGAAGGTGTGAGATGACTAAGTGTGGGAAATGGTGAGACGGAGGCTGATAGGAAAGACTCACTCTCAGGCTAGTTGACTGGTGGCAGAGCACAGACGGGGCCTTGGGAGAGCCTAGATTCGGTGGCCTAGGCATCCTGCTCATCCTTCTGGTTCAATGGGAAACCGAAATATTGCCCAGAAAAAGAGAGAGGAAAAGAAGTGAGATAGCACATCAAGGCAGCAATGAAAATGATAAACAAAAGATACGAGATATGCCATTGAGGAAAATGACGAGATGGAGGCCGGCGGGACGGGAAAAACTCACTCTTGGGGTCATGGCCGGCAACGGAGCATAGACAGGGCCCTGGGAGAGGCTAGATTTTTTTGGGAAAGAGGGAGTACGTAACCATGGAAATTGAAATTATATCATGGCAGCCACAAAGGAAGAACTGGCTCTCCCCATCGATGTCATACCACACACACACACATAACATTAATTGTGCGTGTTGTTCCATCCTACAACAGTTTCGTAGTTTCAAAGTTAGAACACGCACTTGCTTTCTTTGAGATGAAAACACATTACAACACTTGCATAGCGAACTTAGGGATGCAAAACTAGCAAGTTACATTCAGTGGTTGTCAATCACTATGTGAAAAACGCCACCCCCCACACTATAGGGGCGGTTGGCGTTGGAACCGCCCCTACAGTGGTTGGCCCACTGTAGGGGCGGTTGGTGATCCAACCGCCCCTACAGTGGACCACTGTAGGGCGGTTGGTGGTGCGATCCAACCGCCCCTACGGATGGTCCACCGTAGGGCGGCCGGTGATTGAGCCGCCCCTACAATCATTGGTGCAGGGTGTATAAGTGATTTTAAAAAATTTTAAATTTCATAAACTATCTTGGATGAAAAAACTTTCTATATTAAATTTGTAGATATCGAAAAGATATGAAAGTTTGTAGTTGACGACTTTTTGATTTGACTTCATCTTGTCATGCGAAACCTACGTTTTAGTTTCTCAAATTTGAAATTCAAATTTTATAAATGACCTCGGATGAAAAAACTTTCTAAACGAAAAGTGTAGATCTTGAAAAGATATGAAAGTTTGTAGTTGACGACTTTTTGATTTGACTTCATCTAGTCATGCGAAACCTACGTTTTAGTTTCTCAAATTTGAAATTTAAATTTTATAAATGACCTCGGATGAAAAAACTTTCTAAACGAAAAGTGTAGATCTCGAAAAGATATAAAAGTTTGTAGTTGACGACTTTTTGATGGGAGCGAAGTGCTAAACATTGAACATACAAATTCTTTTCTTTAGGGTAACCTGAAGGGAAGCTCCATTCAAAATCAGACACGTCCACTCCACCGATGAAGGGTCTCTCGACGGTACCAAGGCCGGCATTCTTGGGACGGAGGGCAACCTCGATGGGAGCGATGATCTCCTGCCCGTGCATCCCGAGGCCGGTGCCTTCCTTGTAGTTCATGCGCTTCATCATCTGCGTCACCACTGCATTGGACGAAAGGCTTCCCGGGTCCGACGGTGACGCCATGGGCTATCGAGCCGGATCCACAGACGAGGAGCGTGCTAGATTGCGAGAATCCTCACGCTCATGAGACGACGAGACGATGGCTGAGACAAAATGGATGGGCTTGGGGAGATCACACCTTCTCCATGTCAGCGGCGTTTCTGCGGCGGAAACACGCTGGATGTACGAAGGCCATCATCGCCACAGTGGGCAGATGTGGAGTTTCAGCCCCCTGCTCCCCACTGTGTCCAAGCCGACCTGCGGCAATCGCCGGATGTACGAAGGCCATCATCACCACGGCGGTCGGTCGCGTAGCACCGCCACTCGTCGTCGGCGGGCATGACGCGCACGCCGTGGCCTTTGGGGATGAATCCGAGATCTAACGTGACAATCCATCGTACTCACCCTTCGGCGCCGTGGCCCCTGAAGATGTTTCTTTTTTTAATCTTACAAGAATATAATATGTAACTATATTACTCCAATCATTATTTTCACAAATATCAAGTTACCGTATTATCCCTGATTAGAAAAAACAAATACAGAAACATAATTACCACCCCTTTATTTGGAGTTCTAATTATCTCGAGTTTTGGAGGAAATTGGCGCATACGGGAGGAAATTTGGCGCATATGGCCCACCGATCATACACATCAGAATTTCCTCCTATTTCCTCTCTAAAATTTCCTCTCATTTCCTCGAGCCTTTCTAGCCGGATCGGTCGACGTGAGCCGTTGAATTTTTCCTTAGTTATTGTAAAAAATCTCTAAAAACATTGCAAACGAGTGGTGTTCCATCGTTAATCATACTCCACTAAAACCAATAATGTATATATATATATATACAACTCACGACCAGATCCATCTTTATGAAAGGAAATGTTTTGTTCATCTTGGTGTATTTTTTCTTGTAGGCCTACTCATGTATGAAAGAAGCTAGACCAACACACAAAAAATGAAGGAAAATGTCTACTCATGTGTAGAAGTGCACATTGCTATAGAAGTGCACATACAGATTGCATTGTTACTACATATGGTTAAGTAGCAGAAACTTTAATTGTCTGCACCAATTGTGCTGCTATATTTTACAATGCAAGCACACGATTCTTTGATAGGTTTCGTTTTGGATTGGCTGCTGAGGTTGGCATAAGCACAGGGCGCATACGTGCTTGCGGGCCGGTGGGTGTTGAAGGTCTGTTAACAACATGCTAGATTATGCGAGGGAGTGGGCAAGTAGTGATGAATGGTGACAAGGATATTGTGTAGTTTGTTCATCTCCAATGTCTCATGGAATTTTCATAATGCTCGTATTGGGAAGCAATCTTCATATATACGAGGTGCTGTCCCAAGGGGTATTTAAGCACTACCATGAGTGAAAGCATGTAAAATGCATTTTATTCAGCTTGCAAGAATGGGACGCATGATTAACCAGTCATCCAAAATAACTGATGATTTATAACTGGCTCTTTGCTGCGAGGTTAAAGGTTTCCTTCATGTTGTTCAATGACATTCATGTGAATATTGTCACAATATTGGGATGCATAGATGATAGATCCTTTCCCTTGGCACTGCTTTTTCACCATGTTTCTGCGACAGGAAACTGATGAAAAACTCTACAAAACGTTCGTTTGCATTGATGTTTCCCCTTGTAGGTTTTGACGTCAACAGAGCTTTCGTTATCAATTGACAATATGTAACCAAAATAGTGGCTATAAGCATGAAATCAAACACAACAGATAAGCATATATATTATCTTAATGTTGTGTTGAGAACAAAGAGGATTTGACTTGCTGGATTGATTTTAATCACTCGTGTAAAAAAAATTTGTTGTTTCGTTCTGTTAACTAGTCAGGAAAAACGCCTGGTATTGACGTACGTAGGTAGCGAGCGTGGAGGCCGTGGAGCTCCGTGCAGAACAGATGGACATGGTGGCAAAGTTGGAGAAAATGATCTCCACCCAGTAGAAGCAAGGGGAGACAAAGCGGCGACGATCTCCTGCCCATGGCGAGCTATCTGGCGGTGGCTATGAATCTTCGTCGTCAGTGCTGGCCGTCGATCCAACACGGCGCTCAATGGTGTCAAGAACGCTCTGGCAGCACGAGCCACCAGGAGGACCGAATGGAAAGACCGACGCGGCCCGTTTGCATCTGCAGCGCTCGCCGCGCCATATTGAACGAAGTACGTGTTAGCGGCAGCTATTAAGCATGTACAGGCTTACGCGTACTAGCTGTAACACGCTCATGCGGCGTACGTGAGAACGAGGGTCCTTTATATGGGCAGTAGCGGTGGCTCAGCGCTTGCCTCGTCAAGCGGGTAAAGCATGTAGGAAGCGCAGGTGCTCGCATGATGGATAAGCATGCAGGAATTTATCTTGCACATTTTCTATACCTCATATGTCTGACTTCAGAACATGAGCATGTAAGATTAGAATTGAAGAAGCACTCAAGATACATGGTGAACAACAATATGATCCAAATCGAATGGTCCTTGACACAGTACAGAAGTTACAGTTAGCAAACTGAACTTATATATGGAAATAATACAAACAACTTACACTGTGTGTTTATTGATGCCATTAATAGAGCAAGAAATGTCCCCCTGCTTGTCAGGGCAAAAAGGACCAGTGCTTGTGAAGGATCATCTGGCAGGAGGAGCGTCATAATATAGTCGCAATCATCGTTTGATCTGTCCTGCAGATAATCAATGTTCCCGGCATATTCGACGACGAAGATCATATATATCCTTGATATTGACATCAGCCTGCACAATGAAACTCCAAATATATGTATTTGCCATTAATTATGTGTACTAAAAATGTAAAGAAAAACATGTGTATATGCCTATTGTCTCAAACAATTTGTGTGTATAGTGTGTGACACTAGAAGACCGAGGGAAGTGTTGCACACACAAGTTCAACTCGCATGCGCACAAATAGCTAGCAAAGTTGGGGAGCAACACAGCAAATTATGAATTAAATAGACAAATTTCCAAGAAGTAAATTGTACTAAGTCCTATAAAGTACCCTTCGTGGGAATCAAAGACCCCAAGAACTAGAGGGCATTCGCCTGTTTGTTGTATAGTTCTAAAAATACAGGGCTCACTTTTCTCCCTCACAAAGTTTCTTGGTTTCTATGCCTAAGTCGGGGGTAAGCTTACCGCCTGCTTCTCTTTTCTCTCCCCAAATCAGCATTTAGCAGAGTTACAACCTACTATTATACTTGCTCTTAGTGAATGCTGTCCACAACCAGTACTCAAGTCCTTTGGCCCATAGATTATACCAAAAATGAACAAACTAGACATTAGGAACACATGAGAATTGACCAGGAGTTGGTGGGCACATCGACCCATGGCGGCCATGAAATTCCTAGTCTAGCAGGGGGTGCCGGACACACCTTCCCCTCTCTGTGACGGCCGGCCGCGCATGCAAAAGAACGCAAACAATAGCTAGCATGTGCCATGTCACTCTCTGCGCCCTCTGTCCTTAAGATGCGGCCACGAGAGGCCTTGTCGTGTGTGAGTGTGAACCAGTCACTGCACGGACAACAGCTAGCATGAAGCTCGTGCGTGAGGAGGGGAGTCAAGAGGAGGAAGAGCAGCACTAGCAGGCTGCGCCCAAGCTGGCATGCTGCTCGAATTCCAATTCCTGAGCAGCTTTATCACCTATGTCCTGACTTGGTCGCCGGTCGCCGGTCTGCTTCTCTGGTGTTTGGCTAGGGGGAACAAGAGGGCCAGCCGCGGCGGTGGCACCATCCGGATCTGGTGAGCGATGGGTGGTGACCAAATATGATGCAGTCAACTTCATGCTAAGGACCAAGCGTATATTTGAGGGGGCTTGCATGCTAACCTGCACATCTGGAACCCTAGCTAGATCTTGCATGAGGGATGCCGCATCCACGGGACCATGGCGGTCTTGAGTCCTTTTTTTAACTAGAACAAAGTTAAAATTCGGACCTTTGTAGCCAAAGTTTGTTAGGGGGCTAGCCTACCACCCTTACAAATTAGGGATTTGTAACCACCTTTGTTAGGGATGGTTGCCCAAACCGTCCTTACAAATGTTTATGAGTCGCCCCTAAAAAAGCTGAGTGTGTAGTGCCTGATCCACTTGTTGGATCAACACTACCACTCACTAGATCTGTATCATATGTGGCAGAGAAGGGAGGGTGGGAGGTAGTAGGAGAGAAGATTTGTGCCCGGTTGACGAGGTCAATGCAGTCCCATGCCAGATCTGCACCGCCACTGCTCAGAGCTGCCCTTGCCTAAAGATCCGTGTCGCCCATGCCTACAGCCTCCATATGAGGTGGCTGGGCCACAGATCCTGCTGTTGTCTAGCACAGGCGGACCCTCGTTGGCAGATTGAGTAGCCACCATCCGTAGGATTCGCGGCCACCACTGCTAGTGAGAAGTGAGACTGAGAGAGAGAGAGAGCGCGAGCGAGAGATTGTGAGGAGGCAATAGAGACTGAGAGTGGTGTGTGGCTCACGGGCATGGGAGGAGGCGGTGAGGTGCAATGCCATTGTCTGAGGGAGGAGCTAAGAGAGAGTCTAGATTGGTGGATATTAAATATTAAGTGGCTAGTGCGGTATATATCGACTAAACACAATATTGAGCCGAGATGGGCTGTCTAGCCTACGGGCTGGGCCACTATTTTCCATAGCGTACCTCATAGTGTAGCAGTTAAGAATATCTATTAAACGAGGTGGGCTGGTTTGGTTACCTCCCTCAGTTAAGCAATAATCGAGTTGATAACTATCCCAACTACCGACAACCAAATAATGGAGGACATTTTCCAAACACCTTACAAATGTTTTTCTTCGTAATGATGTTTCATTTGTGGATGCAGTATTGCATCATTGGCATCCCATACTGCATGAATGTCCTATTGTGTGGAAACCCTAACCCAAAGTGTGATTTCAACAAGTTCTTGCCAACACAGTATGACCTCAGCATCACGGAGGTAGACTAGCTAGAAGAAGTGCCAGCGACCACTAGTCCATAGGGTTGGACCACTGAATATAGTTCCTCACACTCAATGCCTATTCCCATCATTTCTCTTGTGGAACGGTTCTCATTTTCTCTCAAAACTTATAATAAAAAGGATTACCACGCGGGTGGAATTAACATAGGGACCTGTTTCTAAAATTAGAATTTTGAAAACAAAAACACATGAAACTAGGTTTTTTTGGCCTTTTTAAACACCACATTGGGCAGTGATCTTTCACATAACACAACAACAAGAAGAGCCTTCTCCTTCTGAAGAAGAAGGAAAGCCAAAAGGCCTTCTTTCCTTCGGCTTCCTAGGCGACCAACCTTAACGAGAGGAGTATAATAAGCTACGCATGGACTACACTTCACTCATCTAAGAATTGCATGAAGTATAAAAGACCAGTTATAGAGAAGGAGCCACCCAGCAGGTGACCACACCACCAACACACAACTACTATTATAGACCATCTGCTAGTGGCAGATTGGCAATCGAAAAAACA